>SJYV01042269.1:1337224-1398010 GCA_006410875.1 Neotragus pygmaeus | reverse complement strand
ATTTCACACCAGTCAGAATGACCGCAATCCAAAATTCTACAAGCAATAAATGCTGGAGAGGGTGTGGAGGAAAGGGAGCCCTCTTACACTGTTGGTGGGAATGCAAACTAGTACAGCCACTATGGAGAACAGTGTGGAGACTCCTTAAAAAAACTGCAAATAGAACTGCCTTATGACCCAGCAATCCCACTGCTGGGCATACACACCAAGGAAACCAGAATTGAAAGAGACACATGTACCCCAATGTTCATCGCAGCACTGTTTATAACAGCCAGGACATGGAAGCAACCTAGATGTCCATCAGCAGACGAATGGATAAGAAAACTTGGGTACATATACACAATGGAGTATTACTCAGCCATTAAAAAGAATACATTTGAATTAGTTCCAATGAGGTGGATGAAACTGGAGCCCATTTTACGGAGTGAAGTAAGCCACAAAGAAAACCACCAATACAGTATACTAACACATATATATGGAATTTAGAAAGATGGTAATGATAACCCTGTATGCGAGACAGCAAAAGAGACACAAATGTAAAGAACAGACTTTTGGGGTTTATTTCTGTATATGGTGTTAGCGAATGTTCTGGTTTCATTTTTTTACATGTAGCTGTCCAGTTTTCCTTACATTGCTTGTTGAAGAGACTATCTTTTCATCATTGTATACTCTCTCCTCCTTTATCTTACTTGATCATAAGTGGATGGGTTTATTTGTGGGCTTTCTGTCCTGTTTCATTGATCTATGTGTCCGTTTTTGTGTCCATACTATATCGGTTTTATGGCTGCAACTCTGTAGTAATACAGTCTGAACTTGGAAGCATAATTCGTCTAGTTCCCTTCTTCCTCTTCAGGGTCATTGTGGCAATTTGGTGTTTTTTGTGTTTCCAAAAATTTTTAATTGTTTTGTTCTAAGTCTGTGAAAAATGCCATTGGTAAGTGGACTTTGACTATACTTGATAAATTCTGGTTTCTTATATAAATTTATTTACTTTAATTGGAGAATAATTACTTTACAATATTGTGATGACTTTTTGCTGTACATCAACATGAATTGGCATACATGTTTCCCCTTCATCCTGAACACTGTTCCTACCTCCCTGCCTACCCTATTCCTCTAGGCTGTCATAGAGCACCAGCTGCCCTGCCTCATGCATCAAATTCACACTATCTATTTTACATATGATAAGGTAATATTATGGTTACCTTTGTCATTAAGAATTTAAAAATATTCATGTTTTCAGAACTCTGTAGTAGGAGTTTGGGCAGACAATAACCTTTCTGGGATTAAAAACATTGTGATTCTTCTCACCAACTATATCCCTTGTACCTCTGACTGTCACCATCATACTGTTCATAAATAACACCATAGCGGAGCTCTTTGTCTAAAAGCATATTGTATTACTCTTTTGAGTTTTACCCTGTTGGAAAAAGAGACTGTACTCTATGCTTTGCAAACTTCACCCTCCAAGAAAAATATTTACTTAAAAGAATTGAATTTATATGTAAAACTTAAAGATTTCTCTTTTCTAGTTCTTTCCTTCAGATATAGCTCTTCCTATAACTTCTTTTATCATAAGAATAGCACTCAAGTTCTATTTTTGAAAGTGCTGCCACACAGATTGAATGACAAAATAGATACTTGCTTGGTGACCTGGAAACAATTAACTGGTTACCTTAATAATGCAACACTGGTTCTTCCAGCCTTTAGTTTTAGAACAAAGGGGGAAAGTCCCAATAAAACTATGAGTTACACTCATGTGCTTACATTCACAGAGAGGCACTATTGATTCTACTTCTTAGATGTATAATCCAAGACATTACCAATTCTCTAAGCCTCAGGTTACTCATTTTTCAAATTATTATAATAGAACTTGAGGCTTCCCCAGGAGCTCAGTGGGTAAAAAATCCGCCTGCATTTCAGAAGACACAGGAGATGCAGGTTCAATCCCTGGGTCCAGTTGATCCCCTGGAGAAGGAAACAGCAACCCACTCAGTATTCTTGCCTGAAAAATCCCATGGATAGACTCTCACAGGCTACAGTCCATGCAGTTGCAAGGAGTTGGACATGACTGAGCACCTAAGCACATAATAGCACTTACCTTATTGGATTATAATTAGCATTAAATAAGACAGTCAAGTGTAAAACACAAATATCAACTGGCAAGTGCACAGGTAGTATTCAATGCAGAATGATTATACTGATGATGATAAAAACATATTATAGCAAAATAAACTTATTTTTCTCATTTTAATAGGACTACCAACTTAGCTTTGACTTCTGTTATATATTCCATTTATATATTTTAATGTATGCTCACATTTGACTCATTCTATTTGATCTTTTTCTCCAGGAATTATTCTAGACCAAGAGAATTCATGTTTAAAATAATAAACCATGAGTCTGGTTTTGAAAATGAGGGAGTTGCTTGTATTGAGCTAATCCTTGAGCAGAGGATAATTAAGAACTTTAGGAAAAGTATTTTTAAAATCATGGTAATAATTGATTTAGGCAAGAATCATTAATCATTTATAAATAAACACTACATGATTAGGATCACACTTATTAAAGAAATGCAAGACATCTACACTGAAACCTTTGAGATATGTCCTGGAGGAATTAAAGAGGCCTAAATTAACATTGAACTATGCAATAATCATAGATTGGAAGAATCAATATTGTAGATATTTCCTATAGTTGATTTATAAGTTCAACAATTCCCAATAGATTTTGTTTTTAATTAAGTAGTTTAGAAATTGAATTATAATTCAACTTTGACTTATAAATAAAATTGAATTATAATTAAATTCAATTATAATTTACTGATTATAAAATGTATATAGGCATACAAATACATAAAATATCTTGGAAAAGAGAAACAAAGTTAGAGTATTTAAACTACCTGATTTCACATCTTACCACAAAGCTGTTGTAATTAAGAAAGTGG
Source organism: Neotragus pygmaeus (assembly GCA_006410875.1). NCBI lineage: Eukaryota > Metazoa > Chordata > Mammalia > Artiodactyla > Bovidae > Neotragus > Neotragus pygmaeus. The sequence goes on along the minus strand of SJYV01042269.1, from coordinate 1,395,063 downwards.
TATTTGTGTAAAAACAGATATATATAGTAAAACACACACACACACACACACAGAATAGAGACTCTAGATACATAGCCACATGTATACAATCAATTGATTTTTGTCAGAGATACTTAGGTGACTTGGTGAGGAATTTAGAGTATAATAAATGGTGTCAAAACAACTGGGTAAATGCAAAGAAAAAAGTGACCATCAGTTCATATCACACCACACATACAAATTAATTCAAGATGAATTATAGATATAAACATAAAAACTGTTTTCTAAAGTAAAAAGGATATTATATTCATGACTTTGGAATAAGTAAAGATTTTTTTATAAATGATATCAAAAGCACTAAACAGAAAAACAAAATTTGATACACTGAGCATTATCAAAATGTAAAACTTTTACTCTCTGTGAATTTAACTTCATTTCTGAGAGAATGCAGAGGGGAATAGGTGATTCCCCTGAGATCATAAGTACATAAATGGAAAGAGACTGATTTGACTCTCCAGATGCTCAGCTTTCTAACAGTATTAGAAATGGGAATTGAGATTTAGCTTAATTTCAGTTATAAAGTAATAAAGATATATTATTACCTATGACTTTTGAATTACTTAAATTTCAAATTCATTATTTGAACTAGTCGAATCTGAGAAATCAACATATAGAGCTAAATATTGCTCAAGGGATACTGTTTGAGGTATCAGAATATGTAGCCCATTTTAAGAGGAAAATCTATTGCCCTGTGACTTTTTTCTTGCCCAATATTCTGGAGGAAGAGAGAAACCTTGTGTGCTGCAGTCCATGGGATGACAGTCGGAAATGACTTGGTGACTGAACAGCAGCAAATATTCTGATTATCCACAGTTTACCTAAATTCTTGTCTCTTTATTAATATGAAAGGAGTTTCAATGTTACTGTTTACCTGGTAGTGGTTATGTGTTAAAATGGTCCTGGAAATTCATTTTGATGACTAACATTTCCATGTGAAAAGACTTAGGTGTTTGACTGAACATAGCTAGTCAGTTGATTGCATCATTTTCATAAATTCTTTTTAAAGTATTCATGTTTTTGTAGCAATATAATAATCTAAATTTAAGCCTTTCTCGTGGAGTTCAGCTGAAGACTCTGGTCTTAAGAATTATTTTTCAAATTTTCTTTTTGTGACCTTAGACAAATGAAACTTTTAAAACTTACTTTATTCATTCATAAAACAGCATTATTATTCCTTGGGTTCATGGTTTCCCATGTATTCTACCAGATGCTGGCCCTAGAACCTGATTCTTTAGATCTGAGTTCTGTCTTCATATACTTCTTTCTACTGTTTGATGAAGACTGACTAATTCTTAATTTTAATTACCATTATTCTGTCCAGAACTGGATAGTACTTGTCTCATAATCATTGTTCTCTATTGTTGGGTCATCTTTGTAAGAGATCGTTTTTCCCTCTCGGGAATTGGAAATGTGTTATTTTAAGTACATAAACATTTCTTTTGACTCTCCTCTTTCGGTTATATATTTTCAGAATATATTTTTCAAATCCAAACTGTTTTGTTATAGGTGCAATTACCTATTCCCTTAAAGACTAAGCATCACACTGGCTTGTGGAACAGTTGTCAAATCTTTGAATTTTTTATCTTCATTTTATATTTTATGCAATGTAGGCACAGCTCATGTCTCCTCAAGTCTTTGAATGTATAACAGTGAGTCACGTTTCAGATGAACTCAATGATTTTGCCATTTGTGGTGGCAAAATAAAATCCATGTTCCATTTCTGAGAGAACATACAATATTTTTACATCTGGCCATCCTCCATATCTCCACTCCTCTGTCAGATATCAATGTAGTTTCAATAGCCTGATGCTTAATGAGACATTTACAGTTTTGGGAAGCCCAGGTCTTGTGCTTCTGATATATTTTCTCATTAACTGTCCCTTTTGATATTTGCAATCCTATGTGAGGTTGTCGATATAGATATCATTAGTCTTTCTATTTTCAGATGAGGAAATGGAGGTTTCAAAGGATGACAAAATTTATTAAACAGTAAGAAGTGAGGAAAATATATTCACTAGAGCCTCGATCTTTATCCCAGGCCTAGCACCTGCTTTTCCATAATCAGTAGGTTCTAATCAAATAGCAAAACAACAAACATAAGTAAATTTTTAAAATTAACTGAAACAGTAACACTTTAATTGGAATGCAAAGGCAAAAAACAACAATGCAATAATAAACTTAAGAATCTTAAAGCCTTTTTAGTACATTACCTGATTACATTTGGTAACTCCTTTCAGATAAATACATCTTATTTTTAGTCTTTTACTTGAGTGCCTTTCTCACTTAGTCTCACAAATAACATATTCTGCTCATACAAATATAGCTAGAAACACTCGTGATTTCCTCCCTCCTGTCTCATGTTTCCTTTTTTTTTTTTTATGATTATGGCAACATTGACAGCTGTGTTCATTGCAATATATGGCTGGCTATACCTTTAAGTACCTAGCTTGGAAATCATTTTGTCCCTCTAGATATGAAAAATTACATCCCTATTTCATAGTTCAAGATACTCTGAAATAGAGCTATGCTGCCTGCAAGAATATTAACTCTGAGAATAGGATTGCTGCTTGCACCATACACTCTGCCCTCTTGCCAGCAATAATCAAAGTGAGCTTGCATTTCTCTAATGACAAAGCCTCCCAGTGTGTTAATTTGGTTCTCCATTACACAATATCTTATCAGAGGAGTGAGGGAAATGAGAAAACATACATTAACGTTACTGTCAGCCAAGTGGTACATTTTTCTGTGTAATTCACATCTGGAAAGTGAGGATCTTTGGCTCTCTTCTCAAGGGTTTTGGGGTTCTGAGAAAACTGTGGATTCATTCTTTCCACTATATTCAAAGGGAGAACTTTTCACACATGACTTCTTACTCTGGCCCCAAAGAAATTGATTCTCAGCAATAGAACTCAGTCTGCCATGGAATATCACCTTGCCATCCCCTAAATATGAATTACCCCACAGCACAGAGGTGAGAGGAGAGCATTTCTTATCAGATAGACCTGACTTTGACTGGCTATATGATGGCTATTCCAAACCCAATACCTTACTCATAGAAAAATGGCATTGATACTTACTTCAAAGTATTAAGACTATTGATAGGAATAAGAAAAATAGTGAAATTGCTTTGCAGTCACAATGTTTACCTTGTCCTCTTTTCAGATCTGCTGATTTGTGAAGCAAGAAAGTAACAACTTATCTCAGAGATGATCATGCAATGAAGTGCTAGGTATTTTAAAGTGGGATTGAAATGAGATCTGAGGCCTGGAGTGTCATCCCAAGATAGTTTGTGAAATGTCTGTCCATTTGTACTGGGTATTTCAAAACTAGAGACTCTTTCAGCCTAACTTATAAATCTTTCAAGTTCTGTTGCCACTAAGGTCATGTGTTGATCCTAAGGTACTGACATTCCCCAAGATTTTGCAGGCAGTCTTCTTTTGGCTCTTATTCTTGGGCAGTTACTATATCTTCCAAGATTGCATTTTAACATTGAACTTCTTTTTTTAGATGGCAGTGATGGTGGTTGGTTCTAGGAGTCATTATTATTCCTTTGAATGAGCAACTGCTTCCCAAATAGCTTGGTAAAGAGGAACTGGCATTTTCCTTTCCTCTTTCCTTTCTGATCACAGAAACCACTAGAGCCTATCAGCATGTCCATGGTGACTGCAAACCAGCTCAGCTGAGGGGAGCACTTGTGGTAAGTTCTCAGGGCCTGAGTGTTTGGCCTGCTCTTCCTGTTTGCCTTGTATCTTTAAATAATGTGGTTGCTTCACAACCACTTGTTTTGAGTAGGGAACTGAGCATATTTTTCTAGCAGATAAAATTACTTCCCACCATTCACTCTTTGTTATTTCCCTTTTCTGAAGGGTGGTCTGATGAATTTAGGGCAATGTATAATACATGCTTTCCTGTTTTCTGCTCTTTCTCCATTGGGCTTGTCAATCAGTTATGGACTTGGTTCTAGGAAGGATGTGGCCTTCGTGAGAAAGATATCTAAGATAATTTGTGTGCATTATCCTTAGAGAGTATATATGTAGTTCTGTACTGGAATCAGGTGCCAGTGACAGTTAATAATATTGAAGGCTCAATATATCCAAGTTATGAATTGGGAAGCCAGTTGTTAATAAAAGGAAAGTAACAGAAATTTAGCAGTATATCACAGCTTCGTGAGGTGTAATATAGTATACTTTTGTGATAACTCACTGATGAATTGTGTGGTTGGTGAGGACTAATCAAGAGCTTAAATTGACTTTGGAAGAAAATAGAGACAAAAGTGTTTTTAAGATCTAGGTTGTTTAGGGCAAATGCTCTTTGACCAGTCATCCTTCCAGAAACCACATCCTACACCAAAAATTTCTACCTGTATCACTACTCTCATATTCTTTGTTAAAGGCTTAGGATTCAGCCAGCTTCATATCTCAATTTTGTTTTACCCTTTTACTAGCAAATTTAGAACTCCCCTTTCCTCTAGAGACCTGTTAACACTTGCAGGAGAGGAGATTGATGTAGGCCATCTGTCCTATGGCCAATGGCACTGAGAAGTAGCTGTGTAAGTAGCAACTATGAACATAAATTCTTTTTCAGTGTTATATACATGATGACAAATTTCCTCAAAAATCCTATCCCAGAGAATTTCTATGTTGCTTTAATTTATTAACTCTAAATGAACTGGGAGTAGGATATGGATAGGTAATGAATTCAGGCCACAGATAATTCTGCCATGTGATACATGATGCCAGTCAGAGCCACCCTGCATAAGAAAGTTTTGCTTATACGTGGGACCTTAGAAGGTCCACTAACTCAGTTTATATCAAATAACAGCTTATCTAGTTTGCCATATAGTCATTATTTAGTTTACTCTGAAAATTTTTTAATTTAGTAAAATTTTTTAATGTAGTAAAACATTTCTTATTTGCCATATAGTCATTATTTAATTTACTCTGAAAATTTTTAATTTAGTAAAATTTTTTAATGTAGTAAAACATTTCTTACCAAATGCAAATATTTTATTATAAATTTGCATCTATTTGGAGACACAGGTGAGAATAGAACTTGCTACATATTAGGTGATGACTAGGAGAAGGGTATTGACTGTAAAGATGGGAGGTATTGAGTGTATAGATTTTGCTTACTACACATATTTCCCAAGGATCTGTCTTCCTGACATAGCTCAGCAAAATAAACGCAATACGCTAGTCATCCCAAGTGAAGGATCATAAGTCAACTACTGAACATGAACTTACGTCAGTTCTTAACTACAGTGAACAGTTAAAAACTAATCCCCAAATACCATCTACCTCTCATTTTACCACATTTTGTATAAAGAAGTCACATTAACCAAGTAGGATCATCTCCTCTTGCTTTTCTGACTGTCTCTTCAGCTAAGAGGAAAATAGTCTTGGCCCTTGGATAAGTCAGAGTAGATTCTAAACTTTGAGAACAAGGTATCCACAGGTTTGAAAAGACATAACTCTGTAATGGTGTCAAATGGTGTCAAGAGAATTGGAAAGATCTACAGAAAAGAGTAAGAGGTAAGGTAACATGTGTCAGCCTGATAGCAACTCTGAATACTCTATTCAGACCCTAGAATTTTCTTGCTTCTTGCCTTCAGAGCCAACAAAATGCATTGGGGAGAATGATCTTTACCATTTCCCACTAAGAATTTCACAAAACCCACAGTAGGTGGTGTGCAGAAATTATAAGAGTTTATCTACAATTGGAAGGATTATAAGGTTCCAAAGACAACACTTATTGTGATTTAATCCCTCTTCTAATATGACAACAGTACAGGATGTAAGCTTTCACCTATGGGATGGAGTAGAAATTAGATGATAGCTCAGAAGGACTCATCACCAGACATAAAAGCAGTAATATTTATTAAATAACCCAAAGAAATCTTTATCATATGTATTCTTACATGGTACTATGCATGGGAAGAGCTAATGAAGAAATTAGATTCCTCCCTGACTTTAAGTTGCCGATTTCCCATCTAGGGCTTCCCAGTGGCACTAGTGGTAAAGAACCTGCCTGCCAATGTGGGAGACATAAGAGATGCAGATTCTATCCCTGGATCAGGAAGATCCCCTGGAGGAGGGCACAGCAACACATTCCAATATTCTTGCCTGGAAAATCAGAAGAGCCTGATTGGCTCTGGACAGAAGAGCCTGGAGGTCTAGAGTCCATAGCATCACAAAGAGTTGGACTCAATTGAAGTGACTTAGGATGTACACATTGTCTATCTGGGGATTTTAAAACTATTTATAGGAAATAGTTTATAGAATTATAACAAAAAAGTATTGAAAAAGTATTTAACATTTCAAAAAGAGCAACAAAAGCTATGAGAAAGCAAACATTGCTTTGTTTAGTATTTTTTGGCATTTCCCACAATAGCAATGAAATTAGGAAATAGGAAAGGAGCAAAAATAATACAATAATGAATGAAAAGAAAAGCAAATTTTAATTTTTCTTTATCCCTCTCTTGAGCTGAAATTTTGACCCTTAAGGGGAAACTTTCTGAAACTACATGTCTCCCAGACTTCTTCTGTCGTCAAAAATCTTTTCATTTTTAACTGACTTGGTAAGTTCTATCTTTTCCATGAAGCCTGAGTTTGCCATTCCAACTCACAGAGATATTTTTCTTTTCTAAAGTTCTTTCTCATTTGTCATTTTTCCTATTCTGACTTGAACTCCAGTTTGAATGGTATGCATTAAGCTTCTGAGTGGAGGAACACACTGTTGTTGCTGTTCAGTCACTCAGTCATGTCCAGCTCTTTGTGACCCCATGGACTACAGCATGCCAGGCTTCCCTGTCCTTTGCCCAAACTCATGTCCATTGAGTTGATGATACCATCCAACCATCTCATCTTCTGTCATCCTCTTCTCTTCCTGCCCCCAATCTTTCCCAGCATCAAGGTCTTTTCCAATAAGTCAACTCTTTGTATTGGTGGCCAATGTATTGGAGCTTCCGCTTCAGCATCAGTCCTTCCAATGAATATTCAGGGTCGATTTCCTTTAGAATTGATTGGTTTGATCTCTTTGCTGTTCAAGGGACTCTCAAGAGTCTTCTCCAATACCATAGTTCAAAGAACATGGAAGGATGTCTAAGATTGAGTGAGTGTGTGTGTGTGTGAGTGTGAGTGTGTGCGCGCGCGCGTGTGTGCACACACTCAGTCAGTTCAGTTGTGTCTGACCCTTTGGATCCCATGAACTGTAGCCCAGCAGGCTCTTCTGTCCATGGGATCTCCAAGCAAGAATAGTGGAGTGGGTTGCCATGCTATCCTCCAGGAGATCTTTCCCACCCAGGGATTGAACCCCATTTCCTGAATCCCCTGCATTGCAGGAGATTTTTACTACTGAGCCACCAGAGGAGCCCACCTAAGATGAGAGAGATGTTCAAAGTCATGAGCCATTAATGAAGCAATTGGGGTTTGAGATTTTTGTGAAGACAAGACCAAGAGGTAATATAATCATTTATTCAAAGCATTGATAGGTTTTCATTTAGAAGTTTTCTCAGAGAACTAGAAACTAGGACTTATAAAGCAAAAATACTGGGAAAAGATTTCAGTTTGACAGAAGAAGGAAAAAAAATTACTGGCTAGAAGATCCCCAAATAGAACAGGGTAGTGGCCTTCTCCTTTGGGGTACTCAGGGCAAACTATATTATCCCCTATTAGGGACATTTTGTTCAGGGGATTCTTAAACTGGTCTGTAGCATGGACAAGATTAGACTATTTTAATGATTCCTTCTAAATATAAGGCTCATAATGTTAAACATAGTATAAATACATATTTTTAAAATTTATAAAAGTAATCCATATTTATGCTAAAATTAAAATACTGATAAAAATGAAGAAAACAAAATTATCATTTGTATGAATTATTAAGACTTAAACCCACTTATACTCTGTATAAATCATTCCAGATTTCATTTCTAAATAAATGAAATTATTTTCATTCATTTTCAAAGAATGGATTCATATTACATATACTATTCTCCAGTCTGCTCTTGCATCTCATCAGTATATTATAAGCATTTTCCTATTTCAAAAGATTAGATATCCAACTTTCATAGTTTTATTGTATATTAATCAATTTCTTTTAATTAAACATTAAGGTTAAATCCTGCTTTTCACTATGTAAATAATGGCACAATGAAAGTTCTTATATATATGTGGGTTTTTTTTTCATTTTATTTTATTTTTTTTTAATTTTTTTTTCTGGGTTAACTTTTTTCCTATTTATTTATTTATTTATTTTGGCATTCTAAACAATATTTATTTTCCTTTTTTTTTTTTCCATTGGCTTTGCCAAACATCGACATGAATCCACCACAGGTGTACACGAGCTCCCAATCCTGAATCCCCCTCCCACCTCCCACCCCACAATGTCTCTCTGGATCATCCCCGTGCACCAGCCCCAAGCATCCTGCATCCTGCATCGAACATAGACCGGCACCTCGTTTCTTACATGATAGTATACAGGCTTCAATGCCATTCTCCCAAATCATCCCACCCTCTCCCTCTCCCTCAGAGGCCAAAAGTCCNTCTTGAGAGTCCCTTGGACTTGCAAGGAGGTCCAACCAGTCGATCCTAAAGGAGATCAGTCCTGGGTGTTCATTGGAAGGACTGATGCTAAAGCTGAAACTCCAATACTTTGGCCACCTCATGCAAAGAGTTGACTCATTGGAAAAGACCCTGATGCTGGGAGAGATTGTGGGCAGGAGGAGAAGTGGACGACAGAGGATGAGATGGCTGGATGGCATCACCAACTCAATGAGCATGAGTTTGGATGAACTCTGGGAGTTGGTGATGGACAGGGAGGCCAGTCGTGCCATGATTCATGGGGTTGAAAAGAGTAGGACATGACTGAGAGACTAAACTGAACTGAAGGTGAGTATATAATAGCTAAGATTCTTTATGTGTTCTTTATGTATGTGTTTATGTATGTATGTATGTATGTACTGAGATATACTTGATTTATAATATATTAGTTTTAAGCATACAACATAGTAATTCAGTATTTTTATAGATTATATTCCATTTAAATTATTACCAAAAATGTAGCATATATCCTACGTGGACATATCCTACATATATCCAACCAGCTCATATATCTTAGAGCTGGTTGCCACTAGTTTGTTCTTTGTATGTGTGAATCTGTTTCTATTTTTTTGTGTTAATTCATTTGCTTTACTTTTTAGATTCCACATATAAGTGATAATATATATTGTCTTTCTGATTAGTTTCACTAAACAAATACTTCCTAGGTCCATCCATATTGTTGCAAACAGTAGAAATCCATTCTTTTTTTGCTGAGTCATATTCAATTACATGTGTCACATCATCTTGTCAATGAATTATAGTGGTTGTAGTTTATTTGGGCAATATTCAACTTTATTCTGGCTCCCCAGCAAGGAAGACACAGTAGTGGCTAGATTTCCCTTTCTCCATACCAGCTCAATGATTCTTTTTACCTCCTCTGCTTTGGTTAGCCTCTCTGCGCCTTCCTTTGGTATAAGATCTAGGCTAGTATTCTTTAAAATTCCCTGAGATCTGTGGGAAATCAGTATTGGGATATACAACCCTCCCTGTCTCCTCCATTCCCATTCATATTGAGTCAGGAAATAGATGGCCCCCAGACAGAGCATCTGGAGTCCATCCTCTCTGGACAGATGCTCCAAGGTAAAGATAACAGCAGTAGCAAGGAGGAGGTGGGACTTAACCAGATAAAAGATAAAGAGGCCACATAATTTTCATTCTTGAGGTCAAGAAGACCTTCATGACTACATGTGCTCCATGGAAATCAAAAGAAAGGGAGCATCACCCCATAGTAGATGATGTCAATCTACCCATAAGACTCTTTGCTAGAAGCCATCTTGGCTAAGAGATGAGCATGCATACAGGGGAGGACCTTGAGTTAAACCAAACATGGTATGGAGGCTGAACAACACGCTGCTGAATAGCCAAAAAATCACAGAAGAAATAAAAAATAATAATAATAAAATATGCATAGAAATGAATGAAAATGAAAACACACAACCCAAAACCTGTGGGACACTGTAAAAGCAGTGCTAAGGGGAAGGTTCATAGCACACAGGCATACCTCAAGAAACAAGAGAAGAGTCAAATAAATAACCTAGCTCTACACCTAAAACAACTAGAAAAGGAAGAAATGAAGAACCCCAGGGTTAGTAGAAGGAAAGAAATCTTAAAAATTAGGGCAGAAATAAATGCAAAAAAAAAAAAAAAACCAAAAGAGACCATAGCAAAAATCAACAAACCCAAAAGCAGGTTCTTTGAGAAGATAAATAAAATTGACAAACCATTAGCCAGACTCATCAAGAAACAAAGGGAGAAAAATCAAATCAATAAAATTAGAAATGAAAATGGAGAGATTGTAACAGACAAACAAAAATACAAAGGATCATAAAAGACTACTATCAGCAACTATATGCCAATAAAATGGACAACTTGAAGAAATTGACAAATTCTTAGAAAAGTACATCTTTCCAAAACTGAACCAGGAAGAAATAGAAAATCTTAACAGACCCATCACAAGCACAGAAATTAAAACTGTAATCAGAAATCTTCCAGCAAACAAAAGCCAAGGACCAGATGGATTCACAGCTGAATTCTACCAAAAATTTAAAGAAGAGCTAACACCTACCCTACTCAAACTCTTCCAGAAAATTGCAAAGAAAGAAGGTAAACTTCCTAAACTCATTCTATGAGGCCACCATCACCCTAATACCAAAACCTGACAAAGACACCACAAAAAAAGAAAAGTACAGGCCAATATCACTGATTAACATAGATGCAAAAATCCTTAACAAAATTCTAGCAATCAGAATCCAACAACACATTAAAAAGATCATACACCATGACCAAGTGGGCTTTATCCCAGGGATGCAAGGATTCTTCAATATCCGCAAATCAATCAATGTAATTCACCACATTAACAAATTGAAAAATAAAAGTCATATGATTATCTCAATCGATGCAGAGAAGGCCTTTGACAAAATTCAACATCCATTTATGATAAAAACTCTCCAGAAAGCAGGAATAGAAGGAACATATCTCAACATAATAAAAGCTATATATGAGAAACCCACAGCAAACATTATCCTCAATGGTGAAAAGTTGAAAGCATTTCCCCTAAAGTCAGGAACAAGACAAGGGTGCCCACTCTCACCGCTACTATTCAATATAGTTCTGGAAGTTTTGGCCACAGCAATCAGGGCAGAAAAAGAAATCAAAGGAATCCAAATTGGAAAAGAAGAAGTAAAACTCTCACTGTTTGCAGATGACATGATCCTCTACATAGAAAATCCTAAAGACTCCACCAGAAAACTACTAGAGCTAATCAATGAATATAGTAAAGTTGCAGGATATAAAATCAACACTCAGAAATCCCTTGCATTCCTTTACACTATTAATGAGAAAGTAGAAAAAGAAATTAAGGAAACAATTCCATTCACCATCGCAACAAAAAGAATAAAATACTTAGGAATATACCTACCTAAAGAAACTAAAGACCTATACATCGAAAACTATAAAACACTGATAAAAGAAATCAAAGAGGACACTAATAGATGGAGAAATATACCCTGTTCATGGATTGGAAGACTCAATATAGTGAAAATGAGTATACTACCCAAAGCAATCTACAGATTCAATGCAATCCCTATCAAGCTACCTACGGTATTTTTCACAGAACTAGAACAAATAATTTCAAGATTTGTATGGAAATACAAAAAACCTCGAATAGCCAAAGCAACCTTGAGAAAGAAGAATGGAACTGGAGGAATCAACTTGCCTGACTTCAGGCTCTACTACAAAGCCACAGTCATTAAGACAGTATGGTACTGGCACAAAGACAGAAATATAGATCAGTGGAACAAAATAGAAAGCCCAGAGATAAATCCACACACCTATGGACACCTTATCTTCGACAAAGGAGGCAAGACTATACAATGGAGTAAAGACAATCTCTTTAATAAGTGGTGCTGGGAAAACTGGTCAACCACTTGTAAAAAAATGAAACTAGATCACTTTCTAACACCACACACAAAAATAAACTCAAAATGGATTAAAGACCTAAATGTAAGACCAGAAACTATAAAACTCCTAGAGGAGAACATAGGCAAAACACTCTCTGACATAAATCACAGTAGGATCCTCTATGATCCACCTCCCAGAATACTGGAAATAAAAGCAAAAATAAACAAATGGGATCTAATTAAAATTAAAAGCTTCTGCACAACAAAGGAAACTATAAGTAAGGTGAAAAGACAGCCTTCTGAATGGGAGAAAACAATAGCAAATGAAGCAACTGACAAACAACTAATCTCAAAAATATACAAGCAACTTATACAGCTCAACTCCAGAAAAATAAACGACCCGATCAAAAAATGGGCCAAAGAACTAAATAGACATTTCTCCAAAGAAGACATACGGATGGCTAACAAACACATGAAAAGATGCTCAACATCACTCATCATCAGAGAAATGCAAATCAAGACCACAATGAGGTACCATTTCACACCAGTCAGAATGGCTGCGATCCAAAAGTCTGCAAGCAATAAATGCTGGAGGGGGTGTGGAGAAAAGGGAACCCTCTTACACTGTTGGTGGGAATGCAAACTAGTACAGCCACTATGGAGAACAGTGTGGAGATTCCTTAAAAACTGCAAATAGAACTGCCTTATGACCCAGCAATCCCACTGCTGGGCATACACACCGAGGAAACCAGAATTGAAAGAGACATGTGTACCCTGATGTTCATTGCAGTGTTGTTTATAATAGCCAGGACATGGAAACAACCCTGATGTCCAGCCTGATGAATGGATAAGAAAGCTGTGGTACACATACACAATGGAGTATTACTCAGCCATAAAAAGAATACATTTGAATCAGTTCTAATGAGGTGGATGAAACTGGAGCCTATTATACAGAGTGAAGTAAGCCAGAAAGAAAAACACCAATGCAGTATACTAACGCATATATATGGAATTTAGAAAGATGGTAATGATAACCCTGTATGCAAGACAGCAAAAGAGACAGAGATGTATAGAACAGTCTTTTGGACTCTGTGGAATAGGGCTAGGGTGAAATGATTTGGGCAAAAGGCATTGAAACATGTATAATATCATATGTGAAATGAATCACCAGACTAGGTTCGATGCATTATACAGGGTGCTCGGAGCTGGTGCACTGGGATGACCCAGAAGGATGGGATGGGAAGGGACATGGGAGGGGGATTCAGGATGGGGAACACATGTACACCTGTGGCAGATTCATGTCAGTGTATGGCAAAACCAATACAATATTGTAATTAATTGTCTGGTTCTGAGTCCATGTTTGATTTTTTTAATTTTATTTTATTATTTTTAAATATAAACTTATTTATTTTAATTGGAGGCTAAAGTAAGATGATTGGCCAGAGGAAACCTGGAAGAAATGCTCTATATAAGCGGTTCAAACTAGCACAACAGGGCAACTCTTTCTCTGAGCCCACCAATGTATGTCTATTCATGTGTACTTCTTTCCTCCTAACGAGTACTTTACTTATTTCATCACTATCCATCTCTTTGTGGAAATTCATTTCTACAAAGCTGATGAGTCAGGGCTTTGTCACTGGCCTTTGGCCCTCGTGGTCCAGTATTTAGGATTCGATGCTCTCACTCCAATGTCCTGACTTCAGTCTCTGGGAACTGAGATCCTACTTCAAGCTCTTGCAAATTGAGGCCACCCAAGATAATTTTAGCAACTCCAACATGTTTCCTTTATGCTCCACTGACACAAGATGCCTCCCTGAACTTCATACTTCAGGAAACTCCAGAGGAAGGAAAATGATAATTCTTGTGCTTACTGACACATTCTGACTTCAATGAATGTGTTCATTATAGTGACCCACATATCTTGTGCTTTGTCTTTGGATGTGGCAAAAGGGTGCTGGGGAATAAGGAAGAGGGGCACTGGTTAACATTTTATATTGTTACATGAATTTCTAGGTGTCCATAATACAGGGAACAGAATATTTATCTTTAGATATCTATTTTGACCAGAATGTCTGGGGAACATTTGGAATATAATAATTTTTTGTGGAATAAAGGAATGTTCTGAACCCCTGTAAGTGATTTCCTAAGAGTATATATGTCCAGACTTTAAGGGATCTCACTTAGTGTTAGAAAATTTGCCATCAGTGATTGAAGTCAGAGATTCATGTAAAAGAACAGATCTCAAACTTGATAGTTTGGGAACAATAATGCCAGACTACAAGTTGGAAGTACTGTGGCTACTGATTAATTAGGGAATCTAGGAAAAAGATTTCTAGCATTTAGCATTTCTTGTTCTCAGCTTCTTTTTTTAAATGAATGATGACATAGGGTAATTCTAAGTATCTTTTCAATTTTAACTATTTATGAGTATATGGTGCCTTGTTTATAAGTTCTTTTGTCTTTAATGAGTTACTAGTGACTCACAACCTCAGGTACTCAATAAAATAATAAACGAGCTGAAGCATGTGTTTACATATCCATCCTTCAATTCATTTATTCCACAACAATATTTTGTGTGCCCAGTAGAACTTCTGCTTTATAATCCTAACCAAAAGGGAAAAAAGTCTTTGTAGGTGTGTCCAACTGGGATTCCTAATGAGGCAATGTGTTCTACTCCTCACTTGTTCCAGAGACTTAGTGACAAGTGGGATTGTTTCAGAAGTAGAATTTTTATAAGATGAAAGACTAGGTATAGCCTCTAGATTCTAGGCCGCAATTCAAAGTTGCTCCACTTTCTTCTTGCAGACCCTTGTGCTTAGAGTCATCCCAGAAGTAATGTAATTAGCAAGTTAGAGAGGGGCTCTCAGCAATATAGACTTTAGCTCAAGGTTCTCTTAATACAGATCTCCTAGGTTAGTAAGTTTCTCCTGTGGCAGGCACTGAGGATCTACGAGATCTATCTTTCTGGAACTTGTCATGGAGAAGTAAAGACACTCTCCTTCATATACCACCTTTCTCACAGGGCTTTTGTTATCAGCTGTTTCTGAGTCAGGTTCATTGTGACCTGCCTTGATCAAATATTTTTTGAGCCTTATTATGTACCAGGTATGGTATACTATAGTGACAATGGTAGAAGATTTTTTAAAGTCCTAATTTTACTTCTTCAAGAAGCCCACAGCCAGAAATAGAGAAAAATATAAACAAACAATTATATTATAATAGATGAAATGATGTAGTAGAGATCTGATCAGAGGGTTATAATGATGTAGAGGGCAAGCTCAACTGAAAAAGTGCTAACTTAGTGCTGCTGCTGCTGCTGCTAAGTCACCTCAGTCATGTCTGACTCTGTGCAACCCCATAGACAGCAGCCTATCAGGCTCCCCCATCCCTGGGATTCTCCAGGCAAGAACACTGGAGTGGGTTGCCATTTGTTTTATATAAGTAGGAGCTTTCCAGGAAGATTTTTAAGGCCCATTCTGAAATTGGTGTAAATGTGGGAGCTGAGCGCTTATACCAGGTGACCCTAGCCCAAGGTGGTCAATGTTAGGACCTGAACCCAAGGCTACAGAACTCAATCCATTAGTCTTATTAGTAATAATGATGCTTCTGCTGCTGCTAAGTCACTTCAGTTGTGTCCGACTCTGTGAGACCCCATAGACAGCAGCCCACCAGGCTCCCCCAACTCTGGAATTCTCCAGGCAAGAACACAGGAGTGGGTTGCCATTTCCTTCTCCAATGCATGAAAATAAAAGTGAAGATGAAGTTGCTCAGTTGTGTTCAACTCTTAGCGGCCCCATGGACTGCAGCCTACCAGGCTCCTCCGTCCATGGGATTTTCCAGGCAAGAGTACTGGAGTGGGGTGCCATTGCCATCTCTGAGTAATAATGATTACACATTAATTTTCCTAGTGAGTTTAGCTATAGTTCTACATGCATCATTTTAATAGGATCTGTTGATAATTGGGATAGATAACAATAGCCATATTTCATTTATATATATAATAAGACATGGAAAAATATTTCAGATTCAAATTCCAAGTAATAAAATGTTACTGCTAAAAGGGGCTTCTTGAAGACCATCTTCACTAACTCCTTGGTTTTATTGGTAAGAGCCCTATATAAGCCAAGAAACTTTTAAGAAACAGGAATCATGTAAGATGCTCATGGTCACACCATTAACCTAGTGTGCAGGATTCAGGTCATATGATTCTAAGGTCGAGAGATTTCCACTAAACAATCTGCTTCTTTAGGCAGAGGGCTAAACTGCTTCTATTCTAAAGAAAACATTCTTCAAGGACATATGATAGCAGGAGAACAAATTAAGTGCTGCAAAATGCCTCAGCATTGCCTCTGATTTGGAGAAAGACAAGGGCACAGCCCAGGGGAGAAATGGGTACCCAGGAAGCTGGCTCAGGCGGCACCTCAGTGGAGCAATGATGGTTGATATCCCAGTTTTCAAAATCAGCTCTCCTTATCTCCCATTCTGGCCAATAGAGTAGCCAGACAGTAAAGCACTTAATTTAAATTATGTTCTCATCTCAAGGAATATGGAACACAATTCTCTTCTATTTTCTGATAACGTTGATAATGAAGCGATCAGTCTGTAGGATTCCCGAGTGGCAGTGAACCTGCATTTGCATAATGATATTATAGCATCTGTCAAATCTGCTAGTGATGATCCATCCATATTGGAGAAATATAGAATAGCAAAGATGCAGCAGCAATGAGAGAGGCAGGGCTATTCACTTATTCGAGTAAGAAAAGTCTTCTCTATCCTTTAGCACAGCGTGGCAGAAATCAATGGAATGGAATAGATCAGAGGGTTCTATTGGTTATTGAACAAAGAGATGCATCAGTTCTATCTCATGGATTAAATTCAATTCAAAGTCTACTTAACCCTTTTGTTTCCATAAGTATCCCTTCTATACTTCTCTAGCTCTGAAAAGGTTGTGCTATAATAGTATTATGAGAGATCAGGATTCTTTTTTTTTTTTTTGAATCTATGTTAAATATTTCATTTCTCCCCATCTGTCTGTACTCCTAATACACATTATTTATTTTTTTTTAGTGTGAAATTTTTATTTTTTTATTTTTTACTTTATTTTACTTTACAATACTCTATTGGCTTTGCCATACATCGACATGAATCCCCCACAGGTGTACACGAGCTCCCAATCCTGAATCCCCCTCCCACCTCCCACCCCACAACGTCTCTCTGGATCATCCCCGTGCACCAGCCCCAAGCATCCTGCATCCTGCATCGAACATAGACCGGCACCTCGTTTCTTACATGATAGCATACATGCTTCAATGCCACTCCCAAATCATCCCACCCTCAGGATTCTTAAAGGCTCACATTTGATTGAGGAGAGGGTGGAAGATAAGGAAATTAGTTATCATGTTTCTTTCTTGTGTTCCCTAATCTCTAAGATCTGTGATATCTCCATCCCACACATGTCATTCAGTTTTGAACTTTTTATTATTCTATGTATTGTCTTTATTGTCATTTTAGCACCTCATTTATTTACCATACTTTCCCTGTGCTTTTCTTTGCATTGTGTCTCTAAATCTTGTGTGTAAGATAATAAATCTTCCTTCCCTTATTAGAATTGTACATTCACCAGTGGCAAATATCTTGCCTCATCTTTTCCCCTGGAAAGCATTTTCACAGAACCTACTAAGGCTACACACAAGTAAGGCCTTCTAAGAGTCCATTGAATTGAACTGACATTATGGTCTTATCATAGAATTAACTACAAAGAGGCAAAGGGATCTTGAGAAATCACTTACAGCATCTTAGACTCAGGCAGTAGCGCAATGACAACATTTGGGGAAAATGGTAAGATACTTTATCCTTAAAATTCTAATATGATATGCACATTACTTCAACTAAAAATAACTCTTCTAACAGTTATTTTAACCCATCTTAGCATTTTTAAATGTGTGCTCCATCAGTAACAAACTATATAAATGATCTCTGAAAGTATACTCCTTCGTGCTCCACCAGTATGTCAAGAAACTGTGATTATCCCCTAATGGCTGAATGGTTATCAACAAATGGAAATTGATTTTTATCACTGTGTGAATATAAATGAAGTGTGAGAAAGGATAGTGTGTATAAGAAAAGATATATCTATTGGCATATTCTCTATGTGACTATTGTATTAAATTGACATGCTAAATTACTCTGATGGAAAATACACATTCAATATATACATGCAGTATATATCCACATGCACTTACATACATACTTTTACAGTGCTCTCAAGTCACTTTAATTGCAAGGGCAACATTTTAGAATAACTGGAAGGGAAAACTTCTTGCTGAGAGTAACTTTGATGTGATGATTTTGTGGACAATGATTTGGGGTACAGTGATTAGCACAAAGTTGATTTCCAAGGTAAAAATGCTAACCCAAAATATGAAAAGCAAAGCCAAAACAACTCTAATTTTTGGCTCAAAACTAGCAGGGCTGTTTAACTTCAGTTAGCTTGAGGCAAGGGAAAGAACTTGAGGTTTGACCAGTTCCCAGGAACTCTGCAAGCTGGATTATCCCAAATGAAAGAGTTGAACCAGAATGGAATAAAAAGTTTATTTCTCTTTTGGTTTGGACCTCAGTCTTTGTTCTTGATCTCTGATCTTTGGGCTGCCTTCCATCATCTCCAGGCTCTATAGCTCTTGCCAGTCTGGATCTTGGCCACAGACTGGAGTCAGTAAAGAAAATGTCTGAACATGTCTGAAGCTGGGAACATCCAAAGCCAAAATGTAATAAATCACTGCCACCGAAGAAGAAATAAATTATATTTTCCAGTTCTTAACTATGACTGAAAACTTTGTTGTCTGCCTATCACTCTGAACTATGAGATCATACTTTGGAATTAGACATTTTGGCCTCTCCTGTAGCCATTGTTTCCATGGTGGTGGTCAAAGTATTTCAGCTGCGTTTAGTTCAATTTGCTGACCCAGGGTCTGGGGCCTATATCTGATGATAGTGAGCATTTTGTGTGGAATTTGGACAATACAATTATAAATGTGATGGTTTTGTTTGGAATCAGAAACATGCCACCCTTTCTTCTCTTTCCCACCATATTTTCAAAAGAACAATATACATCTGACCATCATGCCTACTACAATTGTGTGAAACTATAATGACTATTTCCTTAGTCTGATTGCCTTGTTTTAGAGCAAATGGAGAAAAAAATGGAAATTGAATGCTAGTGAAACCATCTGTTTATTGATCATCTAAAATACTTAAGTACTTGCCTCAGAATTTTAGATAGAAAAGAAACTTGGAACTTCTTTGTTATTATCTATTGTGTGTCAAAATTTTTGTAGTGACTAAAATGTCATGATTTTTCTTGGAACAAAATTCCTCTGGCATCATTTGGTTTCTTTATTTTAACTTATGATTTTCATTTCTCATTTTGTATCCAACTACCTCCGATAATGTATCTTATCTAGCAGATAAGAACTTTGTGGGAAATTATTTAGTTTATGGGTCTTTTTCTTATATGATATAGTCAGTTTATTTTGAAGTAGAGGGATTTGGGAGAAGAGGATGGGAGTTTGGCTCATTTTCACAATAATTGCCTTGGTATTTTGTAAGATTGCTGGCTTCCTTTCTTCAAAGGCATTGGTGGCCTATTTTCACAAAGGCAGTCAAATCTGACTCAAGACTTAAAGAAATCTCAGTGACTCATTCCACTTCTTCTTGATCATTTTGCTGTTATGTTGATATTAGTATCACACAATAACATAGGACAAGAATTTTGTTACTGTTGTTATAAGCTTAACCTGTGCTAACTTCATAGTTTATTCCCTCATGATGCAATATTGCTTCACTTCAGATATTTTCATTCTCATCTTCATTTTGATTTGGTATTAGGTAAAAAATTTAAAACATTTTTCAAAATCAACTTCTGGAGCAGAAAACATACATTTTATATTTGATCTTAAAACATATTCTTCCTTTGTTGTGCAGAAGCTTTTAATTTTAATTAGATCCCATTTGTTTATTTTTGCTTTTATTTCCAGTATTCTGGGAGGTGGATCATAGAGGATCCTACTGTGATTTATGTCGGAGAGTGTTTTGCCTATGTTCTCCTCTAGGAGTTTTATAGTTTCTGGTCTTACATTTAGATCTTTAATCCATTTTGAGTTTATTTTTGTGTGTGGTGTTAGAAAGTGATCTAGTTTCATTTTTTTACAAGTGGTTGACCAGTTTTCCCAGCACCACTTNGGGGGATTCAGGATTGGGAGCTCGTGTACACCTGTGGGGGATTCATGTTGATGTATGGCAAAGCCCATAGAGTATTGTAAACTAAAATAAACTAAAAAAAAAAAAACATATTCTTGCTTTATGTAATTTTGTTTGGATTTTTTGAAAGTGGGTGGGGTGAGAGGAACTTTTTGTTCACTGTTAGAAGAGTTATTTTTAGTTGAAGTAATGTGCATATCATATTAGAATTTTAAGGATAATTATTTTTAATTGAAGGATAATTGCTTTACAATATTATGTTAGCTTCTGCCAAATATCAACATGAATAAGCCATAGATACACGTGTCCGCTTCCTATTCAACGTCATGGGTTTGAAGACAACTAGTTATGTTACTTATTACAGCATTCAATAGAGTAGTTTGTTTATTGCATTGTATTGTTCAATTGCTTACTCATGTCCAACTCTTTGTGACCCGTGAAATACAACCCGCCAGGATTCCATGGCCTTCATTATCTCCCGCAGCTTGCTCAAACTCAAGTCCACTGAGTCAGTGATGCCATCCAAACATCTCATTCTCTGTTGTCCCCTTGCCCTCCTCCCCTTAGTCTTTCCCAGCATCAAGGTCTTTTCCAATGAGTTGGCACTTCACATCAGGTGGCCAAAATACTGGAGCTTCAGCTTCAGCACTGGTCCTCACAATGAATATTCAGGTTGATCTGTTTAGGATTTATTTCTTTGATCTCCTTGCCATTCTAGGGACATTGAAGAGTCTTCTAGAGCACCACAATTTGAAGCATCAATTCTTCAGTGCTCAACTTTCTTTATGGTTCAACTCTCACATCCATACATGATTACTGGAAAAACCATGCCTTTGATTATATAAATCTTTGTAGGCAAAGCAATGTCTCTGCTTTTTAATACACTGTCTAGGTTTGTCATAGCTTTACTTCCAAGAAGCAAGCATCATTTAATTTAATGGCTGCAGTCATTGTCCACAGTGATATTGGAGCTCAGGAAAATAAAATCTGTCACTGTTTCCAATTTTTTCCCATCTATTTGCCATGAAGGGATAGGACTGGATGCTATGATCTTCATTCTTGAATGTTGAGTTTTAAGCCAGCTTTTTCACTCTCCTATTTCACCTTTATCAAGAATATCTTTAGATCCTCTTTCCTTGTTGCCATTAAAGTAGACAATCAGGTCAGTCACCTAGTCATGTCCAACTATTTGAGACCCCATGAACTGCAGCACACCAGGCTTCCCTGTCCAATACCAACTCCCAGAGCTTGCTCAAACTCATGTCCATTGAGTTTGTGATGCCACCACCCAACCATCTCATCCTCTGTCATTCCCTTCTCTGGCCTTCAGTCTTTTCCAGCATCAGGGTCTTTAATGAGTCAGTTCTTCATATCAGGTGACCAAGTATTGAGCTTCAGCTTTAGCATCAGTGCTTCCAATAAATATTTATGACTGATTTCTTTCAGATTGACTGGTTTGATTCTCTTTGCAGTCCAAGGGACTATCCAGAGTCTTCTTCAACACGACAGTTCAAAAGCATCAGTTCCTCAGTGCTCAGCTTTCTTTATGGTCCAATTGTTAAAACTATCCATGACTACTGAGAAAACTATAACTTTGACTAGATGGACCTTTGTTTAGTAAAGTAATGACTCTGCTTTTTAATATGCTGTCTATGTTTGTCATACATTTTCTTCCAGTGAGCAAGCATCTTTTAATTTCATGGCTGCGGTCATCATCTGAGGTCACTGAGAAGGCAATGGCACCCCACTCCAGTACTCTTGCCTGGAAAATCCCATGGATTGAGGAGCCTGGTAGGCTGCATGCAGTCCATGGGGTCGCTAGGAGTCAGACACGACTGAGTGACTTCACTTTCACTTTTCACTTTCATGCTTTGGAGAAGGAAATGGCAACCCACTCCAGTATTCTTGCCTAGAGAATCCCAGGGATAGGGGAGCCTGGTGGGCTGCCAACTATGGGGTCGCACAGAGTCGGACACGACTGAAGCGACAGCAGCAGAAAAGTAGTCTGCCACTGTTTCCATTGTTGCCCCATCCATTTGCCATGAAGTGATGGGATTGGATTCCATGATCTTAACTTTCTGAATGTTGAGTTTTAAGCCAGCATTTTCACTCTCCTCTTTCACTTTCATCAAGGGGCTCTTTAGCTGACCCTTTAAGTGCCTGATGTGGGGATATACAAAATAGGACCCCAGCCAGGGGAGCGTCTCTATGTGCCTGATACCCCAAACAACAGAGAAGGAACCCAGGCAAGGGAGCCTTCTAAGTGCCTTAAGGAGAGGAGCTACGGAGAAACACTGGCCAAAGAGGCCTTCTGATCACCAGCTACAAGAGGCTTTAAAGAAGACTCTTATAGGGCCATAACTCTTGTGGTGGAGGCAGTCCATGTCCCTGCATACTTGGTGCCACCAGGGTCCCTCCATGCCAAGCAGCTGTGCCACCTTCAAGCCCAACTCTCACTGGGGCAGAGCTACCACAGGCAAAAAATATCTTGCATGTATGCCCACAGGGTCACTTTGGTAGTGTCCAACTCTTTGTGACCCTACAGACTGTGGCTGGCCAGGCTTCTCTGTCAGGGAGGGGGTTTTCCAGGCAAGAATACTGTAATGTATTGGCCAATACCGGTTGCCATACCCTTCTAGAGCACTATATTTCCTGCTACCCTAGCTGCCCACTCCCCTGAGTACCTGGTGCTGCCAGAACTCCTGTGACCCAAGCAGCTCCCCTGCCTCCACATCTGGCCTTCACAGGAGCAAACCCAGGTCCTCCAGGGCAGCCTCAGGAGCAAACCCCAGTGGATGACCCACATGCAGAGGTGAAAATAAAACCACAGTTGATACCCAGAGGCAGTATGGCTAAAGAAGAAGACTCAAAACCTTTGCACTAGCTGTACAAGCTGCAGATTAAATTCACATGATCAACTAGGCAACTCTGTGTCTATGGAATACATAAAAGGACACTGAGAGCTCCCACAAAAGAAAACACACTAGTTCTGATAGCTGTGGACATTGAATGCAAGAACACATAAGAGCAAGACAACATTAGAATCTGAGCTGTGGGTCCGAAATCCCACAGCGGGTCCAGAAATCAGGATAATGTTGGACAGCATCCTAGGAAGGTGAGGTGGACTGTGACTCCCAGTGAGGAAGAGGACTCTGACAGCAGTGACTCAAGAAAAACATTTATTATTCTTATGGTTTGACTTGCTCTGTAGATTCTCTTGGATTCCATAGATTCTCTTGGATTCCATAGATTCTCTTTTTTCCATTCCCCCCCCGCCTCTGTTGTAGTTGTTGATATTATTGGCATTATAAAATCTAGTTAACGCTTTTGAACTTATTTTTTTCAGTCACATTTTTTATTATTGTTATCAATCTCTCCATTGGAATTTTGCAGTTCTGTGAAGTTTTCCTTATTCTTTTTCCTCCCTTTTTCTTTCTTACTCCATTTTAAAAATATTTTTTCTCTTTTTTATAATTTTTTAAAACCTATTATTTTTCTACATTTATTTCTTTGTTTGCCTTTCCTACTGTTCTTTTCCCCTTGCTATTATCCTTTAATGTATATAAATATTCTTCATCTACCTCTGTTTTACTTTGTATACCTATTGTTTCTTTATTTTTTTCTCTCCTTTCCTCTCAACATATTTGTTAGTTTTGTTTTCATTGCTTTATTCTCCAATTGGCACCTTTAGTTCTGTTTTTAAGTTTGTGTTTTACTTAGTTTTGTTCTTAACTGCTAAATACAATTANTTTTCTCTCCTTTCCTCTCAACATATTTGTTAGTTTTGTTTTCATTGCTTTATTCTCCAATTGGCACCTTTAGTTCTGTTTTTAAGTTTGTGTTTTACTTAGTTTTGTTCTTAACTGCTAAATACAATTAAATTTATTTATTGCCAGGTTAATCAACTGTACTTTATTTACGTTGCACTATTTTCACTTTGTTCATGGATATACATGTATATGTGTATGTTCCATTATTTTAATTATTTGCTTGGTTTTGTAACTGCCACTTATCTGGGGTTCATCTTTCATTCCTCATTTTTGCATATTTGTTTTAATCTCATTTAATGCCATAACAAACCACTTGTGGAATCTTCATTCCTGAGCAGAGATCAAACCCTGAGCCTTTGGAGTGGGAGCACTGACTCCAAGACCATAGACTACCNTCTTTCATTCCTCATTTTTGCATATTTGTTTTAATCTCATTTAATGCCATAACAAACCACTTGTGGAATCTTCATTCCTGAGCAGAGATCAAACCCTGAGCCTTTGGAGTGGGAGCACTGACTCCAAGACCATAGACTACCAGAGAACTAATGCCAGGGAGTATCGAATAGTGAGAACTCACACAAAGGAAACCATTTGAATTCAATACCCCAAATCACTGAACCACCAGTAGCACCCTGGGCAGGTGCTACTGCACAACAAAAAAAAAAATACAAACCCAGTCATGAGCAGACAGGACTACCACCTCACTCAGCCTTGCCCGTCAGAGGAAAAACAAACAAACAATACCTCAGCACAAATGTCGCTCTATACTAAGCTTGCACAAACCATCGGACCAACCTTATGAAGGCAGAAACCAAACAAACAAACAAAAAAAGAATTCAACCTTGAAGCCTTGGAAAAGGAGACCTCAAACACAATAAGTTAAAAAAAAATAATGCAAAGGCAGTGAAATATTACACAAATGAAGGAACAAACTAGAAACAAAGAAGTCCAAATAAATAAATAGGAAATAGGCAAACTACCTGAAAAAGAATTCAGAGTAATGATAAAGATGACCCAAAATCTTGAAAACAAAATGGAGTAAATGTAAGAATCAATTAACAAAGACCTAGAAGAATTAAAGAATAAACATACAGAGACAAACAACATAATTACTGAAATTGAAAATATTGTGGAAGGAATCAAAGCAGAATCTCTGAAGCAAAAGAACAAATCAGTGAGCTGGAAGATAAAATGGTGGAAATAACTTCTGAAGAGCAGAAAAAAGTAAAAAGAATGAAAAGAACTGAGGATAGTCTCAGAGACCTCCCGGACAATATCAAACACACCAACATTCAAATTAAAGAGGTCCCACAAGAAGAGGAGAAAGAAAAGTTATGAGAAAATGTTTTTAGACATTATAGTTAAAATTTCCCCCACATGGAAAAGGAAATAGTCAACCAAGTCCAAGAAGTGCAAAGAGTCCCATATAGGGTAAACCAAGGAGAAACACGCCAAGACATATACTAATCAAACTAACAAAGACTAAACACAAAGAAAGAATATTAAAAGCAGCAAGGGANCCCCCACATGGAAAAGGAAATAGTCAACCAAGTCCAAGAAGTGCAAAGAGTCCCATATAGGGTAAACCAAGGAGAAACACGCCAAGACATATACTAATCAAACTAACAAAGACTAAACACAAAGAAAGAATATTAAAAGCAGCAAGGGAGAAGCAACAAGTAATATACAAGGGAAACCCCATACATTTAACAGCTGATCTTTCAGTAGAAATTCTGCAGGCCAGAAAGGAATGGCAAGATGTATTTAAAGTACTGAAAAGGAAAACTCTACAATAAAGATGATAGTAGCTAGCAAGGATCTCATTCACAACTGATTGAGAAAATTCAGACAAGTAAAAGTTAAGAGAATTCAGTACCACCAAGACAGCTTTACAACAAATGTTAAAGGGACTTATAAAGTCAAGAAATAAAGAGAAGAAAAAAGATCTACCAATCAACCCCAAACAAGAAAATGGCAATAGGAACATATATATCAATGATTACCTTAAATGAAAATAGAATAAATGCTCCAACCAAAAGACACAGACTGGCTGAATGGATAAAAAAATAAGACCCATAAATATGCTGTCTACAGGAAATCCACTTCAGACCTGAAAACACATACAGACTAAAAGTGAGAGGATGGAAAAATATATTCCATGCAAATGGGAAGCAAAAGAAAGTTGGAGTAGCAATACTCATATCAGACAAAATAGACCTTAAAATAAAGAAGATTACAAGAGATAAGGAAGGACACTACCTAATGATCAAGGGATCAATCCAAGAGGAAGACATAATAATTGTAAATATCTATACACCCAACATAGGAGCACCTCAATACATAAGACAATCACTAAAAGACATAAAAGGAGAAATTGATAGTAACTCAATAATAGTAGGAGACTAACACCCCACTCACACTAATAGACAGATCATCAAACAGAAAATTAATAAGGAAACACAAGTCTTAAATGACACATTAGATGACATGGATCTCATAGGTATCTCTAGGACAGTCCATCCAAATGCAGAAGAATACACCTTCTTCTCAAGTGTGCAAGTAACATTCTCCATTATACACCATATCTTGGGTCACAAATGAAACCTCAGTAAATTTAAGAAAATTGAAATTGTATCAGGAATCTTCTCTGACCTCAATGCTATGAGACTAGATGTCAATTACAAGAAAAAAAAACTGTAAGAAACATAAACACATGGAGATTAAACAACATGTTTCTAAATAAACAACAGGTTACTGAAGAAATCAAAAGGGAAATCAAAAAATTTCTAGAAACAAATGACANTTGTGAGAGTTGGACTGTGAAGAAGGCTGAGCACCGAAGAATTGATGCTTTTGAACTGTGGTGTTGGAGAAGACTCTTGAGAGTTGCTTGGACTGCAAGGAGATCCAACCAGTCCATCCTAAAGGAAATCAGTCCTGGGTGTTCATTGGAAGGACTGATGCTGAAGCTGAAACTCCAATATTTTGGTCACCTGATGCGAAGAGCTGACTCATTTGGAAAGACCCTGATGCTGGGAAAGATTGAGGGCAGGAGGAGAAGGGGATGACAGAGGATGAGATGGTTGGATGGCATCACCGACTCGATGGACATGGATTTGGGTGGACTCCAGGAGTTGATGATGGACAGGGAGGCCTGGCATGCTGCAGTTCATGGGGTTGCAAAGAGTCGGACAGGACTGAGCGACTGAACTGAAGTGAACCGATTTACAAAGAAAATAATCCCAAATGTGTGTAATAATTTGCATAAAAGAAAAAGAGAGAAGGACTCCAGGTATAAAAAAGTGTTCATTTGCAGTAAATAGTCAGAGACTCTAGTCACAGATTACTTTATGATTGTTTTAAGTTTGAACATTAATATCGATTCACTAATGATTGAACAAGATAGTAAAAAATGGAAGAATTAAAACAAGTGGGCTGCAACCCGTTTCTCTTCTGATAAATAACTACCAGAGTACCAGACTGGCTAATTCTCTCACAGTGAGAGGAATCCGGGGACCAACTTCAATATTATCATAGACATGCTGAGAACCCTCCTGCTGACATTACTAGCAGGAGAGTCTTTATCTATGCAATGCTAGGAAACTTGATGTCCTTGTTTTCAGATTACTGAAGGCACACAAATGCAGAGTCTGTGGATTTACAGGGCATCCTCTCTGAGTTCTCAACTTACCCTGAGTCAGAAAGTTCCTGGGATTTAGAAAGAAAGGGCTGGTAGAGCTGCCTGTGGCATCCCTGTGGTTTTCCCTGCTTTGCCTTTGCCTCCTGATTCTGGATGAGATCTCTAATTCTTTCAAGGGTGACTTGACAATCTAGACTTTTGTGTCAGTTCAAAAATAGTTTTCATCTGTTAAATAGCTGAATTGGACAGCACGTAGTAGTTTGATATACATCCATTATCTCCTTGGACCGTCACAAGGGCCGGTTCATTGCCCTCATTGTACAGAGGAGATAACTGAAGCTCAGAGCGGTTACTAATTTGTCTTAAATTACACAGTAAGTGGCAGAGACTGGCACCGTGCGTGGTCCCTTGAGGGCAGATATAGGTCCCTGGCAGTAATCTCCTTCTCTCCCAGGATGGTGTTCCTGGTCCCTGCCGATGACACGTCAGACTTTTCATGAAAAAGGAACATGAGTATAACGTTACAACCGTAGTAGCAAAAAGGCTATTTAAGTCCGTGTATTAAAAAAGTCTGTTGAGAAGAAGGTTTAAGTGAAGAGGAGACAGAATACTGTGTAATTTCGGAGAATTTGAGAAAATTTGAACTTTGAGTAGTTAAAGACTAAAGAGTGGCCAACTTCACTTATATTCTGAGACGTATAAAAGGTTGGAAGTGTTTAAATGGAGGTTCGAAATCACTTTATGCTGCAGTCTCAGTTTACAAAATCAGGTGTGCTGGAAATGTAACTGCATTTTATTACTTATTTTAACCTACTCCAAGCCTCCCTTTTTTTACTGGATAATAGGAAATCTAAGTCAATGAAGTTTTCATCTCCCCCTGGCATGAGTCTGAGTGATCGGGGACTTTGAAGAGTCCAGGCGATGTGTTAAGATTGGAGCATTTTGGTACTCAATATCTGCTGATCTGTACCTCGTATCATTGGGTCATTGATCTTTGCGGTTTTTCCCAAGATCATTACTATGCCCGTGCTGTCTTGCTTATGACTAAGAGGTCTCTTTGGGGTTGGCTGAGTCCCTATCTGAGTCTCCGTTTTTTCCCTTCCCGAATCATTCTGGTCGACAGCAGAAACTACAAGATGATCTGAGGTCGAAGCTGGTGGGTTCAGGCATCCTCTGCTCTTGTGCCGTGTTTCATAAGCAGGGAAATTCTGAGGTCTTTCCACCTCTCTGAGCTTTTCTGGAAAGCGAGGTAGTTCTCTGTAATCTAGACTTCCTCACAGTTGTTTGGAATTGGTTTATCCCCTTCTGTCTATCTGGTCCAAATTAAAGGGCGTGGTTAGTGTACAGGTAACTCTCTTAGGGACACATCAATGTCTCAGCTATCTTTGCTTCTCCTCTTCATGGAGATAGAAAGCTTTACTTTCATCTTTTATATTCTTTATATCCTTGAAGCTCCCTGCACCTTAGATTTTTGACACTTTAAAACTTATTCTATGTACTTCTGCTCTCCCAAACTTTGCATGTAAGCCAAATGTTTAGCTGCCGAAATGGGAAGTTTGAAAAAGTAACCTAAAGTAGAAGAAATATCCCAGTTAGTCTTCTTTTACCACCTTTCATGTAAGATGAGAAATAAGAGCTGTGCAGATGAAAGAAGGGAGTGAAGTCAAGAAGCAGAACCAAGACTGGTAAGCAGAGAGTTCAGTTTTCTTTTCTTCCATGGTGACGTTCCATTCAGACTCCAAGGACAAGAGAGTAGTAATAATGGCTAAGTTTTATTTAAGGCTTCCTCTGTTGGAAACTTCTCTAACAAGTATTAATGTGTTCTCAACTTAGTAGAAATAATGGCTAAGTTTTATTTAAGGCTTCNGGAATCAACCTTCCTGACTTTAGATTATACTACAAAGCTACAGTCATCAACACAGTATGGTACTGGCACAAAAACAGAAATATAGACCAATGGGACAAGATAGAAAGCTCAGAAATAAAACCATGTACCTATGGGTACTTTATTTTTGACAAAGGAGGCAAGAATATACAATGGGGCAAAGACGGCCTCTTCAATAAATGGTGCTGGGAAAACTAGATACCTGCATGTAAAGGAATGAAATTAGAACACTTCCTAACACCATACACAAAGACAAACTCATAATGGAATAAAGACCTGTATGTAAGACCAGAAACTATAAAACTATTAGAGGAAAACATAGGCAGAACACTTGATGACACAAGTCAAAGCAAGATCCTCTATGACCCACCTCCTAGAGTATTGGAAATAAAAACAAAAGCAAACAAGTGGTACCTGATTAAACTTAAAAGCTTTTGCACAGCGAAGGAAACTCTAAGCAAAGTGAAAACACAACCCTCAGAATGGGAGAAAATAATAGCAAATGAAACAACTGACAAAGGATTAACATCCAAAATACACAAGCAGCTCATATAACTCAATGACAGAAAAACAAACAACCCAATCAAAAAGTGGGAAAAAGACATAGATGGACATTTCTCCAAAGACGTACAAATAGCTAACAAAAACAGGGGAAAAAAAATGCTCAACATCGCTCATTGTTGGAGAGATGCAAATCAAAATTACAAGATATCACCTCACACCTATCAGAATGGCCATCATCAAAAAGTCTAAAATCAGTGAATACTGAAGGTGTGGAGAGAGAGGAATGCTCTTTCACTGTTAGTGGGAATGTGGGTTGATAACGGCCACTATGGAAGATGGTATGGAGATTCCTTGGAAGACTAGGAATGGAGCCACCATATGACCCAGCAGTCCCACTCCTAGGCATATATCCTGAGAAAATCAAAATTGAAAAAGACATATATATTCCATTGTTCATTGCAGCACTATTTACAACAGCTAGAAAATGGAAGCAACCTAAATGTCCATCGACAGATGAATGGATAAAGAAGTTGTAGTACATATACACAATGGAATATTATTCAGCCACAAAAAGGAATGCATTTGGGTTAGTTCTGATGAGGTGGATGAACCTAGAACCTATTATACAGAGTGAAGTGAGTCAGAAAGAGAAAGATAAATATCATATTCTAATGCCAACAAAGGTCCATCTAGTCAAGGCTATGGTTTTTCCAGTAGTCATGTATGGATGTGAGAGTTGGGCTATAAAGAAAATTGAGCACCGAAGAATAGATGGTTTTGAACTGTGGTGTTGGAGAAGACTTTTGAGAGTCCCTTGAACTGCCAGGAGATCCAACCAGTCCATCCTAAAGGAGATCAGTCCTGGGTGTTCATTGGAAGGACTGATGTTGAAGCTGAAACTCCAATACTTTGGCCACCTGATGCAAAGAGCTGACTCATTTGAAAAGACCCTGATGCTGGGAAAGATTGAAGGCAGGAGGAGAAGAGGGCGATAGAGGATAAGATAGTTGGATGCCATCACTGACTCAGTGAATATAAGCTTGGGTAAACTGCAGGAGTTGGTGATGGACAGGGAGGCCTGGTTTGCTGCGGTTCATGGGGTCGCAAGCAGTCAGACACGACTGAGCGACTGAACTGAACTGAACACATATATACAGAATCTAGAAAAATGGTACTGAAAAATTTATTTGCAGGGCAGCAGTGAAGAAACATACATAGAGAATAGACTTATGGACTTGGGGAGTGGGGAAGAGAGGGTGAGATGTATGGAGAGAACAACATGTAAACTTACATTAACATATGTAAAATAGATAGCCAACAGGAATTTGCTGTATGTCTCAGGAAACTCAAACTGGGGCTATCAACCTAGAGGGGTGGGGTGGGGAGGAAGATGGGAGGGAGGTTGAAAAGAGAGGAGATATATTATATGTATACCTGTGGCTGATTAATGTTGAGGTTTGACAGAAAACAGCAAAATCCTGTAAAGCAATTATCCTTCAATTAAAAAATGGTTCAGGATGGGGAACACGTGTATACCTGTGGTGGATTCATGTTGATGTATGGCAAAACCAATACAATATTGTAAAGTAATTAACCTCCAATTAAAATTAATTAATTAATTTTAAAAAAGAAAAACTAACATATGATCCAGCAATTCCACTATTGAGTGTATACTTTTTAGGGAAATTAAATAAATAAATAATCTTCTTTAGGGTTCAGAGACAAAGCAGAGCAGCCCTCTGACCTTGCTTCTAACCTGCCTGGACCCTTGCCCTGACTGTGAATGATCTGACTGTCTGATGTGAGTGGAAGAATTGTGGCACCATAGATAAGATAGGGGACGAATCTTAAAATTGTTGAGCCCTCGGAGGGGCCCTGGCCAAAGAAGCCACAGGCTAACAACATTCCAAATTTTACAGGACAACACAAACAGCATTAACATGAAACCAGAGCTGCAATTTGCTCACAGATTAGTGATGATATCAGTTTTCACTCTGGGATTATAAACAGGAACACTGAACTGCAATCTTTGAAGTCACCCACAGAGTTGATGTGCTATCTGGGACATTTTCCCATGTGGAACTCTGGACTGCTGTCACAAGAGATTTCCCAGTGCTGTTTGTTGGCAAATTCAGTTTGGTGATGTATGTACTATTGCTCACCTCTGCTGTTTCCATTTCACTTTTTTTATGTTATTGTATTGAAAGTAAGCTAGACAATTCTCTAAAAAATATTTGTATTATTTACTTGTAAAAAAATTCTGAAGCATTATCAAATATAAGAATTTTAGCATGGAATTCTATATTGCTAAAGTAAATCTTAGTCTGCCTACATATCCATTTCTCACTTCTTTTTCTTTGTACCACTGTGAAGCACAAAAATTCCCTTATTCATCTTGTACATTTCTAAGAGCATACTTTTTTCCTCCTAAGGAGAATTTTGTATCCTAAAAAAAACTGCATTCATACATAAGAGTCAAACTTTAACGTTTATCACTGGTGACCTCATGATGGTATTTAAGTAACTTGTAGGGTCATCTAAACTGTTGTTAAATTTTATCCTGTACTTCAAGAAGGGAGGTCATAAAATAATGACTCAAGTCAACAAAACAATTTTAGATCATATCCAGGGACTCATTCTCCATCTATTTTCCACCTATTTGATGAAAAGAATAGTAACATTTATGTCTGATTTTGTGTTTAGTATAACATGTTATATAATAATGTTCTTGTTCAGTCACTGAGTTATGTCTAAGTCTTTGGGACCCCAAGGACTGTAACATGCCAGTCTCCCCTGTCCTCCACTATCTCCAGTAGTTTGCTTAAATTCATGTCCATTGAGTTGGTGATACTATCTAACCATCTCATCCTCTACCATACCCTTCTCCTTTTGTTTTCCATTTTCCCAGCATCAGGGTCTTTTCAGTGAGTTGGCTATTCACATCAGGTGACCAAAATATTGTAGCTTCAACAAAAGTCCCTCCAATGAATAATCAGGGTTGATTTCCTTTAAGATTGACTGATTTGATCTCTTTGTATTCCAATAAAACTCTCAAGAGTCTTATTTAAAACGCTGTATCAAGTGGGAGTCCCTCTCTCTTAAAATAACTATGTGTGGAATTATTGTAGTTAACTATTATCATATTTAACTATATTTAACTATTATTATAGCTAAATATAATAGTTTATGTAATACATATTATAATATATATATATTATATAACAATAGTTAAATATAATAGTTTAACACATTGTTTCTAATCCTCATAGGCATCTTTTAAGTAGGTTTAAGGTATCTTTTAAAATAGGTTTGACAATCCTCATTTTACTAATTTAAGTAACTTCTAGCCTCCACTAATTGAGAAAGACCGGATCCAAACCTTTCTATTATTTAAAGTGAGAGGAACTCCACTTGATAAAAATTTTTAAAGAGACTTTATCAATGGGAAAGGATGTAGCTGGGCATCAGTTCAAGTGCTAGGGACTTGCCTGCTGCCAACGTCCCCTGTTCTTTATCTTTCTTATTCTGTTTCTTCAACAGTGCCAATGAAATAAATGGGATCTACAACTTTGTTTTAATATTTAGGAATGGGTACAGTTTCTTTAATAAATATAGGGCTATTCAAATTTCTTTATGTTTTCCAGCAGTTTAGATTAGTCGAAGGGAACTTGTTAATTTAGTTTTCAGTTCAGTAATTTAGTGTAAGTTGACAAATTATTATTCTAAAATGACTCATAATAATTCTCTAGGATCTTTTTGAGTATATTATCTTATATTCCAATATTTATGTCTTGTTTTTGTTCAGTCACTAACTCATATCTGACTTTTCACTACCCCATGCAGAGCAGCATGCCATGCCTCCCTGTCCCTTACCATCTACTGGAGTATGTCCAAGTTTATGCCCATTGCATCAGTGATGCCACCAACCATCTCATCCTTTGTCACTCTCTTAGCCTCTGCCTTCAATCTTTCCCAGCATCAGGGTCTTTTCCCATGAGTTGGCTCTTCGCATCATGTGGCCAAGGTACTAGAGCTTCAGCTTCAGCATCAGTACTTCCAGTGAGTATTCAGGGTTGATTTCCCTTAAGACTGACTGGTTTTATCTCCTTGCTGTCCAAGGGATTCTCAAGAGTCTCTTCCAGCACCACAGTTTGGAAGCATCAACTCTTTGGTGCTCTGCCCTCCTTATGGTCCAGCTCTCACAACCCTACATGACTACTGGAATAATTGTAGCCTTGACTATGTGGACTTTTGTTGGCAAAGTGATGTCTTTGCTTTTTAACACACTGTCTAGTTTTGTCATAGTTTTCATGCCAAGAAGCAATTGTTTTCTAATTTCATGGCTGCAGTCACCATCTGCAGTGATCTTAGAGCTGAAAAATAGGAAATCTGTCATTGCTTTTACCTTTTCCCCCTTCTATTTGACATGAAGTAATGGGGCTGGATGCCATGATCTTAGTTGTTTTAATATTTATATTCAAGCCGACTCTTTCACTCTCCTCCTTCACCCTCATCAAGAGGTTCTTTAGATCTTCTTCACTTTCTGCCATTAGAGTGGTATCA
Source organism: Neotragus pygmaeus (assembly GCA_006410875.1). Taxonomy (NCBI): domain Eukaryota; kingdom Metazoa; phylum Chordata; class Mammalia; order Artiodactyla; family Bovidae; genus Neotragus; species Neotragus pygmaeus. The sequence goes on along the minus strand of SJYV01042269.1, from coordinate 1,360,408 downwards.
TCTGCATATATAAGGTTGTTAATATTTCTCCCTGCAGTCTTGATTCCAGCTTGCAAATTATCCAGCCTGACATTTCTCATGATGTGCTCTGCATATAAGTTAAGCAGGGTGACAATAAACATCCTTGTTGTGCTCCTTTCTAAATCCTGAACCAGTCAGTTGTTTCATATAAAGTTCTAACTGTCATTTCTTGACTGGCATACAGGTTTCTCAGGAGATGGGTAAGGTGGTCTGGTATTCCATCTCTTTAAGAGTTTTCCACAGGTTTTTATGATCCACAGAATCAAAGGCATTAGTCAATGAAATAGAGGTAGATGTTTTCCTGGAATTCCTTGCTTTCTCTATGATCCAGCGATGTTGGCAATTTTATCTCTGGTAGCTTCACTGACTGTAGGGCTTCCTAAGACCCACTTACTTCACATTCAAGGATGTCTGGCTCTGGGTGAGTGACCACACCATTGTGGTTATCTGGGTCATTAAGATGGTTTGGTTTTTTTTTTTACAGTTCTTCTGTGTATTCTTTCCATTTCTTCTTTATCTCTTCTGCTTCTATTAGGTCTTTACCATTTCCTTTATTGTCCCCATTCTTGGATGAAATGTTCTTTTAATAGTTCCAATTGTCTTGAAGAGATCTCTAGTCTTTCCCCTTCTGTTGTTTTCCTCTATATCTTTACATTTTTCATTGAAGAAGGCCTTCTTATCTCTAGTTTCTATTCTCTGAAACTCTGCTTTTAGTTGGGTATACCTTTCCCTTTCTCTCTTGCTTTTTGCTTCTCTTCTTTTTCCAGCCATTTTGAAAGTCTCCTCAGACAACTACTTTGACTTCTTGCTTTTCCTTCTCTTTGGGTTGGTTTTGTTCACTGCCTCCTGTTCAGTATTATTGAACTCTGCCAATAGTTCTTCAGGCACTCTGTTTACTAGATCTAAGTCCTTGAATTCTCTATTCATATGGGATTGATTTAAATCATACCTGGATGGCCTAGTGGTTTTTCACACTTTTTTCAGTTTAAGCCTGAATTTTGCTGAGAAGTTGGTGATCTGGGCCACAGTCAGCGCCAGGTCTTGTTTTTGCTGACTGTATACAGCTTCTCCATCTTCCACTACAAAGAATGTAATCAATCTGATTTAAGTATTGACCATTTGGTCATGTCCATGGTAAAGTCATCTTTTGTGTTGTTAAACTTAAAAAAAAAATAGTGCTTGCAATGAACAGTGTGATCTTTTGGCAGAATTCTGTTAGCCTTTGCTCTGCTTCATTTTGTACTCCAAGGCCAAACTTGCCTGTTACTCTAGGTACCTCTTGATTTCTCACTTTTACATTCCAACCCCCTATGATGAATAGGACATCTTTTGGTGCTAGTTCTAGGAGGGCCCCTAGGTCTTCACAGAACTGATCAACTTCAGCTTCTTCAGCATCAGTGGTTAGGGCATAGACTTGAATCACTGCAATGTTGAATGGTTTGCCTTGGAAACAAACAGGTTATTCTGTCATTTTTGAGGTTGTACTCAATACTGCATTTTGTACTCTTGCTGATTATGAGGGATACTTCATTTCTTCTTTGGGATTCTTGCCCACAGTAGTAGATATAATGATCAATGAATTAAATCACCCATTCCTGTAAACTTTAGTTCACTAATTCGTTAGATGTCGATGTTTACTCAGGCCATCTCCTGCTTGACCATGTCCAATTTACCTTGATTCATGAACCTAACAATTTAGGTTTCTATGCAATGGTTTTTATAGTATCAGACTTTACTTTCATCACCAGATCCACAATTGAGTGTCATTTCCACTTTGACCCAGCCTCATCATTCTTTCTAGAGCTATCCTATCCTTGTCCTATTAGATGTCTTATTAGGTATTTATCAATTACAAAAATCCTCAAGTTACCAACTTCGAGCTTCTTAAATTATCTTATTTCCTGTCAGTAGTTACGCAGATTTCCATGCTTGTCTTTGTTTCTTCCTGTTGCTTACTTTATTTTAAATTTGCTTGTCTTTTGTTGTTGTTGTTTTTTAGTCACTAAGTCATGTCCAACTCTTTGCAACCCAATGAACTGCAGCACACCAGGCTTCCCTGTCCTTCATTATATCCTTGAGTTTCCCCAGACTCATGTTCACTGATTTGGTGATGCCACCCAACCATCACACTCTCTGTCACCCCCTTCTCCTCCTGCCCTCAGTCTTTCCCAACACTGGGTCTTTTCCAATGGCCAGCTCTTCCCATCAGGTGGCCAAAGTATTGGAGCTTCAGCTTCAGAGTCAGTCCTTCCAATGAACACTCAGGACTGATTTCCTTTAGGAGTGACTAGTTTGATATCCTTACAGTCAAAGGACTCTCAAGAGTCTTCTCCAGCACCACGGTTTAAAAGGATCAATTCTTCTGCACTCAGCCTTCTTTATGATCCAACTCTCACCCCTATTCACACCTACTGGAAAAACCATAGCTTTGACTATATGTACTTTTGCTGGCAAAGTGACATCTCTTCTTTTTAATACACTGTCTTGGTTGGTCATAGCTTTTCTTCCCAGGAGCAAGCATGTTTTAATTTTGTGGCTGCAGTAACCATCCACAGTGATTTTGGAACCCAACAATATAAAATCTTCCACTCTTTACAATTTTTCCCCATCTATTTGCCATGAAGTGATGGGACAAGATGCCATGATCCTAGTTTTAAGCCAGATTTTTCACTTTGTTCTTTCACCATCATCAAGAGTCTCTTTCTTGTTTGTTATTCAGTCGTTCAGTCATGTCAGACTCTTTGTGACATCATGGACTGCAGCACATTAGGCCTCCCTGTCCTTTACCATCTCCCAGAGCTTACTCATACTCATGTGCATTTGATCCCTTTATTACTCTTAGCCTTTCAATCATATATTTTATGCTTCTTTTGTAGATTAGCTAGAAATTAAAATGTGTCTTTTATATCTTATGCACAACTGAGTACGTTTACTGCTCCCACAATGCTAAAATTCAAGGCTTTTAATCCCATATATACATCCTTTAACTTTATAATGTTATAAATTTTAGTTCCACATATATTTTATGGTCTATAAAGCACTCATATTTTGGTTATACAGTTACTATTTATTTATATTCACCTTTGTATTTAACTTTGTGTTTTCCATTATCTATATATATTTTTCTACCTAAGGACCTTTTCTTTATATTTGAAAGAAATTGAAGACTGAAATTGAAGACAGTGGGGAAACCACTAGACCATTCAGGTATGACCTAAATCAAACCCCTTATGACTATATAGTGGAAGTGAGAAATAGATTAAAGGGACTAGATCTTATAGACAGATTGCCTAATGAACTATGGACGGAGGTTCATGACATTGTACAGGAGACAGGAATCAAGACCATCTCGAAGAGGCGGGGGGGGGGCGGGACGCAAAAAAGCAAAATGGCTGTCTGAGGAGGCCTTACAAATAGCTATGGAAAGAAGAGAAGTGAAAAGCAAAGGAGAAAAGGAAAGATATACCCACTTGAATGCAGAGTTCCAGAGATTAGCAAGGAGAGATAAGAAAGCCTTCCTCTATGATCAAAGCAAAGAAATAGAGGGAAACAATAGAATGGGAAAGAGGAGAATACCAGGGACAGGGGAGCCTGGTGGGCTGCTGTCTCTGGGGTTGCACAGAGGCAGACATGACGAAGCAACTTAGAAGCAGCAGCAGCAGCAGCAGTGATCTCAAGAAAATAAGAGAGACCAAGGGAACATTCCATGCAAAGATAGGCTTGATAAAGGACAGAAATGGTATGGACCTAACAGAAGCAGAAGATATTAAGAAGAGGTGGCAAGAAAACACAGAACTGTACAAAAAAGATCTTCACGACCCAGATAATCATGATGGTGTGATCACTCACCTAGACCCAGACATCCTGGAATGTGAAGTCAAGTGGGCTTCAGAAAGCATACTACAAACAAAGCTAGTGGCAGTGATGGAATTCCAGTTGAGCTATTTCAAATCCTGAAAGATGATGCTGTGAAAGTGCTGCACTCAATATGCCAGTAAATTTGGAAAACTCAGCATTGGCCACAGGGTTGGAAAGGTCAGTTTTCATTCCAATCCCAAAGAAAGGCAATGACAAAGAATGGTCAAATTACCCCACAATTGCACTCATCTGACATGCTGCTCATGACCCAGATAATCAGGATGATGTGGTCACTAATCTAGAGCCAGACATCNATCAAGATTGCCGGGAGAAATATCAATAACTTCAGATATGTAGATGACACCACCCTTCTGGCAGAAAGTGAAGAGGAACTCAAAAGCCTCTTGATGAAAGTGAAAGAGGAGAGTGAAAAAGTTGGCTTAAAGCTCAACATTCAGAAAACGAAAATCATGGCATCTGGTTCCATCACTTCATAGAAAATAGATGGGGAAACAGTGTAAACAGTGTCAGACTTTATTTTGGAGGGCTCCAAAACCACTGCAGATCATGATTGCAGCCATGAAATTAAAGGACACCTACTCCTTGGAAGAAAAGTTATGACCAACCTAGATAGCATGTTGAAAAGCAGAGACATTACTTTGCCAACAAAGGTCCGTCTAGTCAAGGCTATGGTTTTTCCAGTGGTCATTTATGGATGTGAGAGTTGGACTATGAAGAAAGCTGAGCACTGAAGAATTGATGCTTTTTAACTGTGGTGTTGGAGAAGACTCTTGAGAGTCCCTTGGACTTCAAGGAGATCCAACCAGTCCATCCTAAAGGAGAGCAGTCCTGGATGTTCAATGGAAGGACTGATGCTGAAGCTGAAACTCCAATACTTTGGCCACCTCATGCAAAGAGTTGACTCATTGTAAAAGACTCTGATGCTGGGAGGGTTTGGGTGGCAGGAGGAGAAGGGGACGACAGAGGATGTGATGGTTGGATGGATCACTGACTCGATGGATATGAGTTTGAGTGACTCCAGGAGTTGATGATGGACAGGAAGGCCTGGTGTGCTGCGATTCATGGGTTCGCAAAGAGTTAGACACAACTGAGCAACTGAACTGAACTGAACTGAAGGACAGAATAAATTCTGTGGTAATGGAATGGAGTCAGAAATACAAGTATAAATGTATATCAATCAAAATTAATTCAACAAAAATGTTTCAAAAGTGAGAAAATAATTGGAAATAACCTAAGGAAAAAAAATCACATGGTCCAAAATCTTTTTTTTCTTGATGAGTTTTGGGCAATAGGGCTTGCTTCTCTTTTGGTGTGTCCTTCAGTTCTTCAGGGTGCAGGTTCTAGACTCAGGTCTGTGACACAGTGCATATGTTTGAAAGACAAAGATATACGTAAGAATGCTCATCTCTTGAGGCCTGCGGTCAAGCCTTTAATTCCTATAGTGGCACTCTTTGTGACAGAGCCTTATGACCTTTATTTACATATTTACTGCTGTAATCTTTCTTGCCATAAGAGCTCAAAGTCAGCTACTCAGACTGAGAAGATGAACAGAAGCCACGCAGTCCCTGCAATTTTTACTGTTCTCCAACCTCTCTTCCAGAAGTGTCCGTGTGCTCATTCCCCTGAATCTCCCGCCAGTAGAGAACAGATAGTTAATCATTAAAAAGCACCAGAAGATGGCATAAGTTCCAGAAGTATCTAGAATATTATATCTCTTTGGATTTAGTTGAAGCTTTTATTATGTAGTATATTTTTTATTATAACAGCAGCAATATCAAATTCATCTACATTAAAGCAACTCTTTTTTAAAATTTTTAAATGAAGGCTAATTACTTTACAATACTGTGCTAGTTTTTCCATACATTCACGTGAATCAACCATGGGTATACATGTGTTCCCCATCCCTCCCTCAGGATCATCCCAATGCACCAGCCCTGAGTACCCTGCCTCATGCATCGAACCTGGACTGGCGATCTGTTTCACATATGGTAGTATACATGTTTCAATGCTATTCTCTCAAATTATCCCACCCTCACCTTCTCCCAGAGTCCAACAGTCTGTTCTTTACATCTGTGTCTCTTTTGCTGTCTCGCATATAGGGTCATTGTTGCCATCTTTCTAAATTCCATATATATGTGTTAATATATTGTATTGGTGTTTTTCTTTGACTTACTTCACTCTGTATAATAGGCTCCAGTTTCATCCACCTCATTAGAATGGATTCAAATATATTCTTTTTAATAGCTAAGTAATATTCCATTGTGTATATGTACCACAGCTTTCTTACCTATTTGTCTGCTGATGGACATCTAGATTGCTTCCATGTCCTGCCTTTTGTAAACAGTGCTGCGATGAACACTGGGGTACACATGTCTCTTTCAGTTCTGGTTTCCTCAGTGTGCTTGCACAGCAGTGGGATTGCTGGGTCATATGGCAGTTCTATTTGCAGTTTTTTAAGGAATCTCCACACTGTTCTCCATAGTGGCTGTACTAGTTTGCATTCCCACCAACAGTGCCCACCTATTGCTCCACCCCCTCTCCAGCATTTATGTTTTGTAGACTTTTTGATAGCAGCCATTCTGACTGGCACGAGATGGTGCCTCATCATGGTTTTGATTTGCATTTCTCTGATAATGAGTGATGTTGAGCATCTTTTTATGTGTTTGTTAGCCTTTTGTATGGCTTCTTTGGAGAAATTGTCTGTTTAGTTCTTTGGCCCATTTTTTGACCGTGTCGTTTATTTTTCTGGAATTGATCTGTAGGAGTTGCTTGTATATTTTTGAGACTAATTCTTTGTCAGTTGCTTGATTTGCTATTATTTTCTCCCATTTTGAAGGCCGTCTTTTCACCTTGCTTATAGTTTCCTTCGTTGTGCAAAAGCTTTTAAGTTTAATTAGGTCCCATTTGTTTGTTTTTGCTTTTATTTCCATTACTTTGGGAGGTGGGTCATAGAGGAGCCTCCTGTGATTTATGTCAGAGATTGTTTTGCTTATGTTTTCCTCTAGGAGTTTTATAGTTTCTGATCTTACTTTTAGATCTTTAGTCCATTTTGAGTTTATTTTTGTGTATGATGTTAGAAAGTGTTCTAGTTTCATTCTTTTACACGTGGTTGACTAGTTTTCCCAGCACCACTTGTTAAAGAGATTATCTTTTCTCCATTGTATATTCTTGCCCCCTTAGTCAAAGATAAGGTGTCCATAGGTGCATGGATTTATCTCTGTGATTTCTATTTTGTTCCATTGATCTGTTTCTGTCTTTGTGCCACCACCATACTGTCTTGAGGACTGTTGCTTTGTAGTACAGCCTGAAGTCTCATTTTTAAAGACCAACATGTCAATGATAAATGCCAGAAAAATGATTTTAATATATGTTACAGTTTTTGTAGCTATTTTTAGCAAGAAACTTTTCTGATGTCTTTTATACCCTGTGTTTATTCTTTTTTAAAAAATTGGAGGATAATTCCTTTACAATCTTGTGTTGGTTTCTGCTATACAACAACCTGGATCAGTCATAATTGTATAAGGATCCCAAGGACCCCCTCTCTTTTGAAGCTTCCCTCCCGCTTCCCATCCCAATGCTATAGTTCATCACAGAGCACCAGGCTGGGCTCCCCATGTAATACAGCAACTTCCCACTACCTATCTATTTTATACATGATAGTGTATATATGTTAATGCTACTTTATCAATTCATCCTACCCTCTTCTTCCCCCACTGTGTCCACAATCCATTCTCTACATCTCCATTTCTATTCCTGCCCTGAAATAGGTTCATCAGTATCATTTTTCTAGATTCCATATATATATATATAAAATACATGATATCTGTGTTTCTCTGTCTGACTTACTTCACTTTGTATAACTTAGACTTATCCACCTCACTACAACTGACTCAAATTCATTCCTTTACATGGATGAGTAATATTCCATCATATATATGTACCACAGCTTATGTTTCATTTCATTTGTTGAAGGACATCTAGGTTATCCTATCTCTTGACTATTGTAAATAATGTTGCAATGAACATCAAGGTACATGTGTCTTTTTGAATTGTGGTTTACTCGGGGTATATGCCCAGTAGTTGGAATGTGGGATCAAAAGGTAGTTTTATTCCTTGTTTGTTAAGGAATCTTGATACTGTTCTCCATAGTGGCTGCATCAAATAATGTTCCAACCAAGAGTGCAGCAGCATTCTCTTTTCTTCACATCCTTTCAAGCACTTGTTGTTTGCCATTCTGATTGATTTGAGGTGATAATTCACTGTACTTTTGATTTGCATTCTCTCACAATGAGTAATGTTCATGTATTTGTTGGAAATCTGTATGTCTTCTTTAGAGAAATGTCTGTTTAGGTGTTCTACATATTATTTTGATAGGGCAGGGCTGTTTGTTTTTCTGATATTGAGTTGTATGAGATGCTCATGGATATTAATCCTTTGTCAGTTGCTTCATTTGCAATCATTTTCTCCCATTCTGAGTGTTAACTTTTCATCTGATTTATTGTTTCCTTTGCTGTGCAAAAACTTTTAAATTAATTAGGTTCCATTTGTTTATTTTTATTTCCATTACTCTAGGAAGTGGGTCAAAGATGATCATGCTATGCTTTATGTCAAAGAGTACACTGCCTGTGTTGTTCTCTAAAAGTTTTATAGTTTCTGATCTTACATTTAAGTCTTTAATTCATTTCAAGTTTATTTTTATGTATGGTGTTAGGAAGTGTTCTAATTTCATTGTTTTACATTAGCCATCCAGTTTTCCTACCACCAATTATTGAAGTGAAAGTCACTCAGTCATGTCTGGCACTTTGAACCCCATGGACTACACAGTCCACAGAATTGTCCAGGACAGATTACTTAGTGGGTAGCCTTTCCCTTCTCCAGGGGATCTTCACAACTCAGGGATCAAACCCAGGTCTCCTGCATTGCAGGCATTCTTTACCAGATGAGCCACAAGGGAAGCCCGCCAATCATTGAAGAGGCTGTCTTTTCTCTGTTGTATGATCTTGTCTTCCATGTCAAGATAATGTACCCATAGCTTCATGGGTTTTTCTCTGGGCTTTGTACATTGTTCCATTGGTCTATGCTTCTGTCTTTATGCCAGGACCATACTGTCTTGATGACTGTAGCATTGCAGTATAGTCTGAAGTCAGGGAGCCTGATTCCTCCAGCTCTCTTTTTCTTTCTCAAGATTCCTTTGGCTCTCCGAGATCTTTTGTGTTTCCTTACAAATCATAGATTTTTGTTGTTGTTGATGTTGTTGTTCTGTGAAAAATGCATTTGGTAGTTTGATAGGGATTGCATTGAATCTGTAGACTGCTTTGGGTAGTAGACATTTTCACAATATGGATTCATCCAGTCCAAGAACATGGTATATCTCTCCATCTGTTTGTGTCGACTTTGATTTCTTTCATTAGTGTCTTAACAGTTTTCTGCAAATAGGACTTTTGTCTCTTTAGGTAGGTTTATTACTAGGCATTTTATTTTTTTGTTGCAATGGTGAATGAGATCAGTTCCTTAATTTCTCTAATTTTACATTATTAGTGTATAGGAATGCAAGAAATTTCTCTGTATTCATTTTATCTTGTGATATTCCTAAATTCATTGATTAGTTCTAGTAATTTTTTGGTGGCATTTTTCTGGTGGCATTACTATTGTATAATCTGCAAACAATGGGAATTTTACTTCTTCTTTACCAATCTGGGTTCTTTTATTTCTTTTTCTACTCTGATTGCCATGGCTAGGACTTCCAAAACCATATTGAATAATGGTGCTGAGAGTGGGCTCTCTTCTTGTTCCTAATCTTGGAGGAAACGCTTTCAGTGTTTCACCATTGAGAATAATGTTTGCTGTGGGTTTGTCTTTTGTGACCTTTATTAGGTGACCATAGAAGTAGGTTCCTTCTATGCCAATTTCTTGGAGAGTTGTGTTTTTTTTTTTTAATCAAAAATAGGTATTGAATTTTGTCAAAAGATTTCTCTGCTTCTACTGAGATAATCATATGGTTTCTATCATTCAATTTGTTAATATAGTGTATCACATTGATTGATTTGCATCTATTGAAGAATCCTTGCATACCTGGGGTAAACCTCACTTGATTATGGTGTCTGATCCTTTTAATGTGTTATTGTATTCTGCTGCTAAGTCACTTCAGTCGTGTCCGACTCTGTGCGACCCCCACAGACAGCAGCCCATTGGGCTCCGTCATCCCTGGGATTCTCCAGGCAAGAACACTGGAGTGGGTTGCCATTTCCTTCTCCAATGCATGAAAGTGAAAAGTGAAAGTGAAGTCGCTCAGTCGTGTCCAACTCTTGGCGACCCCATGGACTGCAGCCTACCAGGCTTCTCCATCCATGGGAGTTTCCAGGCAAGAGTACTGGAGTGGGATGCCATTGCCTTCTCCTGTTGTATTCTATGTGTTAGAATTTTGTTGTGGATTTTTGCTTCTATGTTCATCAGTGATACATGCCTGTAATTTTTTGTTTTTTGGGGGGTGGGTATCTTTGTTTTTGGTATCAGAGTAATAGTGGCCTTGTAGAATAAGTTTAGGAGCTTTCTTTGCTCTACAACTTTCTGAAAGAGTTTTGAGCATTGGAGATGTTTCATCGTCTCTAAATGTTTGGTAGAATTTGCTTGTGAAGTCATTTGGTCCTGAGATTTTTTTTTTGTTGGAAGATTTTTTATTACAGTTTTAATTTCTGTGCTTGTATTTTCTATTTCCTCCTCGTTCAGATTTGGAAGATTATATTAATCCAAAGATTTGGCCATTTCTTCAAGGTTGTCGAAGAAGAACTTATTGGCATATAGTTTCTCATAGTAGTCTCTTAGGATCTTTGTATTTCTGTGTTGCCTGTTATCAATTCTTTTTCATTGCCAATTTTCTTGATTTGAGACTTCTTTTTCTCTTGATGAATCTGGCTAATGGTTTCTCTTTCTCTTTTTTTACCTTCCCAAAGAACCAACTTTTTAATTTTATTGNGAAGAAGAACTTATTGGCATATAGTTTCTCATAGTAGTCTCTTAGGATCTTTGTATTTCTGTGTTGCCTGTTATCAATTCTTTTTCATTGCCAATTTTCTTGATTTGAGACTTCTTTTTCTCTTGATGAATCTGGCTAATGGTTTCTCTTTCTCTTTTTTTACCTTCCCAAAGAACCAACTTTTTAATTTTATTGATATTTGCTATTGCTTCCTTTATTACTTTTTCATTTCTGCTCTGATCTTTATGATTTCTTTCCTGCTGCTAACTTTGGGGATTTATTGTTCTTTTTCTACTTGCTTTATTTTTAAGGTTAGGCTGTTTATTTGATATTTTCTTGTTTCTTGAAGTAGGTTTGTATTGCTATAAACTCTTAGCACTGCTTTTACTGCATCCCATAGATTTTAAATTGTTATATTTTCATTGTCATTTGTTTATAGATATTTTTATATCCTTTATTTCTTCAGTGACCTATTTATTCAGAAATATATTGTTTAGCCTTTATGTGTTTGTGTTTTTCACTATTTTTGCCTGTAATTTATATCTAATCTTACAGACTTACAGTCAGAAAAAAATGTTTGATACAATTTCAATTTTCTTAAATTTACCAAGGCTTGATTTGTAAACCAAGAAATGATCTATCCTGGAGAATATTTTCTGTGCACATGAGAAAAAGTTAATTCTACTGCACTTGAACTGAATGTCCTGTTTAGGTCCATCTAACCCAATGTGTCATTTAACACTTGTGTTTCCTTATTAATTTTCTGTATGGATGATCTGTCCATTGGTGTGAGTGGGATGTTAAAGTCCCCCACTATTATGTTACTGTCGATTTCCCAATTTATATTTGTTAATGTTTGCCTTATGTATTAAAGTGCTCATATGTTGGTTGCATATATATTTGTAATTGTTATATCATTCTCTTGAATTGATCCCTTGATCATTACATAGTGTCCTCCTTGTCTCTTGTGATATTCTCTAAAGTCTATTTTATCTGCCTTCTTTTGATTTCTATTTACATGTAGTATCTTTTTCCAGCCCCTCATTTTCAGTCTGTATGTGTCCCTAGGCCTAAAGTGGATCTCTCGTAGACAGCAAAGGGTCTTTTTGTACCCATTCAGCCAATCTGTGCATTTAGTTGGAGTATTTAATTTGTTTACATTTATTGATATGTGTGATATTACCATGTACTTTATTGTTTAGGGTTTCTTTTGTACATGTTTTCTTTTTCTTGTGTTTTGTGTCTAGAGAAGTTCTTTTAGTATTTGCTGTAAAGTTGACTTGGTGGTGCTGAATTCCCTTAACTTTTGCTTATCTATAAAGCTTTTAATTTCTTCATCAAATCTGAATGAGATCCTTTCTAGGTAGGTTCTTCATTGTACTTTTTTTCCTTTCATCATTTTAAATGCACTCTGCCACTCCCTTCTGGGCTGCAGAAATTCTGCTGAAATTTCAGCTTTTAGCCTTAAGAGAATCCCCTTGTGTGTTATTTATTGCTTTTCCCTTGCTTCTTTTAATATTTTTCTTTGTGTTTAATTTTTGCTAGTTTTATTAATAAGTGTTTACCATAGTTCTCTTTGAGTTCATACTGTATCAGACTCTCTGGGCTTCCTGGACTTGGGTGGCTATTTTGTTTCCCATGTTAAAGAAGTTTTGAGCTATAACCCCTCAAATATTTTCTCACACCCCTTCTTTTTCTTTTCCTCTTCTGGGAACTCTATAATTTGAATACTGGTGTACTTATGCTGTCCCAGAGATGTCCTGATGTCTGCAAGTACATGGTGTTAGAGGGTCCCCAACATAATAACCTCTTGCCCCTCTGGCTGGCCTAGTCTTTTTCCTGGATTCCCTCAGCTGTGCTGTATTAGCCCCCTCAGAGTATCTTCACCCCAGTCCTCTCTCTGGGGTCCTGAGCCTCAGCACCCAGACTCCATTTGCTGAAGTGAATGTACTAACAAGTGTCTCAGGCTGGGAAGTGCTGGCCAGCACTGATCTCTGTGGTAAATTTTCTCCACTTTGCCTTCCATGCACCTGTTGCTGTACTCCCTTCTGAGGGACATACATTAAACTTTAAACAAAATTAAGGATAATAGGATAAAATATAAAATAAAAATATCATGAGATTCTTCCCAGGAAACAATATTCTTGACACCAAATCATAACATTATGGACTTCAGTTGTTTATTTCTTTCCAGGGCAGCCCCTTGTTTTATATCCCAAATAGCATTTCCCTAAATGCATGAAACAAAATGCCATTATGATTTCTAACATTCATTTCCAGTGAAGTTTCTGTTAGGTTGCAACTATGACTATGATGGAAGGGGTGGATGTAGAGCACTGTGTCTTCATACATCAAACCAAAGGACTATAGGAGTAATATCTACATAGAACAGGAAACTNGGAGGAGAAGGGGATGACAGAGGATGAGATGGCTAGATGGCATCACTGACTCGATGAACGTGAGTCTGAGTGAACTCCGGGAGTTGGTGATTGACAGGGAGGCCTGGCATGCTGCGATTCATGGGGCCACAAAGAGTCGGACACAACTGAGTGACTGAACTGAACTGAAGAGAATACCCTTGCATATTGCATATGCATACCCTGCGTATTGCAGAGACAGAATACAGAAAAGTAACATCTTTCAAATATCTGGGTTTTGGTTGGGTAGAGGAGGACTTAGGAGGGAGAAGCTCCCTAAACAAGAAAAAAAAAAGTTGTTTTTAAAGTAATACCCTGGGAGGGCGGGAAGATGGCGGAGGAATAAGACGGGAGATCACTTTCTCCCACACAATTTCATCAAAAGAACAATCCAACGCTGAGTAAATTCCACAAAACAACTTCTGAAGGCTGGCAGAGGACTTCAGGCATCCAGCAAAGCAGANAAAAGGAAAAAAAAAAATAAAGTAATACCCTGTTCTGTTTCATCCTTGATAAAACAAATGCTAATTTTGTTTTTAAACTGCCAGCACACAGGGAAGTGATCCAAATCCTCTATACCTTTGAGAGACTTTCATTGTTTACATATTCCAGTTCAGCTTAAAATATTGTGCAATTGCCAAACCTCATATTCAAAATATATGCTTATCACCCAACTCAGGGTAACATTAGCATGCTGAAAACTGCATTCTAATTAATAAATCAGAGACTTAACCACTGAAACATCATTCACACATATGAGATGGCAATAGTGAGAGCTATTAAATATAGTAGCATGCTGTCACCCTTACAGGGAATATGGAAATATGCCTTTTGGGGAGATACTGGTCTACATTATTTATCAATGTTTGGCTTTAATATATGGATTTACTCAACAATGAATGAATATCATATTTCTCTTAGAAGACACAGTATTAATTTGTGATCTTGCCAAACTGTCACTCTGATAACAAGCCTACTACAGGGAGGGATATGCAATCAATAATTTGTATCCAGTGATTCCTTCCCTTAGGTAGCTTTAGGGAAATACTGCTTTCCCACTTTTACTCATGTTCATAAGCACAAAACCAGGGGACACAAAAATTACAAAAAAAAAAAAAAACAACAACACAAACTTTTGATCTGGCTCTATGAGAGTTCAAAAAGCAAATTACTTTTATCAATATATTAGAACTCTGCAGTCAACTCTTATTCTATCTTAAAAACCACCACCAAATAAAATGAAATACAAAGAGAACAAATAAAGACTGATGCTTAGGAAGAGAAATCATTGAAAATGTGAAACCAAATTCAAGCCTCAAGATTGCACTATGAATCAGTGTGAAAAAATGCTCAAATTGTAATTCTCTCTTTCCCTGCTCCCCACTTTTCTCAACACCTCTAGGCTGTGACAGTATTTTTACTGTCTAAGCTTTAGCCTTAACCATAATTATTTCATCTTTATTTGTGTTCATGTAACTCAGACAGTTCCCAACACCTGAATATCCAGACTCAATTTTGAATCTCCAGTCTCGCTTTGCCCAAATTGTAACCAAGCAGGACTCTGTGGGGTCTTACTAGAACAGACTCTCACCCCCATGTCCTCTGCCTTCCTCTTGCCTGTAGAAAAACTAGCCTCCTAGGCTTCCCTAAGTTCCAAAGAATAAATTTAATCAGAGAAGTGAGAAAATGCAGAAAGGAAAGAAACAATAAAGCAAGACAAAGTATAGTTTAGTCATTAACCAGACTCAAAGACCTTTAGTTCCTCATCAAGGGCTATAGATAATTTTCTAAGCCATGCTGTTTGACCTGTTTTGCAAATACTGAAACTCCCAGCATGTGGAAGAAGTTAACTATATGCTGCCCTTATGCATGTAGACCCCACTCTGGTTGGACTCAGAAGGTTGATGATATTGCCCACCAACTAAGGAGACACAAGAGATGTGAGTTTGATCCCTGGGCAGGGGAGATCCCCTGGAGTAGGAAATATCTATTCCAGTATTCTTGCCTGAAAAATTCCATGGACAGAGAAGCCTGGTGGGCTATAGTCTATGGGGGTCACAAAGTCAGACACAACTGAGCTACTGCACATACATGCATGCAACCAGTCAGAAGCATGTCCATGAGCTGATCATGCACCTCACAACCCCCTTCTCCTAACCCTGTCTTTTAGCACTAGCTGTCGAGACCTCTGCTTGATCCCCTGGAGTAAACTGCATTTTTCTTCACTTCAACCTAGGGTCAGTAAATTGGCTTTATTGTGCACAGGGAAGTGGGCTCACGTTTAATTCAGTAACAATAACATCTTATACTTGTCCATTTTTCCTTATCCATGTGCTTAAATTCAAGCTACCTTTCAGCATGCGTTAGCTTTAATCTCAGTATTTGCCAGAACTAAATCTACTAGTCCAATGCCTGTCCACATATCTGATGGGGTTTTTAGTAAGATTATTCTTTTCATATGCAACTAGAAGAAATTGAAACATCTGCACAAGGGGGAGAAGTCACAATTGTTATGGAGCCTTTGCTTATAAACCCAGATTGAGGAGCGTGGTTTGAACCTTAGTCTACAATGTGTGGGTGTCCGAATTTCTTTCACCCCACACACATAGTCTAGGCACTTAGAATCACAGAAGGGAGAGTCCACTTGGCAGGGTAAGGTAGCTTCATGATCCTCCCCCAACCCTCACCCAAACTCATAAAACAAACATGAGCAGAAAACACAAGTCAGGCAGGGAGACAACATGAAGTCCATGACCTTTGACATTTGTTGTTGTTCAGTCACTGTCATGTCTAACTTTTTGTGATCCCATGAGCTGCAGTACCCCAGGCTTCCCTGTCCTTCATCATCTTCAAGAGTTTGTGCAAACTCATGTCCATTGAGTCAGTGATGCCATACAACCATCTCATCCTCTGTCATCCCTTTTTTCTCCTGCCTTCAATCTTTCCCAGAATCAGGATCTTTTCCAATGAGTCAGCTCTTCATATCAGGTGGCCAAAGTATTGAAGTTTCAGCTTCATCATCAGTCCTTCCAATGAATATTCAGGGTTGATTTCCTTTAGGATTGACTGGTTTGATCTCCTTGCTGTCCAAGGGATTCTCAAGTGTCTTCTCCAGCACCACAATTCAAAACCATCAGTTCTTCAATGCTCATCCATCTTTGCTCATCAGTAAATCATCTGCCTGCAAAGCAGAAGTCCCAGGTTCTATTCCTGGGTCAGAAGGATCCCCTAGAGAAGGAAATGGCAATCCACTCCAGTATTCTTGCCTGGAGAATCCCATAGACAGAGGAGCCTGGTGGGCTATAGTTCATGGGGTCACAAGAGTCAGACACAACTTAGCAACTAAACCACCACCACAGCCATCATTATGGCCCAATTGTCACATCTGTACATGACTACTAGAAAAACCATAGCTTTGAATATACAGATCTTTGTCAGCAAAGTGACGTCTCTGCTTTTTAATTTGCATCTAGGTTTGTAATATCTTCTTTTTCCCAAGGAGCAAGTTTCTTTTAATTTCATGGCTGCATTCATAGTTGGCAGTGACTTTGGAGATCAAGAAAATAAAATTTGTCACTACCTCCACATTTTCCCCATTTATTTGCCATGAAGTGATGGGACTGGATGCCATGATCTTAGGGTTTTTTAACGCGGAGTTTTAAGCAAGATTTTTCACTTTCCTCTTTCATCCTCATCAAGAGGTTCTATAGTTCCTCTTCACTTCCTGCCATTAGAGTAATGTTATCTGCATATCTAAGGATGTTGATATTTCTCCCTGCAATCTTGATTCCAGCTTGTGATTCACCCAAGCCAGCATTTCACTTGATGCACTCTTCTTATAAGTTAAACAAACAGGGCGACAACATACAGCCTTGATGTATTCCTTTCCCAGTTTTGAACTAGTCCGTTATTCTATGTCCAGTTCTAACTGTTGCTTTTTGATCTACCTACAAGTTTCTCTGCATACAAGGAGACAGGTAAGGTGGTCTGATATCCTACCTCTTGAAGAATTTTTCACAGTTTGTTATGATCCACACAGTCAAAGGCTTTAGCACAGTCAATGAAGCAAAAGTCAAATTTTTTTTGGAATTCTTTTGCTTTTTCTATAATCCAGTGGAATTTGGCAATTTGATCTATGGTTCCTCGGGTTTTTCTATATCCAGCTTGTACATATGAAAGTTTTCAGTTCACATACTGTTGAAGCCTAGCTTGAAGGATTTTGAGCATTACCTTGCTAGCACTTGACATTTGATACAGCCCGATAGAGAAGCACAGAATGTTGAGCATCAATCTCAGGCTCCTTACATTTCACCTGATCAAAATTTGATTCTTCTCGTGGAAAGGAAGGAGTAACGGCAGTATTTTCCTCTAGCACGTACCTTTAAAAGTAGGAAGTATAGATAAATTTGCCTATTTTATTGTCTTAGGACTGAATGAAGACAGAGATTAAGAGCAATTTTCTCAAGCCCCCCAGGCAAATTTCTTTGACCCTTCTGCCTTGTTATTGTCTTGATATTCATGAGTTTGTTCCTACTGCATTACTTCCAACTTGAATTTGACCCCATAGAGATTGGAGAAAGGGATACTCAAAGAGCCAGCAAGATTTCCTCCAAGAAGATTTTTATACCTTAGCAAGGTGGAGACAATCTTCAAATATTTCACAACCTCCATCATTCACACAGAGAGAGTAGATATTTCACCAGTGATGAAAAAAGTAAAAGATATTTGACTTTTAGTCAGTTTTGGTGGCAAGTAAAAGAGACTGTAAAGTTTAGTGCCATGAGACACACGTGAAAGGATCACAGGAAAAGACGAACATCTATACCTATTAAATACTAAAAAACAAGAATCCAGCAAAGTGGAGTTACAGAAAGAGTAAGGCAAATAACAGAAACAGATTGTGGTCTTCACTCTGGTGCAATGGTTTTAGTGTGTGGTGCCTGATTAGCAGCATTAGTATCACCTGGAAACATGCTTCCAGCACATACTAATGCCCTGACAGCTAAGGTTTGAAAATCACTGCTCTAGTTTACCATCATATTTAGAATGACTTGGCTATTTTCTTTAGATGTGTTTATCTTTTTTTTTTTTGATAAAGGTTGCATTTGTATGATGACTGGGGCTATATAAAGCACATAGGAAAAAAGGAATATATTTTGGCTTATCTGAAATCAGAGAGACTGACATTCTTAAGATCCTAAATGTATAGTACAAATATTTTATGAACATTCTTTCTAGAAAGTGTTGCTTTTGGGGTTGATCTCTCTTTGTCCTCTCTTTCCAAATAGTGTGGATAATGACAGTCTCCAATAGTTGAATACTGTGGGCCTTGCCTCCATGTAACAGAAGGTCCCAATTCTCCCGCTGCAGAGGGCTGTCTCTGGAAGAGGAGCTGCCTTTGATGTGTAGGAAAGAGCTGTTCCTGGGGGGAAGGATATTTGACAGGCATATATTTTAGAAATGTTTTTCAGGTAAAATTTTCATCCATAAAATTGTATTATCATTTCAAACATGCAACCCTCCAGAATTCAAAAGTG
Organism: Neotragus pygmaeus; assembly: GCA_006410875.1. NCBI lineage: Eukaryota > Metazoa > Chordata > Mammalia > Artiodactyla > Bovidae > Neotragus > Neotragus pygmaeus. Next base: position 1,341,581 of record SJYV01042269.1, on the reverse strand, counting down.
TAGTCTCTAGAGAGATTCTCCATCTTTGTAGAGAGTTATATTTTTATAGGGCAAAGAGAACGTGATTTTCTCCAAATGCTTTAACCATGCCCCTGACCTCCATTTCAAAAGCAAACCTTTAACAAGCTAAGGGGGTCAGATATAGGGTAACAATAAAGGGAGGGCAAAGGCCAAAAAATATACCCTCAGAAACACAACTTCTGTCTGGACGATAAAATATGAAGTGCCTGTCCCCACATTCTGCATGGAATCATTTGGAACACTTGGAAATAAAGCATAATTATTATGAAGCAGAAAACCAAAGACCTACCAAACCTTCAGCCTTACCAGTCCCCTCTTTGATGCTCTTCAACACTCAAAATTGCCCATCTCATTTCTTTTGAGCATCCTATAAATAACAAATCCATTCAGCATAGGGATGCTTTGTAATAGATGTGAAGCAACTGAAAAGAATGGATAATACCCAGAAAGTCAATGGATTAGAAAGGAATATAGCCCAGGTATGGAGCACTAGGGCTTAATGGCTGGGATCTGAGCACCCTATGTGAAGGAGGCTGTTTTGCTGTTCTGTATGTGCCTTTGTTTTATATTTCAATGCCAGTTTATTAGTCTTAATATGAATTCTGTTGTTCACCTAATATTTTTTATATACATTATGATGAGCTCATGTTTGACAAGCCCATGTTTTGATATACAGTATGATGAGCCCATGGATTCAGGAGAGAAAAGAGGAGTATAGTTGAATTTAGTTAAATAAAGGTAAAATTATAATTTTATTATTACTAAATGACAACACTCTCCTCCTAACCAAATATTCCCTTGCTTTAAGTGGCTGATGTGATGCTGTGTGATCCCAATTAAACATGCTGCTGAGAACGCAAAACTGTTCAGGTAGCACATGTTAGTGGAAATAACCATTTTGGCCATCGTTCACAGAGTGTCTACCATATGCTAAGCACTGCCAAGAAATTTACATGTGTTATCGCTAATCCTCATAAATGTGTGATATTATCCATCCCTATTAATCTACTGGTCTAAACGTCCCCTGATATTTGTTTCCAGTGGCACTCGTTCACTGTGTCAGTACATACATTGAGCCTCTGCTAGTTGCCAAACACTGAGGTCCTGCTCTTGCTCAGTTTATGTCACTACAAATAATAAACAAGATAATGCCTATTACCGATAATGCTGCCTATAGAGTATTTAATTTACAATTGACACAACATACAACGAACAATTAACAAGTAGCTATGTCAGAGTAGTAAGTTAGGGAGACTCTGGGAATGCAATATCCAAGCCAAGTCCTAAATAACTGGGGGCTGGGGGAAGAAACGTGCAAATTACAGAGTGTCTTCTAAGCAAAGAGAACAACTAGATTAACTATTCTAAAGTGGAAACCTCCTTTTGGATATATAATGGACACCTAAATCTTAACATACTCAATATAAGATTAAAATTTTTTTACCATTACTTCCCATCAAACTGACTTTCTCTCAGTCTTTACTACTCAGTAAGAGTAGTACCAACTCTACACACCAAAGGCAGCACCTCTCCCAGGTGTCCAAGGAACTAACAAATACTGATCCTTCCCTCAGCTCCCACAGCTGCTGCCGCAGCTGCTAAATCACTTCAGTCGTGTCCGACTCTGTGCAACCCCAGAGACGGCAGCCCACCAGGCTTCCCTGTCCCTGGAATTCTCCAGGCAAGAACACTGGAGTAGAATGCCATCACCTTCTCTGGCTCCCACAGCTAGTGTGTTTGCAAATCCTACTGGCCAGAATTCTAAAACATGTCTGAAGTCCACATTTATCCATCACTACTAAAGTACTTTGAGGAAATACCACACATCCAAGGCCAAAGGAGAAGCCCCAGCAGGACAGTAGGAGGGGCAAAATCAAGTTTAGACTCAAACCCCATATCCACCAGAGATGCTCAGAGGGCTCAAACAAACCTTGTGTGCACCAGAACCAGAGGCCCCACAGAGACTGAGACAGAACTGTGTTTGAGTATCTCCTGTGGAGGTACAGGTCAGCAGTGGACTGCTGCAGGGGCAGGGGCCCTGGGTGCAGCAGACTTGGGTATGGCATAAGCCTTCTTGGAGGAAGTCACCATTAACCCTGCCATAGAGCTGCCAGAACTTACACAGGACTGGAAATAGACTCTTTGAGGGCTCAAACAGAACCTTGAGCTCACAGGACCCAAGAGAAAGGAGCAGTGACCCTGCAAGAGGCTGACCCAGACTTCTCCGTAAGTGTCCAGGAGTCTCAGGCAGAGGCGTGGGTTGGCAGTGGCCTGCTACACAGTTGGGGGCACTGAGTGTAGCAGTGTGTGCATGGGACCTTTTGAAGGAGGTCTCCATTATCTTCATTACCTCCACCAGTTTCAGTTCAGTCAGTTCAGTTCAGTCAGTTCAGTTCAGTCTCTCAGTCATGTCTGACTCTTTGAGACCCCATAAATCGCAGCACACCAGGCCTCCCTGTCCATCACCAGCTCCTGGAGTTCACTCAGACTCATGTTCATCAAGTCAATGATGCCATCCAGCCATCTCATCCTCTGTCATCCCCTTCTCCTCCTGCCCACAATCCCTCCAGCATCAGGGTCTTTTCCAATGAGTCAACTCTTCGCATGAGGTGGCCAAAGTACTGGAGTTTCAGCTTTAGCATCATTCCTTCCAAAGAAATCCCAGGGCTGATCTCCTTCAGAATGGACTGGTTGGATCNTTCAGAATTGACTCAACTGAGGGGCAAGGGTCCGGTCATTTACACACCCTCTACCTGCTGCCTTGTGTGTGGATACCTCCTAAGGTACTAATTCCCTGTGCAACTGAGACCTGACTGCATGAAAACAAGGGGCCTGAGAATCCAGGGTGTAGGGGAAGAGGCCCATCTCTCCAGGAGCGTGTCCAGTCTCCTGGGTTTCCTTCTTAACCAAAGGAACACAGATTCACCTCCTCCTGAAGCAAGGAGAGTGGGTTGCATGGCATCACCAACTCAATGGACATGAGTTTGAGTAAGCTCCAAGAGTTGGTGATGGACAGGGAAGCCTGGCGTGCTGCAGTCCTTGGGGTCACAAAGAGTCGGACATGACTGAGCAACTGAACTGATTGAAGCAGGGCGTTCCCTCTCTACCCTTCTAGAGAGGGGAAGAGCCTCCATCACAGGAAGACTTTTACAGAGTCCCTGGATCCTTACCCCTCACTCTGCTTTCTGCAAAGCCTGCCTGTATAGATTTGGTTACCAAAAATTAATAATATTAACCTTATTGTATTCAAAGGATGACTTCCATTTTTAAAACTCATTCTCTTCTTAACACCCTCCTCAAATAATAGATGAGTGGATCATCTCAGAATGTAACTTTGGATGTACCTCCTGGGGCACGTTTTCCTGGGTCACTCGGGTCTTTCCCCAATGCTTGCACACCTGGGTCTCGGGTCTCTGGTGGTTCATGCTGCCATGAGATCATCTTCCCGTGATTTCTTGGGTCCTGAGTTCATATCTTAATGTGGTGTGGTACCTTCAGGTGATAGCCTTCCTTCATCCGTGCCCCCTTTTTCCATGGGTTTTGGTTACTCTGTCCAAACACATGTTTGGGGTGGAACCGATCATCTCAGAACACATATCAACCTCCATCCTATTGAAGGATGGTCCCCCTGAGTTGATGTAAATCTATTTGCTTAGCTGATGGATGCTTTTAGAGCATAAGGTACAGGATGTACCTGCTGGAAAGTGTACACTGGAAGTGCAGATTGAACAGAGGAAGGTTGTGGCCAGAGTCCTTTAACATTTGTTCTTGCTTGTGACGCCACCAGCACCATGACTGGCAGACAAGCTGAGGGATCAGCGGTCATGATGGTCAGTGGCAGAATTCTGCTCCATGGAAACAGGGAGCAGAATTCTGTGCTTGTTCCAGTCGCCACAGTGACACCTCGCTTGAGCTTCAGTGTATCTTTTGAGGCAAAAACATAGTCTAGTGTATTTTCTGGCTGGGAATTTGTGCTCTGCTGTCTTCCTAGACTGAACTCTTTGCTGATTGTGCCTGGTGGTAGGTTTCTAGGGAATGTGTTTCTGAGGCCCTGGTAGATGGGTGCCACAGAAAAAAATAATTTTTATTAGACTGTTAGACTTGCCTTGATGGTTCATGGCGACAAGGGTTCCATCTCTCTGGGCTGTACTTTGACCCATGAGCTACCGTGAAGCAGGGGACCTCACAGACCAGCTCTGAGCAGCGTGCATGCTAAGTCACTTCAGTCGTGTCCGACTCTTTATGGACTGTAGCCCTCCAGGCTCCTCTGTCCATGGGATTCTCCAGGCAAGAATACTGGAGTGGGTTGTCATTTCCTCCTCCAGGGGATCTTCCC
>SJYV01042269.1:1301408-1335639 GCA_006410875.1 Neotragus pygmaeus | reverse complement strand
TAGCATCATTCCTTCCAAAGAAATCCCAGGGCTGATCTCCTTCAGAATGGACTGGTTGGATCTCCTTGCAGTCCAAGGAACTCTCAAGAGTCTTCTCCAATACCATAGTTCAAAAGCATCAATTCTTCAGCGTTCACCTTTCACCACAGCCCAACTCTCACATCCATACATGACCACTGGGAAAACCATAGCCTTCACTAGGTGGACCTTTGTTGGCAAAGTAATGTCTCTGCTTTTGAATATGCTATCTAGGTTGGTCATAACTTTCCTTCCAAAGAGTAAGCATTTTTTAATTTCATGGCTGCAGTCACCATCTGCAGTAATTTTGGAGCCCCAAAAAATAGTCTGTCACTGTTTCCACTGTTTCCCCATCTATTTTCCATGAAGTGATGGGACTAGATGCCATGATCTTCATTTTCTGAATGTTGAGCTTTAAGCCAACTTTTTCGCTCCCCTCTTTCACTTTCATCACGAGGCTCTTTAGTTCTTCTTCACTTTCTGCCATAAAGGTGGTGTCATCTGCATATCTGAGGTTATTGCTATTTCTTGATTCCAGCTTGTGCTTCTTTCAGCCCAGTTTGGCCCCAGGTAAACAACAGGGAGGGAATACAGCCCCACCCATCAACAGAAAATTGGATTAAAGATTTACTGAGCATTTCCAAATATTCAAGCTGGTTTTAGAAAAGGCAGAAGAACCAGAGATCAAATTGCCAACATTTGTTGAAATCACAAAAAAAGCAAGAGAGTTCCAGAAAAACATCAACTTCTGTTTTATTGACTATGCCAAACCTTTGACTGTGTGGATTACAATAAACTGTGGAAAATTCTGAAAGAGCTGGGAATGCCAGACCACATAACCTGCCTCTTGAGAAATCTGTACACAGGTGAGAAAGAAACAGTTAGAACTGGACATGGAACAACAGACTGGTTCCAAATTGGGAAAGGACATCAAGGCTGTATACAGTCACCTTGCTTTTTTAACATATATGCAGAGTACATATTGAGAAACACTGGGCTGGAAGAAGCACACGCTGGAATCAAGGTTGCTGGGAGAAATATTAATGACCTCAGATATGCAGATGACACCACCTTTATGGAAGAAAGTGAAGAAAAACTAAAGAGCCTCATGATGAAAGTGAAAGAGGAGAGTGAAAAAGTTGGCTTAAAGCTCAACATTCAGAAAACGAAGATCATAGCATCTGTTCCCATCACTTCATGGCAAATAGATGGGAAAACAGTGACAGACTTTATTTTTCTGGGCTCCAAAATCACTGCAGATGGTGATTGCAGCCATGAAATTAAAAGACACTTACTCCTTGGAAGGAAAGTTATGACCAACCTAGACAGCATATGAAAAAGCAGAGACATCACTTTGCCAACAAAGGTCCGTCTTAGTCAAAGCTATGGTTTTTCCAGTAGTCATGTATGGTTGTGAGAGCTGGACCATAAAGAAAGCTGAGCACTGAAGAATTGATGCTTTTGAGCTGTGGTGTTGGAGAAGGCTCTTGAGAATCCCTTGGACTGCAAGGAGATCCAACCAGGCCTCCTAAAGGAAACTGATCCTGAATATTCATTAGAAGGACTGATGCTGAAGCTGAAACTCCAATACTTTGGCCACCTGATGTGAAGAACTTACTCATCTGAAAAGACTCTGATGTTGGGAAAGATTGAAGGTGGGAGGAGAAAGGGACAACGGAGGATGAGATGGTTGGATGGCATCCCAACTCAATGGCCATGAGTTTGAGTAAACTCTGGGAGTTGGTGATGGACAGGGTGGCCTGGCATGCTGCAGTCCATGTGGTCAAAAAGAGTCAGACATGACTGAGCGACTGAATTGAAGTGAACTGAATTTTGTCTGAAGAGATCATGAACATCTTTTATTAAATTCAATCCTTCTATTCAGTTTTTACAGTAATTATAAACTGTATTCATTTTATCATAATTTGTGAATGGTATTAAGGATGAGTGATTTTGATATATTAACTTTGTATTTAATGGTCTTGCCATTATCTATATATCAATGTTACTTTAATAGAGCTGGTTTTATTTATTTTCCAAATGTTTTATGTTTCTTTTTCTTGCCCTATCACACTGTCTAGGAATTTTCATTGTTGCTACACTAACAATGAATGAGCGCTGGGTAAACTACAAACATGTTTTTTCTCTCAAAATTGTCAGACATCTGAAGTTGTGAGACAGTCTGAAAACGAAGGATAGAGCCTTCACCTCTCTCCACAGAGAAAGAGAGGATGTCCATCTCTGTTACTTATGCTAGAGTACAGGTAGTCAAAATAAATGCCATACAAGTGAGTAAGACTAAATCAGTTAAAATATTAATGAACTGCTAAAGACTGAGTGTGAGCTGTTGTGATAAGAGATTTATATCCACTTGCAGGCTGTTTTCAAAGTAACTCATGAGAAAAGGCAAAAGGCTGGAAAGAGATTCAATGAATGTGAGGGAGGAGTGAATGAAGAAATCAGTTACCACTGTGGGAAATAAATGAACTCCCACCACCTGCTGCTTCCATCAAAAACTTAAGCTATTGCTCCTGCTGCTGCTGCTGCTGCTGCTAAGTCGCTTCAGTCGTGTCCGACTCTGTGCAACCCCATAGACGGCAGCCCACCAGGCTCCACTGCCCCTGGGATTCTCCAGGCAAGAACACTGGAGTGGGTTGCCATTTCCTTCACCAATGCATGAAAGTGAAAAGTGAAAGTGAAGTTGCTCAGTCGTGTCTGACTCTTAGCGACCCCATGGACTGCAGCCCACCAGGTTGCTCCATCCATGGGATTTCCCAGGCAAGAGGACTGGAGTGGGAAGCTATTGCTCCTAGGCACAGATAAAATCCCATTGTTGCTGAGGAAAAGACAGGAGTGAGAAAAACAGTCATTTAATCCAGCCCATAATCCCCAGTCCAAAAGACCTATGGAGAAATTTGAATCATATAAAAGTATGGGTATAAATTATATTTTCTTCAGTTTCTCTCATTCCAATCTATCAAGACAGCTGTTTTAAATATTTTGTCTAGTTTTTAATTTGTTTTTGATGGAAGATCAAGTCCAATCCTTGTTACTTCAACATTTCTAGAAGTAGGAGACCTATATTGTACCTTTTTTTTTTTTTGAAGTTATATGATTAGATTCTTACATTTCTAGTAGGGTCAAATATTATACTGAAGGTACAAAAGACTGGAGGAGAAGTGAGGAGTCCTTGAATTTAAAGCACAACTTCCAATATATATATACTTAATTCCATGGCTTTGAGAAAATGTGATTCTCTACAACTCTGTCCTCTCATCTGTAAATTAAGACAGTTGTCCTTAATTTCTTCCCATTATCTTCCTAGCATGACTATTCCAAATCTATTGTAGAAAACCACTTACCAATTATTTGTGGGTAGGTTGACCTCCTTACTGTTTACCTGAAAGCTGATTTTCAACATCACTCTTTAGAGCAAAACAAAAGACTATAATCTCAAACTGCTGTGCTGCTGCAAGCTCTGCTCACACTAAGAAGGATTACAGACAAGCATCTCAGAGATAATGGAGCTGTCAATCTCTTTTATGAACCATGACAAGTATCCAAAGAATTGTGGATTTCAAAGTAAACATCCAGCATTTTAGGACAGGGTCAGCAAGGCTCAATTCCAAAATGTTTTCATTATTTTTTCCATCCCCCTCAGACTTAAAATACCCATGAAATGTATCCACATCTTAGGCACCTGTTGATTGACTTTGTTGTGATGGAACTAACAACTGAATAACAGGGTAGTTAGGCTGGAAATAAAATCTAAGCGATTGATAATCTTTTTTGGTTTCAGGATCCTGCTAATCAGATAACTGCTGATTAAAGGACTCATTCTTTCCTTTTGAAGTCAAAGCAAAGTTATTAAAGTTTCTGTTGATCCTCAGCGTGAAATGGAATGTCTCCTGCCATATCAATAAACAAGGATATAACAGCCATCAGTGATTTGGGGCCTCTAAATGTGATTTTCTGAGCCTGGAGAGCTCCCAAGAGGGAGAACAATGCCTGTGATCCAGCAGCTATCAGCTGCCACCACTCTCAATGATGAAGGAGGAATTAAGGATGTGAATAATCAAGAAGCAGGATGCTGGCTCCAGATATGAGATACATATGAAAGAAATTATTTCAGTGAGTCCAGAAGCTTGCATCTTCCCATGCATGGAAGAGTGCTAAATTCCTTAATTTGAGATATCTGGCTTTCCTTAATTAACAGCAAGATATTAAAAGATATTGAGATTACCTGCATTTTCCTGCAAACTTCTATATCCTGACTCCTTCCTCAGCCTCCTTGGAGCAGTTTCTCAGGGCTACTTGAGATGCGGGCTCTGGGCTTGAAGTCCTAAGAATTCTCACTGAATAAATATATCTCTCAACTTTCAGGTTGTGACTATTTTTTCAGTTGACACCAGAGAGGAGCCTGAGAGGAAATCTCCTCTGATGTTGATGGTTCTCCTGAGATGGAATTTTCTGAGCAAACTAAAATCCTTAGAGTCTTCTGATCTTCTGTGTGCCACAGGTCATCCATGTCTGAACATTTGTCAGCTGTTATTCTATTACCCTGAGGAAATTTGTCAAGGTAATATTTTAAATAAACTATTAGTGAAAGCATTGTTTCTAGTAAACACAGTAGAGCACATAATGGAATTCCTCCCACCTCTGTTAGTTTATCTATTGATGTTAGATTAATGGACATAAAAATGGAAGGGAATTTAGAGCTAACTTGTCCAATTTAGAGCTATCACTTTACCAAAAAAAAGTGAGTTGTTGGGTAGTATTATAATTCCTAAGGGAGGAAATCATGTTCATACATTTAAATAAGAGATTAAAAACAAAAATGTTTTCTCAGCTAAAGGAGAAATTGAATTAACCAGTCTCCTTTTTCATTCCAGGTTACTCCAGCTATATATGCTCTAACTGAATGTAGAATTACTAAACAAATCTCAGGAGTTTTGTGGGGAGTTTTGCTTATTTTTTGTTTGTTTTGCTTGCAAATATATTGTAGGTTGAGATGAATGAATGGTAGCTCACTGATGGGCATATGGATGGTGCTGAGAACTTCCTGAACTTGGATGTAGAGTGCAACATTAGGGAATTATATGCCTCATCTTCAACCCCTTTTCCTGTGGCACCAGAGGTCAGGCATGATATTGTTTACACATTTTGTAATCTTGCCCTGCTCTGGAAAACTAAAGATTACACTTGTTTCAGTTCTAAGGAAGTTGGATTAGTCTGGCCACTTTTACATATATTGAATTCCAGAGAAAAATCTTTCAGCAGAGATGCTTTTAGGAGAGAAGACATTACTGCTTCTATATAAGTAAAACTTACAGTTTTAGAGTGATTTGAGATATAAAAACTAAGGTCAAGGGTCATTCTCTATACGCAACATAAACATTAAAATTAGTTTGCATATCTGTTGTTGTTCAGTCACTCAGTCATGTCCAACTCTTTGCGACTCCATGGGCTGTATGTAGCATGCCAGGCTTCACTGTCCTTCACCATCTCCCAAAACTGTATGTAGCATACCAGGCTTCCCTGTCCTTCACTATCTCCCAGAGTTTATGCAAACTCATGCCCATTGAGTCAGTGATGCCATCCAACTATCTTATCCTCTGTCATACCTCTCTCCTCCTACCTTCACTCTTTCCCAGCATCAGGGTCTTTTCCAATGAGTCAGCTCTTAGCATCAGGTGGTCAAAGTATTGGAGCTTCAACTTCAGCATCAGTTCTTCCAATGAATATTCAGGCTTTATTTCCTTTAGGAGTGACTGGTTTGATATCCTTGCTGTCCAAGGGACTCTCAAGAGTCTTCTCCAGCACCACAATTTGAAGGCATCAATTATTCAGTGCTCATCCTTTTTTACTGTCCAGTTCTCACATCCATACATGACTACTGGAAAAACCATAGCTTTGACCATATGGACCTTTAAAAGCTTTTTGTCTCTGCTTTTTAATACTCTGTCTAGATTTGTCATTGCTTTTCTTCCAAGTAGCAAGCATCTTTTAATTTCATGGCTGTAGTCACCATCCACAATGACATATAGTTTGCATTTACCTGTTTGGAAATATTAATACATCTGTCCTTCTTGCTCTAGAAAACTTTCTATCTTTTTATTATCTAATTTGGCCAAGAAATTTGGTGATGTGTCTTGCATCAGAAACTCTTGAATGAGTGGGAATTTAAATGCAAGTCTGACAGATCACCAAACCACAATGAGATGCTGATACTCTAATAATCTAGGATGGGAAAAGAAGTAAGCATAGTTTTGTTGAAAGTCTCAGTGAAACAACACTGTCAGCATCTTAATTTAAAATATACTCCAAGGTTTTACTCTCATGTTTGTAAATACACTTCATAATTCATAAGTTGTGAAGTTCAGAAAATGAAAGCATCCCAGGAAGCATATCTCCAAAGTCAAGCTTTGGCATATGGAATTTCTGACTGAACTACAGGATGTTTCAAACCTCCCTGCCAGACAACTCCCTTTTGAAAATACAGGCTTTAGAGTATAAATTAGTTCAGCAAGTATCTGTATTAAGTTACCCTGTATACTTTGTCACTCCCAATTGCCTTGATTTTAATGAATGCAAGGAAGATATTCTATGCATTTGGTGGCATATACTTAATTCAGTTCTAACAAAGCCTTTACTTGGCACTTTTTTGAGAGTAAATGTTTCAAATCCAGTATTCGGTTTTAGTGTCTCTCAGACAACACTGTGGTGGTTCCTTGCTCTCTGTTAAAAGTTTGTTAAAATGTTTATCTGTGAGGAATTTCTGTTGCTATCTCGGAACCACTGACATCCTTGATTACTGCTTTGCTTACTCATTTCCTCTGCTTAAATATTTATGCTCCTCTTACCCATAGATTTTGAAAAGAGGGTTATGGCAATTGATTGACAGCACAAGCACATAGCTTATGGGGGAATTTGGCCTCTCTACGATACTTACTAATGACAGAACTGTACTAGCGTGACTAATGCATATAGAGTAGGAGAGCTCCGGGATTCCCTTTTTGCATGCAATCTTATGCAGTATTGATGTCAGAGGCAGGGAGAAGTATCTTCTTCACCAAAAGGACTTGAGGATATTCATCATTCGTAGTATTCAGTTGAACATACTATAACAAATTGTTAATTTCAAGATAGGATATCTGTATGGAACTCACAGAAGCATTAATTTATTGGAGTCATGTCCAGCACTGAAATTGTTAACAGTCTGGGTTGATAGACTTTGGATAGCAGTAGTATGGAATTCTTGATTACAGGGCTTTATTTTCCATGTGGAGCCAAGTGATCATTTTCTCCACTGAAAACCAAATTGCTTTGCACCTATTTCACATTCATTTCCTATCCTTTTCCATAGGTTTGGAAAATATAAAGAACAATTCTTGCTCATTCACATATGAATCTGGTATCTGTAATATGTGAAAAGTAAAAATTTCTATTTATCAAGAGTTCATTTCATATTGGGACAAGAACAACTTTTAAAAAACTGATGTGAGACACCACAGCCCCACATTAAATTGAAGAATCAATATTCATAGAGTATTTTTTCTACCTTTCAATCACATTCATGTGGTAAGCACTTCACCAATATTTGTTGACTAGATGAATAAAAAACACATGAATTTATATATAAATTTGAATTCTTTAAGATAATTAGGAGATAAATTTATGTAGGCAAAGTAAGTGTTGCTTTCTTTACATATGGGTGAAGAATAAAGCATAGGTGAGAATGTTCACATGAGGCCACAGAGGAGGATGATAACAGAGCTGGGTGTCAGCTCCTTAATAGCACAATAGCACATTGTAAGCATGAAAGTGACTAATCTGTTCAGTTGAAAAGCCATTTTTCAGTAAGCATAGAGGTACAGCCTATGTGTTCTTAGGGAAACTTTCTACCTGTAAAAGCAGTACTGAAAAGGACAGAAATCCAGCAGGAGGGAGATAAACCCCAGATGAGCAGGAAGAGTAAGGTACAAGAACAACTGGAAGGACAGGTCCCAGAGAAGAAAGACAGTATGAGACTGGAGAGTGGCCAAAATGTGATATGACCACATAGGACTGGAAAAGGAAGAGCTCTTGATCTGCTCCCATCCCAACCCAGCAGTTGGGAATTCTCTCCTAGAGTTCCTCTCTAGTTCCCAAACTCTCAAATTCTTCTTGAGAAGCTCTACCAACAGCCTCTATTCCATTGATTACTGGTCTTTAGATAGAGCCACCTCTGGTTGCTTTTCTTCATTATGCCAAAGGCTAGAGATTTCAGTTTGCTCTGTAAAGCAAAAAGTGAAAATGCCACTATTTGTACTTTAATTTTTTTTCTTGGAATTTTGGTAGATTTATTCTGTACTATAGACAACTGCACAGGAACCTGGAATGTCAGGTCCATGAATNGTCCTTGCAATGAACACTCAGGACTGATTTCCTTTAGGATGGACCAGTTGGATCTCTTGCAGTCCAAGGGGCTCTCAAGAGTCTTCTCCAACACCACAGCTCAAAAGCATCAATTCTTTGGTGCTCAGCTTTCTTTATAGTCCAATTCTCACATCCATACATGACTACTAGAAAAACGATAGCTTTGACTAAACAGAATAGACAGATAACTCTTGGATATCTCTTCCTAAAGAAATAGTCTCTGATTTTCATAGCATATTTTGCAGTTTTTAAGTTCTCCTTTCTCCTTCTCATAGTTGGGTGCTTAGAGACCATTCTTTACTTCTAAAAGTTATTTGCCTTTAGCAGACATAGAACATAGACCAATTCTTTTTAATTTATTATAGCAAGATAATTTAAGTTGTTTAATAGCCTGTGGCATTGTGAGTTGAGGACACGGGTTTTACTGCATGAGATCCAAACATTTATTGACCTGCTTGTATCTGCTTTTGAATTTTATTTTTAAAGTTATTTCTTAGTGTTTAGGCATGATCACAATAGTTTAAAATGAGCTTTCCAGTTAACAAAGGTTATAAAACCACTGACCCTCAGTGACCCCATGGATTTCAGCCTTCTGGGCTCCTCTGCCCGTGGGATTTTCCAGGCAAGAGTACTGGAGTGGGGTGCTATTGCCTTCTCCAGTAGCATAATACCACTAATATATTAATTTATTATTAACAAACATTTATTAGTTTATAAATATGTTATTTATAAACTATAAATGAAATCTGGTTATATGTACCTTAGTTTTTGTTGTTATACTAACACTTTTTATTATTATCAGCTTCCATATATTGAACACTTACTATGCACTAGTCACTGTGCTAATTAGTTCAATAATCCTCACCTTAAGTTAGATTTTGTTCTAAGGAATTTGGGAGTGGAAGAAGATGGCAGAGAATTAAGATGGGGAGGTCACAGGCCTCCCCACAAATACATAAAAAAACTCATCAAGATATGGAACAACTCTTACAAAGCAACCTCTAGATCACAGCAGAAGACCCCAGGCCTCCAGGGGTCAGGCTAAGCTCCCTGGAATGAGATAAGAAAGGGAAGACAGAAGAAGGGAAAAGATAGGGAACTTCTGGATGGGAGCTTGTGCCCCAAGGGAGGTAGGGAGTCCTGAACAGGAAGAGTTCCATGCACTGGGAAGCTCCCTCACAGGTGGACCCAAGGGAGAGCTGAGGAATCTTGGAAAACTGGGCAAAGCCAGGCCTTAGAGGACAGAAAACAGATAAATCTGCACTTCTCAGCCCATAAGCAGCTCATAACTGTGCCCCAACCAGAGGGCAGGCTCGGGGAACTGAGAGAAGCCCATAGAAGCCTTGCAAAGGGCAGGCCAGGGGTGCTAAGACAGACAGAAAGAGGGGCAGCATACAGACCTCTCCAGCACACACAACCCTCAGAGGAACAGTGAGCAGGCCGAGGGAGCAGAAAGAAGAACACACAAGCCTCACAATATAGAGGGTGGGCTGGTGAGCTGAAACAAGCGCACACAAGCCCCATAACTCAGAGAGCAGGTCCAGGGAGCTGAGACAAGTGTACACAAGCCCTAAGAAGCAGAGGGCGAGCTCAGGGGGGCTGAGGAAAGCCCACACAAGTCTCTGCGACACTTGTCTTGGTCAGGGAGCTGAGAAAATACCCACAAAACCCCTACCTGGAAAGCTTCAGCCTGCCATGCAGGGTGAGGCTGGGGAACAAAAGCACTGGCAAAGATTTCAGGGATAAGTAGGGAGGGGGCTGGTGCCAGTGAAGATATGCTGAGAGAGCCACTTCGACGCAGCTGTGGAAATAGATGTGTCTAACATTACCAAAGTCAGAAGGACTGCCCAAAGACATACTGAACCATAGACACCCCAAAAGGTACTACTGGACACTGCACTACCCTTCAGAGAGAAGAGATCCAGCTCCAACAATCAGAACAAAGGCACATGCTCCTCCAACCAGAAAAACATCACAGGACACTAACCCAACCCCATGCATGGGGACAGACTCCACAACCAAGAATAAGTATGACTTTGAGATTTTTTTTTCTTATAAATCACTGTTTANCCAGCTCCAACAATCAGAACAAAGGCACATGCTCCTCCAACCAGAAAAACATCACAGGACACTAACCCAACCCCATGCATGGGGACAGACTCCACAACCAAGAATAAGTATGACTTTGAGATTTTTTTTTCTTATAAATCACTGTTTATTCCCCCTACATATTTCTACCTTCACATTAACATTTGCAGTGCTGTGGAGTTTTCTTCTTTGCTTCTTTAATTCATTTTAAGATTTTCTTTTTCACCCCCTTTACTTGGTGATTTTTCTGATTTTGTTTTTGTTTTCATATATGTCTATTTATCTCTGCTTTTCTATTTTTTTATGTTCTCTCTCATTTCTACCCTCTTTTTCACCCCTTCCTTTTCTCTCCCTTCTCCTCTTTTTTTTCTGTGTTTTCTTCTACCTTTTTTCCTTCACTCTTTTTTTCACTAACTTATTTGCTATATTCCCAAGTTGACACTCTGCGTAGGTTCAGTTTTTGGCACTGAGCATTAACTAGCTCTGCTTTTAATTGGTTGATATCAATTTTGGCTTCCCTTGTTCACCAAGTCAATCTCCTGGAGTCTTTAGAATACTTTGGTTATAACTGTGTGTGTGGAAGTATGTGTATATGTACCATTATTTCTATAATTACCTGTGTGATCTCCTCTCACTAGAACACCAGCACAAGTCATCCCTAACAAGAAGTCAACACAAACCCATCAACCAACCCTTACCCTCAAGGGTAAAAACTAAAAGGAAGAAGGAATACAACCCTAAAGCATGGGGAAAGGAGACCTCAAGTGGAGCAAGTTGCGGGGGGTGGGTGGGCGCAGAAATGAGAAGGCAGAGAAATACAGCACAAATTAAAGAACAAGGTAGAAACTCAGACCAAATAAACAAAAAGGAAATAAGCAATCTACCTGAAAGAGAATTCAGAATAATGACAGTAAAGATACTCTGAAGACTTGAAAATAGAATGGAGAAAATGCAAGAAACAATTAAGACAGTTAATACAATCACCAAGGACATAGAAGAAATAAAGAATATGCAAACAGAGATGAATAACACAAGTACTGAAATTAAAAATACTCTAGAAGGAACCAATAGCAGAATAATTGAGGCAGAAGGACAGAGAAGTGAGCTATAAGATAGAATGGTGAAAATAACTGCTGAAGAGCCAAATAAAGGAAAAAGAATGAAAAGAACTGAAGATAGCATCAGATACCTTTGAGACAATATTAAAAGTACCAACTTTCAAGTTATAGGGGTCCCAGAGGAAGAAGAAAAAAAGGAGGCACTGAGAAAATTTTTGAAGAAATTATAGTTGAAAACTTCCCCAACATGAAAAATAAAATAGTCAATCAAGTCTAAGAAGCACAGAGAGTCCTTTACAGGATAAACCTAAGGAGAAACACATCGAGACACATATTAATCAAGCTAACAGAGATTAACCACAAAGAAATATTAAAAGCAGAAAGGGAAAACAATAAGTAACATACAAGGGAAAAAACCATACAATTAACAGCAGGTCTTTCAGTAGAAAGTCTGCAGGCCAGAAGGGAATGGCAGGATATATTTAAAAAACTGAAAGAAAAAAGTCTACAACCAAGATTACTATACCTGGCAAAGATTTCCTTCAAAATTAATGGAGTAATCAAAAGCTTTATAGACAAGCAAAACTTAAGAGAATTTAGCACCAGCAGGCCAGCCTTACACCAAATGCTAAAGGGATTTACACAGCCAGTGAACACAAGATAAAGGAAAGGCCTACAAAAACAAAACCCCCAAAATTAAGAAAATGCCAAAATGAACATATATATCAATAATTACCTTAAATGTAAACATTAACTGCACCAATGAAAAGACACAGACTGAATAAATGTATACAAAAGCAAGACATATATATGTATGTATGTATATACATATATATATGCTGCCCACAAGAGATCCATTTCACACCTAGAGACACATACAGAAAGTAAAAGGAGGGGAAAAGATATTCCACATGAATGGAAAACAAAAGAAAGTAGAATTGCAATTCTTATTTCAGACAAAATAGACTTTAAAATCAAGAATATTATAAGAGACAAAGAAGGACACTTCAAAATGATCAAGGGATCAATGCAAGAAGACATAACAATTATAAATATGTATGCACCCAACATTAGGAGCAACTCAATACATAAGGCAATCACTAACAGGCATAAGAGGGGAAATCTACAGTAGCACAATAATAGTAGGGAACTTTAACACCCCACTTACTACACCAATGGACAAGTCATCAAAACAGAGAATCAATAAGGAAACAAAAACCTTAAATGAAACATGAGATCAAATGGACCTACTTGTCATCTTCAGGACTTTCCGTCCAAATGCAGAAGAGTACAGTTTCTTCTCAAGTGTACATGGAACATTCTCCAGGATAGGCCACATCTTGGGCCACAAATCAAGCCTCCGTAAATTAAGAAAATTAAAATCATATCTAGTATCTTCTCTGACCACAAGACTATGAGACTCAATATCAACTACTGGAAAATAAAAACTGCAATAAACACAAACTCATTGAGATTAAATAATACATTACTAAATAATGAAGAGGTTACTGGAGAAATAAGAAAGGAAATCAAAAGATTCCTAGAAACAAATGACAATGAAAACATGACAACTCAAACCTATAGGATTCAACAAAAGCAGTTCTAAGAGGGAAGTTTTTAGCAATACAAACCTACCTCAAGGAACAAGAAAAGCATTAAATAGACAACCTAACTCTACATCTAAAGCAGCTGCAAAAAGAACAAAAAAAAAACCCAAAGTTAGCAGAAGGAAAGCAATTATAAAGAAAAAGCAATTATAAAGAAATAAATGAAGGAAACAATACCAAAGATTAATAAAACTAAAAGTTGATTCTTTGAGAAGATAAACAAAATTTGCAAACCACTAGCCACACTCATCTGGAGAAGGAAATGGCAACCCACTCCAGTACTCTTGCCTGGAAACTCCTATGGACGGAGGAGCCTGATAGGCTGCAGTCCATAGGGTCGCTAAGGGTCGGACACGACTGAGCGACTTCACTTTCACTTTTCACTTTCATGCATTGGAGAAAGAAATGGCAACCCACTCCAGTGTTCTTGCCTGGAGAATCCCAGGGACAGGGGAGTCTGGTGGGCTGCCATCTATGGGGTCGCACAGAGTCGGACACNACTTTGACCACCTCACGCGAAGAGTTGACTCATTGGAAAAGACTCTGATGCTGGGAGGGATTGGGGGCAGGAGGAGAAGGGGACGACAGAGGATGAGATGGCTGGATGGCATCACTGACTTGATGGACGTGAATCTGAGTGAACTCCAGGAGTTGGTGATGGACAGGGAAGCGTAGGGTGCTGCGATTCATGGGGTCGCGAAGAGTCAGACACGACTGAGTAACTGAACTGACTGAATGAGGTGGATAAACCTAGAGCCTATTATAAAATGTGAAGTCAGAAAGAGAAATATAAATATCATATACTGATACATATATATGGA
The DNA here is from genome assembly GCA_006410875.1 of Neotragus pygmaeus. NCBI lineage: Eukaryota > Metazoa > Chordata > Mammalia > Artiodactyla > Bovidae > Neotragus > Neotragus pygmaeus. The sequence goes on along the minus strand of SJYV01042269.1, from coordinate 1,321,629 downwards.
ACCTAGAAAGATGGTACTGATGAATTTATTTGCGGGGCAGCAATGGAGGAACAGACACATGGGCCTGGGTGAGGGGATAAGAGAGAGGGTGAGATATAAGAGAGAGTAACATGGAAACTTTTACAATACCATATGTAAAATAGATAGCCAATGGGAATTTGCTGTATGACTCAGGGAATTCAAACAGGGGCTTTGTGACCCTCTAGAAGGTGGGGTTCCATAGGGAGAAGGGAGAGAGGTTCAGGAGGGAGGGTCCATGGGTGTACCCATGGCTGATTCTTGTTTCTGTTTGACAGAAAATAACAAAATTCTGTAAAGCAGTTATTCTTCAATTAAAAAAGAAATTGGCAAGAAGTGGGAAAAAAAGAAATTGGAAGTTCAGAGAAGATATGAGGGAAATATGCCCAAGGTCACACAGATAATAACTGACAACTCTTGGATTTGAACCATGGCCTCAATAAACATGCTCTTAACCAACACAACTATAAGATCAGAAATTGAGAATTTTTAAACCCCAAAAGAGTAATGTTTTTCATATCTCCAGTACTTAACTTCTCCTGTATTATACACTCAGTCTTGTCCAATAACTACATGTTCTATATGAGTTCTAGAGAAAGGATGCATTGCATGAAGGAGAGTAGTGGAAGTAGGAGAGAGGAAGAAAGAAAAATAGGACATGTGACTCAAGGACAGAACAAAACTTCAGGAAAAAAAGAGACTGAAGGATAAGACATCCTGCAATTATCTTTTCTATGCCACTCTCTCCTTTTTGCCTGAAACATATTCTGTGTCCTTAAGTTCTTGAAGATATTTAATCTCAGTTTTTGTAAGCCAACTACCCACTATGAGCTATGAGTTTAAGTTTCTCTGTCCCCTAGGAGACATTTTCATTTAAATAGAAGACATTTTGCAGACTAAAACTACATCAGGATCAAAACCCATGAATATTTTATGGTAAGTTTCTGGCACCAAGATAATTTCTGAACTAATGGCCAGAAAACACAACTCTTTTTCTTATTATGCTCTTGGCCATAAGGTTTGGAGCCAAGACCTTAAGCAAAGGAAGAGATTTGAAGACAGAGGAAGAAGAAGAATGAATGAATGGAAAGGAAAACTGAGGTCTGAAGAAATTTAGATTGAATGGTCTGACTTTCTTTCTTGGAAACTCTAAATATCCACAGCTAAGCAAGCTGGCAAATGTAAAATAAACCATTGACTATAAAACTCATTTAGCTCCCTGATTTTTGTAGGAAGGTCCAGCAACCACATGAGAAGACTATTATTGTCCATCAAGGAATTGTTTTCTCCTAAAAAGTTCTTTCCTTGGAAGAAAATGAGTTAGTCAGAATCCCAAAGCCAAATTTGGAGACAAGTACATATACTGGAAACAGGACAGTTTTCAAAATTCCAGCAAGGCTTAACAAAAATGAATTTATTTTCCTTGAAACATAACACAATCAACTATTTTTTTCAATGTATACAATTATATTCCTGGCCTGGTAAATACTGTTGGATAATTAAATAAAGTGAACTAAACTGGTATTTAGACAAACAATATATTTTAATGAAAGCCTTCAAAGTGTAATTAAGTCATTGCTCAGCTTCTTTGAATAAGCATGTATTAAGTGAAGCCAACACGTGCTTGCCTTTGCAGAAATTGAAACTAGAGCAGATACAATTATAATCAAAGGCAGAGCTCTCACTTGATTTTTTTCATCTCAATCCCTGCATCCTAATTAAAGCCATATGAATGGACTTAAGCTATTAATTTTACATAATCTGATATATTTATACTGCTGAATAAATCTAGAGTCCTTTAACCAAATTAGAGAAATTAACTATAATGGATATATTTGTTGGCTGGGCCCTAACATATAATTTACTTAAACTAATATTAGAATGAAAATCAATGTATCTGTATCAACCACATACTTTTTCCCAACATACTTGATTGTTACATAAATACATATTCCTCTAGATCATTTCATATTCATGAAACCAGTGAATTAAGTTCATTGAGCATATGTGACAGAGTAACCACCCCACTTTCCATTTACTTTATTTTTTAAACATAAACTATAAAACATACTTTTGTAAAAGAGGTCATCTAGGGAAACAGAAGAGAGTATATTACAAGGCAAAATTAATGAGGGCATGGCTACCTGTTGGGAGGAATGCTAGATTAGGGGTTAGCAGTTGGTGTTGTTCAGTCACCCAGTCATGTCTAACTCTTTGTGACCCCAGGGGCTGTAGCAAGTCAGGCTCCCCTGTCCCTCACCATCTCCTGAAGTTTGCCCAAGTTCGTGTTCATTGCATTGGTGATGCCATCCAGCCATCTCGTCCTCTGACAACCTCTTCTCCTTCTGCCCTCAACCTTTCCAACATCAGGGACATTCCAATGAGTTGTCTGTTCACACCAGATGACCAAAATACTGGAGGTCCAGCTTCAGCATCAGTCCTTCCAGTGAATATTCAGGGTTAATCTCCCTGAAGATTGACTAGTTTGATCTTGCTGTCCAAGGGACTTTCAGGAGTCTTCTCTAGCACCACAGTTCTAAGACATGAATTCTTTGACCTTCTGCCTTCTTTACCATCCAGCTCTCACAATGGTACATGATCACTGGGAAGACCATAGTCTTGACTATACAGACTTCTGTTGGCAGAGTAATGTCTCTGCTTTTCAACACATTGTCTAGGTTTGTCATTGCTTTCCTGCCAAAAAGCAATCATCTTCTGATTTCATGGCTGCAGTCACCATCCACAGTGATTTTAGAGCCCAAGAAGAAGAAATCTGTCACTACTTCCACCTTTTCCCCTTCTATTTGCCATGAAGTAACAGGGCTGGATGCCATGATCTTAGTTTTGTTAACATTTAGTTTTAAGCTAGCTCTTTCACTCTCCTCCTTCACCCTCATCAAGAGGCTGTTTAGTTCCTCTTCGCTTTCTGCCATTAGAGTGATATCATCCAGATATCTGAGGTTGTTGATATTTCTCCTGCTTATCTTGATTCCAGCTTGTAACTCATCCAGCCCAGCATTTCTCACAATGTATCAGTGTATAGGTTAAACAAACAGGGTGACAGCAGAGAGCCCTGTTGTACTCCTTTCTGAATTTTGAACCAGTCAGTTGATCCATACAGGATTCTAACTATTGCTTCTTGACCCGCATACAGGTTTCTCAGGAGACAGGTAAAATGGTCTGGTATTCCCATCTCCAATTTTGCAACTAACGTCTATGTTCTAGGACAAATCATTTAACTCATCCTGGCCTCATTTTTCTCATCTGTAAAAATGAAGATAATATTTCCCTAATCATACAGAGCTGTTATAAGAATTAAAAGGAGATAGATATGTAAATGTACTTTGAAGAAGTCTTTTAATAATTGCACAAACAATAGGCTATATTGTTGTTGGTAATTACCATGTCCTCAGTTTCAACAAATGGTTGTCAGTGGCCAGATAGAAGCAGTCATACCAATTTCATTGAATGTTTCTCCATTTTCTATGACAATCTCAGGTTAAAATGATATTCTGAATGGCCAGACAAGTGCACTGGTTCTATTCCATATATTAAGCCACATTACACTTCTCCTTGACTGGCAAGAGTAACAGCCAAGAAAGAAGTATAACTGCTACTTGTTATCCATTGGGTTGGCCAAAAAGTTCATTTGGGTTTTTCATAACATCTTACAGAAAAATGCAAATGAACTTTTTTGCCAACCCAGCTTCTCTTTTTGTGATCCAGATGGGGAAGACAATGTAGCAGGATTTTTTTTTATCCTAAACAAGTAAGAAAATAAAGAGCACACAGCATCTCAGCAAGTTCTGAGATAAATGTAAAAATCAAGTATAAACCAATCAGAATTAGAGTCCAGACTTTCTGATGCTCTACTCAAGTAAGTTTTCTACTGTATTATACTGCTCACTTCAGTTGCTCAGTCAGATCTGACTCTGTGAGACCCCATGGACTGCACCACACCAAGCTTCCCTGTCCATCACCAATTCCCAGAGCTTGCTCAAACTCATGTCCACTGAGTCAGTGATGCCATTCAACCATCTCATCCTCAGTTGTTCCCTTCGCCTGCCTTCAGTCTTTCCCAGCATCAGGGTTTTCTCCAGTGAGTCAATTCTTCGCATCAGGTGGCCAAAGTATTGGAATTTCAGCTTCAGTATCAGTCCTTCTTATACATATTCAGAACTGATTTCCTTTAGGATTGACTGTTTTGATCTCCTTGTAGGTCAAGGGACTCTCGAGTCTTCTTCAACACCACAGTTCAAAAGCATCAGTTCTTCAGTGCTCAGCTTTCTTTGTGGTCCAATTCTCACATCCATACATGACCACTGGAAAAACCATAGCTTTGACTAGATGGACCTTGGTCAGTAATGTCCCTGCTTTTTAATATGCTGTCTAGGTTGGTCATAGCTTTTCTTTCAATGAGCAAGCATCTTTTAATTTCATGGCTGCAGTCATCATCTGCAGTGATTTTGGAGCCCAAGAAAATAAAGTCTGTCACTGTTTCCATTGTTTCCCCATCTATTTGCCATGAAGTGATGAGACTGGATGCCATGATCTTAGTTTTTTGAGTGCTGAGTTTTAAGCCAGCTTTTTCACTCTCTTCTGTCACTTTCATCAAGAGGCTTTCTAGTTCCTCTTCTGCTTCTGTTAGGTCCTTACTGTTTCTGACCTTTATCGTGCCCATCCTTCCATGAAATATTTCCTTGATACCTCCAATTTNTTTTGAGTGCTGAGTTTTAAGCCAGCTTTTTCACTCTCTTCTGTCACTTTCATCAAGAGGCTTTCTAGTTCCTCTTCTGCTTCTGTTAGGTCCTTACTGTTTCTGACCTTTATCGTGCCCATCCTTCCATGAAATATTTCCTTGATACCTCCAATTTTCTTGAAGAGATCTCTAGTCTTTCCCATTCCTACTGCTTTCCTCTACCTCTTTGCATTGTTTATTGAAGAAGGCCTTATTATCTCCCCTTACTTTTCTCTGGAACTCTGCATTCAGTTAGGTATAGCTTTCCCGTTCTTTGATGCTTTTCAATTCTCTTCTTTCCTCAGCTATTTGTAAAGCCTCCTCAGGCAACCAGTTTGCCTTCTTGCATTTCTTTTTCTTTGGGATAGTTTTGGTCATTGTCTGCTATACAATGTTATGAATTGTATAGCAGATGGATCTGGATCTTCATGGATCACAGCCTTGTCGTGATGAAGGGGCTTGTGTAACTCAACGAAGCTATGAGCCATGCCATACAGGGTCACCCAAGGTGGAAAGCTCATAGAGGGGAGCTCTGAACAAACGTGGTCCCCTGGAGGAGGGAATGGCAAACCAGTCCAGTATTCTTGCCCTGTGAATCCCATGAACAGTATGAAAAGGCAAATTTTAAAAAAGCTTAGCAATTCTTAAAGGTTGATCTGCTACTAACTCACCTACAGAGTTTGCTTCATTCTGAAATTTACTTCTGAAAATTTTTATTTAGTAAACTGAACAGAGCATTGAGAATTTACCATTTTTAATTACTTTGTAGACTCTTAAATCATTTTAATTTTGCCTTTGATCAACACTTTGATCATTTCTGTCAAATTCAAAGGGGGTGCTTTACAAGTGAAAAAATGGATAGGGAAATAAGATAGGGTATAAGAATTTCTTTTCTTAAAAAAGTACTGGAAAAGGGATTACTTATAGAATTTATACCTGAATCCCACTCTACTTTCCAACTACCACCATTTTAATGTGGATGATTTAATATTGTGTACATTTTAAGAGATCCCCTGGTAGGTATCTATGCTATGGTTCAACATGTTATTCAGTAATGATTGTGAGCACCTCTCAGAGATATGAAACAGGAACTGTATCTTGAATTAGATTCTCTAAAAACACCATTAACCAATTATAATATTATAGATATTTGAGTTAGATTGACCCTTGAATTTTTCTAATTTGGAAAACCAAAGATCAAAGAAGGGAAAATGAGCATAAAGTCATACAAAACAATTTCATATTTAATTTCTCACTTGTTCATTACAAACCGTCAAGGCAGAAAGTGTATTAAACATGCTCTCTGCCTATAGATATAGAAACTGAAACTCACAATAAATTTTGTGTGTTTACAGTAATACATTTGTCAATGTGGGAGTTAGGAATTAGATCACTTGATACTAATTCAGGGCTCTTTTGACTGCACTGTGCTTTATACAGCACAGACAAGTAGAAATTATTTTTTAAAGAAAATGTTTGCAAGACAAGCAAGACCGGTGTATTAGACATCTAATGCTCAATGGCTCTCAACAGCATTGATTCAGCTTATGATTGGGGCGAGGTCAGTAACTTAAGTTGTATTCATTGGTTTTTGTTTTTGTGTTTTCCCCAGTCATAGCTTGGTTCACTCATTTATTATCAGTTGCTCATAATTCTGCTTTTGAGTATTGTTTGACTGTCAACCTAAGGGGAGCAAGGAAGCCATGTGTCTCTTTTCATTTAGCACACTTGTCAAAGAGTGTTTACATGAAAGTTTGACATAGTTCCCAGCAAGAGAGCAGAATATACAATGCTCTTTAAGGCCTATGCTCAAAACTGGTAAAACATACTTTTGGCATAAAGTCACAAGGAAGATTTGTGACAAGGAGTGGAGAAATAGACAAGAGATGAAGAAACTGACTCCATCTCTTGGTGGAAGTAACAAGTTGTATGCAAAAAAAGTATAGAGGGAAAAAATTAGGGTTATCTGTGCAACATGCTGGAGAAGGACGTGGCGACCCACTCCAGTATTCTTGCCTGGAGAATCCTGCGGACCAAAGAACTCGGTGGGCTGCTGTCCATGGGGTTGCACAGAGTCGGACATGACTGAAGGAACTTAGCAGCAGCACATTACAAAATGTAGCATTTCTTTTAAAACATTAAATAAATTAGCATAGGGCATAGTATATACACATACAGTTTAAAATATTTAAGGATTTGCTCTGTTCTACATATTTTCATTTATATTTTTCTCTATTTTCCTGATTTTTCATATTGGAAAATGCATATTAAAAAGTTTAAGTCACACAATCTTTGAAGAAATTTAAATAATGGAAATCAATAAAGTTCAATGGTTAGATTTTCCCAGTTATGAAAATGCCTATTATGTTTCTCCTATACCCACATGATGGTTATTATTGTTGCTGTTCAATCATTAAGTCATGTCTGAATCTTTGCAAGACTATGGACTATAGTACACCAGCCTCCTCTGTCCTCCACTATCTCCCAGAGTTTGCTTAAATTCATGTCCATTGAGTTGACTATGCTACCAAACCATCTCATTCTCTGCTACTTTCTTCTCCTTTAGGCTTCAATCTTTCCCAGTGTCTTTTACAATGAGTAAGATTTTTACATCAGGTGGCCAAAGTATTGGAGTTTCAGCTTCAGCATCAGTCTTTCCAATGAACATTCAGGGTTGATTTCCTTTAGAGTTGACTGGTTTGACCTCTTTGCACTCCCAAGGACTCTCAAGAGTCCTCTCCAACACCACAATATGAAAGCATCAGTTCTACAGCACTCAGCCTTCTTTATGGACCAATGCTCATATCTGTACATGACTACTGGGAAAACCATAGCTCTGACTATATGATGTTTATTTGACTGCGCGGCTTTGACACAAAGGTGTCAAAAAATGATGTCTCTGCTTTTAATACACTGTCTGTGTTTGTCATAGCTTTCCTTCCAAGGAGCAAGCATCTTTTAATTTCAAGGTTGCTGTCACTGTCCAGAGTGATTTTGAGGCCAAGAAAAAAAATAGTCTGTCACAGCTTCCACCATTACCACTTCTATTAATATTTGGCATGAAGTCAAGGGAGCAGATGCTATAGTCTAATTTTTTTCAACGTTGAGTTTCTAGTCAGCTTTTTCCACTCTCCTCTTTCACCCTCACCAAGAGGCTCTTTACTTTCTCTTCACTTTCTGCCACTACAGTGTTATCATCTTAATATCTGAAATTATTCATATTTCTCCCAGCAGTCTTAATTCCAGCTTGTGATTCATCCAGCCCAGCATTTTTTTTTNTTTGGGTGAACTCCAGGAGTTGGTGATGGACAGGAAGGCCTGGCGTTCTGCAGTCCATGGGGTCGCAAAAAGTCGCACACGACTGAGCGACTGAACTGAACTGAACTGAATTGATGACAAAAGGGAAAGAATATACAATGGAGACAGCCTCTTCAAAACATAATACTGGAAAAACTGATTTGTTGCTGCATTATCATGAATCTTGCCTGACTCTTTTGTGGCCCCATGGACTGTAGCCCACCAGATTCCTCTATCCATGAGATTTCCAAGGCAAAAATACTGGAGCAGGTTGCCATTTGTTTCTCCAGGGGATCTTCCCAACCCAGGGATCAAACCCGCATCTTTTACACCAACAGGCAGATTCCTGAGTCACCAGAGAAGCCCAGGAAAACTGAGTAGTCATATCAAGAGGGGTCAAGCTGGAGTACTCTCTTCCACCACGTACAAAAATAAATTTTAAAAAGGATTTAAAATTTTAGTAATCTATTTTTTAGCTGTGTATCCTTAGTCAAAAGAAAGAAAGATGAACAATAAGAAAATGGGAGCAAATCACACTAAAAACCTCTTTCCCAGCATTGAAAACTATCAACAAAAAAAGCATCCTATTAAATGGGGGAATATCTTTGCAAACAATATATCTGATAAGAGGTTAATATTCCAGATATACAATGAACTCATACTACTTAGCAGCAATTTTAAAAAAGCAACCTAATTTTAAAAATTGGCAAAGGACCTCAAAAGGCATTTTTCCAAAAAAGACATACAGATTGTCAGCTAGCACATAAAAAGAAGCTCAACCTCACTATTCATCAGAGAAATGCAAACCTAAACCACAAAGAGACATCACTTCACACCTGTCAGAATGGCTATCATCAAAAAGACAAGAAATATCAACTGATGAGGATGTGGACAAAAGAGAACTTCCATGCACTGTTGATGGGAATGTAAATTGGTGCAGCCACTATGGAAAATACTGTGAAGTTTCCTCAACAAACTGAAAATAGATGATCCAACGATTCCACTCCTGGGTATTTATTCAAGGAAAATGAAAACAGTAATTTGAAAAAAATTTATACATCCCAATGTTCTTGCACCATTATTTATAATAGCCAAGATATGGAAGCAAAGTAAGTGCCCATCAATTACATAAATGGATTAAGAATATTTGTTATATAACTATACACAATGGAATATTACTCAACTATAAAAAGAATGAATCTTGCCTTTTGCAACATGGATGGACCTAGAGGGTAAAATGAAATAATTCAAACAGAGAATGATAAATATTGCATGATTACACTCATTAGTAGAACCTAAAAAGCAAAATAAATGAACAAACACAAAACGGAACCATGGATATAGAGAAAAAACAGGTGCTTGCCACAAGGGAGGTGGTGAGAATGAGAGAAATAGGTGGTGAGGATGAGAGAAATAGGTGACAGAGATTATGAAGAACAAACTTCCAGTTTCAAAATAGATACATTAGTGGTACAAAATATAGAAGGCAGGGAAAATAGTCAGTAACTATGTAATAATCTTTGTATGGTGCAGATGGTAATGAGTTATCATGGTGATTATTTTGAAATACATAAAACATTGAACCACTGTGTTGTGTAACAGAAACAAACATAGTGTTGTAGGTCAATTTTGCTAAAAACAAACAAACAAATTCATAGAAAAAAAGATTAGTATTGTGGTTACCAGAATTGGGTGTTGAGGAGCAGCGTTTGGATGAAGACAGTCAAAAGATACAAGCTTCTAGTTTTAAAATAATTACTAGGAATTTAATGTGCATGTGTGCATACTCAGTCACTTCAGTCATGTCCTACTCTTTGCGACCCTGTGGACTGTAATCTGCCAGGCTCTTCTGTCCATGGAATTCTCCAGGAAAGAATACTGGAGTGAGTTGCCATGCACTCCTCCAGGGGATCTTCTCAACCCAGGAATCGAACTCATGTTTCATGCATTGCAGGAGGATTCTTTACCTCTGAGCCACCAGGAAAGTCCCAGAAATTTAATGTACACTTGACAAATATAATTAAAATGCCTGGATGTTATATTTGAAAGTTATTAACAGATTAAATCCTGAGTTCTCATCACAAGGATATTTTCTTCTATTTCTTTAACTTTGTATCTATATCAGATGACGGATGGTCACTAAACTTACTGCAGTAATCATTTAACGATGTATGTAAAGTCAGATAATTATTCTGTACACCTTAAACATATGTAGTTATGTCAATTATATCTCCATAAAACTGGAAGAAATAATTAAAATAAATGAAAACAATCTCTTACTGTATCAGGTTGTTGAAGGGTTAAATGAGATTATGTGGAAAAAGTGATTATGTAACCTACAAAGAATTATAAAATGTAAAGTGTCAACTTTACCTAAAGTTATTCCGAGGGTATTGAAGAGCAGCAATGTTTTTCTATTTTGAGATCATGATATATTTATGGGTATAGAGTGGCAGTTCTCAAAATTGTTATTTTGGCACATTTCACTTAATGGCTATATCAGTTTCTCCACTTCCAAAATGTAGATGCTTCATTATTTTCAAATTCATTTTTTAACATAATGTCCCAACCTGAAGTTTTTTACTTATAACTTGTTAATGAAGATTTATCTATGTAAATTAAATCATACTTTCCAAACCAGGACTCTAGGATATTTTCCCTGGTGGAGAGTTTTAATTTCAGTCCCATGAACGGAAGCTTGAAAATAATTGATTGGGCTGGAAATGGATCCCATCTGTGTCTTTGAATCAGAATTGCTGTCAGGTTTCTCCTCTTTACAAAAGTCAAAGCTCACAATCACACTTTACAACCACCGTTGGGTAGACAAGATGTCTATGTTCCCTCTAGATAAGAGATTAGGGGACAGAAATTTATTATGCCTGCTTTTGGCCCATATAGAATTTTTTTTTTTTTTTTAGGAATAGGAATACAATTCAATTGTATTTCTTGCATTGGCTTACATACTTCTCCAAAAGTGAATTTGATGATTGGCAGATAAGAGGCAAGCTTGAGAGTGAAATGATCAACAATAACAGCCTAGTTTTGCTTTAAGTTTCTCATCTGATGTTTTGCCATTCAAATTTTCTAATAATTTTTCTTCATTCTTAATTCTCATTAGAACACTATAATGGGGCAGTGTCCACTCCAATAGCATTGGATTTGATTATGTTTTCATTAATTGAAATGGAAATGAAAGTAAGGAAATTACTTTCTTTCCAAACTCTTTTCCTTTCTTTGTTCCAAGAGTCAGACACGACTGAGCAACTAAGAACAGCACAGCACATATTAAATGCCAGGCTTCCCAGTTGGTGCTAGTGGTTAAAAAAAACAAAAACAAAAAACCCACCTGCCAATGCAGGAGACATAAGAGACACAGGTTCAATCTCTAGGCTGGAAAGATCCCCTGGAGGAGGGTATGGGAACCCACTCCAGTATTCTTGCCTAGAGAATCCCATGGACAGAAGAGCCTAGCAAGGTATAGTCCATAGGGTCACAAAGACTCAGATGAGACTGAAGCAACTTAGCACATGCATATTAAATGCCTTTAATATGCCAGATATTGGAGTTGGTGAAGGAAGTTAGTGGCTGACAGACATAGTAACTGCATTACAGGGTTTAGCATATGGGAATTTTTGATAAATGTTAAATATCCAAATAAATATTAATATAGGAATAAAACCTTTGATAAGGCTGAGGAAGGAGAGGCACAAGGGACTATGAAAGAATACACTAAGGGGAAAAATATAGCTGAGAAGTGAAGTCAAGGAAGACTTCTTTGAGAAACGAATCTGAGAACATAATCTAGAAAATGAGAAAGAGTATGATAAAAAGGCAGCAGTAAGAGAGAGAGAAGGGCATATGCAAAGGAACAGTTGTTGTAGGGCAACAGAGATAAGAAGGCTAGGACAGTAGAAAGTAGAAAGTGAGGAGAAAATGTTAGCACAGGACTCCAATTTCACCCTAATAACAAAATGAAGCAATAGACAGACTTTTAAGAGAGGTAGGAATAGGTTTTTAAAATATCATTCCTGGCTGATATTAAGAAAATGGTTTAGAGGAGGACAAGAGTGGATTCAGGGAGCAATATTGTGTCAGATTGAGCAAATGATGAAGTGATGATAGTGGCTTAGGTTTGAGTGGTGACCCTAAAGTTAGAGGGACCTGGATGAACTAAAAGTGTACTTTATATGTGTAACTGAAATAACATTTTGAAGTATTAGACTCCTAAGGAAATTTTCAAGTCCTTTCTCTACCCATCTACAGTTTTAAATATTTCTCTATCATCTTTCTAACCACACTCTGTTGTTTAAAATCGTGATCATCTGTGTTGGTTTGTCTCCTTTCTCATTCCCATATGTCTAAAAACAAAATCTAATAATCTCCATTGACGTGATTAATCTCACATTGTTATATGACCCACATGAGATTTTTAAAAGAGCAAAGATGGCACAAAGCAATTCAATATTCAAAAGGATAAATGTCTTTTCAAAATGATATATTCTATTCCTGAGAGCCTTAAAAACACAACTCTTAAGCTTTAAAACAACTCCTGTTCATAGTAAAATGAGATTAGATGAAAAACGTTTAACATCCCTACCATCATTCCAGGATTTAAAATCGTATGTTTATATAAGATTTAGCTTTAAAAAATTAATTCCTCTTTGTGTGCCAATTTAGTTTCTTTTTGATCTAGTTTAAAGAATAAGAAAAGGCTTTCCACACCAGGTTTTATTATCAATAATGGTCAGCTTGAAACAACATGTCCATTACCATAGGGTTTCCGTCTTACCATTTCAATCCACTTCCCAAGTAAAACAGCCTAATTTTTTTAACATATAATCTTATATGAACACACATACACACACACACACACACGACTTTCCTGAACAGCCACAAGCTGAAATGACTAGAAATAATATGTTTCCAGTTTAGACCTCAGACCTCAGTGTGCCAAAGATTTCTTTGGAGAAAGTAATCATGGAGAAATTTCTTCAAAGACATAAATCAAAAGAGACTTTTACTTTCATTGAAGATGGGATAGTGCCCTGAAAGCTACCTTCGGCTCTGTTTTATAGCATGCATGTTTTTCCCCCTAAAACAAGATGTCCTCCATTTTTCTTTTCATTATCTGTGTGAATCCCACCTCTCCTTTAGGAGTTAACCTAGCTTAAGTTTCTCATTTCAAGATGACAGAAGAGTAGGAGGACATAGAGTTTGTCTCTCTTCACAAATGCATCAATAATCCATATAGAGATGAAGTAGTTCTCTCAGAGTACCAGCTGAACACAATCAGAAGGGCTTGGACACCAGAAAGGATAGGAAAGATTCCTGTGTAACCAGGTAGGATAAAACAAAGAAGACTGGGGAAAAGAAGAGGAAAGAGTGATGAGACGAGCCCCTGGGGGTGATGAGGAAAAGGAGAGTTTCCCACATTTGGGAAACCTACTCACCAAGGGGGAAATCATTTAGGACAGAAGGGCAGCATCTGAGGCTGTTAGAAGAGGATGAAACAGCTAGTCTGTGGCAGACAGAACAGAGTAAACCTAAACATATAGCCCATGCCACAGCCCTGCATGCTCCAGACCAGGACATGTGTCCACTGGTGTGCATGAGGGCTCTGAGCTGGAGTATGCAAACTGGTGAGCAAAGCCAGAAAGAAGACTGCCATCGACTATGAGGAGACAGCCTGGGGAGATGGAAAGGAGGTAAACTGCAACTGGGAAAGCTTCTAGAGAAAACCCAGACAGCCACAGAAGCAAAGTGCTGTTGTTGAGTGACACACAGAGGGTGGAGCTGCCACTCTCACCCCATGTGTCAGTTCCTTTCCCCCAGGCAATGGGAGGGCTCCGTACCAGGGCTGATCTTCTCATGCCTGCAGCTGAGCACTGGGAAAGTTCCCTGCCAAGGCTCACCCTTGCCTACTGGCCACCATGTAGGAAAGGCCGCTACTAGTGCTGATCCTTTGACGATGGCCACTGAGCATTAGGAAAGGCTACTGCTAGGGCCAGATCTCTCATGTCCATGGCTGCCAGCATCCTCATGGACCTATTCACTGGCAGGACCAGATCATCCAAGACTACTGACCATTCAATGAACCTATCACTAATAAGGCTTCCATGAACCTCTCAGCAGCCATGCCACCTCCACACCTTGTCCTCACTACGCAGACTCAGGTGCTCCAGGGCAGTCTCAGTAGCACACCCTTACAGGTGGTCCATATGCAGAGGTGGGGCTAAAACCACAGCTAAGCCCCATGGGTGGAATGACTAAGAAAGAGGAATGAAAATCATTTCTTGTAGCTGCACAAGCCACAGATTAGATCCCCACACTTGACTTGGTAAACACTATGTCTATAGAATATCTGAATAGATGAGTGTTCCCAAAAATGAGACCAGTCTTGGCGGGGCAAGTACACATGAACATAGGGCCAGATCAGAGTCTGAACTATCCCCACAGTGCCCACAGAGGGCTTACTTAAAACTCAATATTTAAAAAACTAAGGTCATAGCAACTGGTCCCATCACTTCATGGCAGAGATGGGGCAACAATGGAAATAGTGACAGACTTCATTTTCTTGGGCTCCAAAATCAGTGAATGGTGACTGCAGCCATGAAATTAAAAGACACTTCCTCTTGGAAGAAGCTATGGAAAACTTAAGACAACATATTAAAAAGCAGAGACATTACTTTTCAACAATAAGGTCCTTATTGTCAAAGCTATGGTTTTTCCAGTGGTCATGTATGGGTGTGAGAGTTGGACCATAAAAAAAGCTGAATGCCAAAGAATTGATGCTTTGGAACTGTGGTGTTGGAGAAGACTCTTGAGAGTCCCATGACTCCAAGAAGATCAAACCAGTCAATCCTAAAGGAAATCAGTCCTGAATATTCATTAGAAGTACTGATGCTGAAGCCGAAGCTCCAATACTTTGGCCACCTGATGTAAAGAGCTGACTCTTTAGAAAAGACCCTGATGCTGGGAAAGATTGAAGGCAGGAGGAGAAGGGGACAACAGAAGATGAGATGGTTGGATGGCATCACTGACTCAATGGACATGAGTCTGAGCAAGTTCCAGGAGATGGTGAAGGAAGCCAGCCCATGGGTTCACAAAGAGTTGGACACAATTGAGCGACTGAACAATAACACATTTATATGTATATTTATACACACACACACACACACACACACACACACACATATGAAGGGGATCACTTCACAGATCACTGCATTGTTGTGCAAATGGGGTTGCATAACTCAATGAAGCTATGAGCCATTCTGTGTAGGGCTACCCAAGATGGACAGGTCACAGCAGAGAGTTCTGATGTGATCAACTGGAGGAGGGAATGCCAAACTACCCCAGTATACTTGCCCTGAGAACCTCATGAACTATATAAAAGGACAAAAATATATGACACCAAAAGAGAGTTCCCCAGGTTGGAAGGCATCCAATATGCTACTGGGGAAGAGCAGAGAACTACTGATAGCCTCAGAAAGAATGAAGCAGCTGGGCCAAAGTGGAAACAGCACTGTGGATGTTTCTGGTGATGAAAGTAAAATCCGATGTTGCAAAGAACAGTATTCTGTAGGTACCAGGAATGTTAGGTCCATGTATTAGGTAAATTGGACATGGTCAAGCAGGAAATGGTAAGAATAAACATCAACATCTTAAGGATCAATGAACTAAAATGGACAGAAATGGGTGAACTTAATTCAGATGACCATTGTATCTACTACTGTGGGCAAGAATCCCATACAAGAAATGGAGTAGCCCTCATAATCTGCAAAAGCGTCTGAAAATTGGGTGCAAACTAAAATATGATAGAATGATCTCGTCTTGTTTCCAAGACAAGCCATTCAACATCACAGTAATTCAAGTCTATGCTCCTACCACTGATGCCAAAGAAGCTGAAATTGATCAGTTCTGTGAAGACCTAGAAGACCTCCTAGAACTCACACACACACACACAAAAAGATATTCTATTTATCACTATTGGAATGCAAAAGTAGGAAGTCAAAAGATACCTGGGGTAAAGGGCAAGTTTGGCCTTGCAGAACAGAATGAAGCAGGGCAAAGGCTAACTGAATTCTGCCAAGAGAATACACTGGTCATAGCAAAGATCCTTTTCAACAACACAAGAGATGACTTTACACATGGACATCTCCAAATGGTCAATATTGAAATCAATATTCTTTATAACCAAGGATGGAGAAGCTATATACAGTCAGCAAAAACAAGAATTGGAGCTGACTGTAGCTCAGATCATCAGCTTCTCATACAAAATTCAGGCTTAAATTAAGAAAGCAGGGAAAATCATTAGGCTAGCCGGGTACAACTTAAATCAAATCCCCTATGAATATGCAGTGGAGGTGATGAATAGTTTACAGGGGTTAGAACTAGTAAACAGGGTGTCTTAAAAACTGTAGATGGAGGTCCATAATATCATACAGGAGGCAGTGAACAGAGCCATCTCAAAGAAAAAGAAAAGCAAGGAGGCAAAGTGGTTATCTGAGGAGGCTTTACAAATAGCTAAAGAAAGAGGAGAAGTTTGCCATAGCAAACCCAATAGAGTATTGTAAAGTTAAATTAAAAAATAAATTAATTAATTAATTTTAAAAAAAAAAGAAAGAGGAGAAGTGAAAAGGAAGGAAAGGAAAGGTACACCCAACTAAATCCTGAAATTGATCAGTTCTGTGAACTGATAGCAAGTAGAGACAAGAAGGCATTCTTCAATGAATAGTGCATAAAACTAGAAGAAAACAACAGAAGAGGAAAGGCTAGAGATCTCTTCAGGAAAATTGGAAATATCAAGGGAACATTTCACCCAAAGATAACCACGATAAAGGACAGAAATTGTAGAGACCTAGAGTCCCTTGAACTGTATGGAGACCCAACCAGTCCATTCTGAAGGAGATCAACCCTGGAATTTCTTTGGAAGGAATGATGCTGAAGCTGAAACTCTAGTACTTTGGCCACCTCATGCAAAGAGTTGACTCTCTGGAAAAGACTCTGATGCTGGGAGGGATTGGGGGCAGGAGGCGAAGGGGACGACCGAGGATGAGATGGCTGGATGGCATCACTGACTTAACGGACGTGAGTCTAAGTGAACTCCGGGAGTTGGTGATGGACAGGGAGGCCTAGCGTGCTAAAATTCATGGGGTCACAAAGAGTCGGACATGACTGAGCGGCTGAACTGAACTGAACTGAGCAGACACTGAAGAGATCAAGAAGAGATGGAAAGAATACATAGAAGTGCACAAAAAAGATCTCAATGAACTGAATTATTATGATGGTGTGGTCAGCCACCCAGAGCCAGACATTCTGGAGTATGAAGTCAAGTGGGTCTTAGGAAGCACTGCTGTTAATAAAGCTAGTGGATGTGATTAAATTCCAGTAGAGCTATTCAAAACCTTAAAGGATGATGCCAACAAGGTGTTCCATTCAATGTCAGCAAATTTGGAAGACCCAGCAGTGGCCACAGGATTGGAAAAGGTCAATCCTCGTCCCAATTCCCAAGAAGGGTAGTACTAATGAATGTTCTAACCACTGGACAATTGCACTCATCTTCTATGCTAGTAAGGTAAGGCTTAAAATCTTGCATGTTAGGCTTTAGCATTATGCAAACCAGGAACTTCTAGATGTCCAAGCTGGGTTTAGAAAAGGCAGAGGAACCAGACATCAAATTGCCAACATTTGCTGGATTATAGAAAAAGCAAGAGAATTCCAGAAAAACATCTACCTCTATTTCACTGACTACACTAAAGCCTTTGACTGTGTGGATCATAACAAACTGTGGAAAGCTGTTAAAGAGATGGGAATAACAGACCATCTACCTGTCTTCTGAGAAACCTGTATGTGGATCAAGAAGCAACAGTTAGAACGCTGTATGGAACAATTGGCTGCTTCAAGATTGAGCAAGGAGTACAACAGTGCTCTCTGCTGTCACCCTGTTTGTTTAATGTATATGCTGAGCACATCATGAGAAATGCTGGGCTGGATGAGTTAAAAGCTAGAATCAAGATAAACAGGAGAAACACCAACAAACAAGAGATGACAACAACTGGATGATACCACTCTAATGGAAGAAAACAAAGAGGAACTAAAGAGCCTCTTGATGAGGGTGAAGGAGGAGAATGAAAGAGCTAGCTTAAAATTAAATGTTAAAAAAAGCTAAGATTGGGACCTCCCTGGTGGCAGAGTGGATAAGAATCTGCCTGTCAAGGCAGGATACATGAGTTCGATCCCTGGACCTGGAAGATCCCACATGCTGTGGAGC
The DNA here is from genome assembly GCA_006410875.1 of Neotragus pygmaeus. Taxonomy (NCBI): domain Eukaryota; kingdom Metazoa; phylum Chordata; class Mammalia; order Artiodactyla; family Bovidae; genus Neotragus; species Neotragus pygmaeus. The sequence continues at coordinate 1,303,306 of SJYV01042269.1, read as the reverse complement.
AGCTTATCCAGTGCTCCACAAATCCTGGGCCTTCATTCTAGAGCCTGTGCTCTGCAACCAGAGAAGCCCCTGCTGGCTGCAGCTGGAGAAAGCCCTTGAAAAGCAACCCAGCATAGGAAAAAAAAAAATTTTTTTTTTAAAGCTAAGATCATGGCATCATGGCAAATAGAAGGGAGAAAGGTGGAAGGAGTAAGGTATTTCCTCTTCTTGGGCTTTAAAATCACTGCGGATGGTGAGTGCAGCCATGAAATCAGAAGACAATTGCTTTTTGGCAGGAAAGCAAATGACAAACCTAGATGGTGCATTGAAAAGCAGAGACTACTCAGCTGACAAAGGTCCATATAGTCAAAGCTATGGTCTTCCCAATGGTCATACACAGTTGTAAGATCTGGACCATAAAGAAGGCAGAGCACCAAAGAATTGATGCCTTCGAACTGTGGTGCTGGAGAAGACTCCTGAAAATCTCTTGGACAGCAAGGAGATCAAACCAGTCAATCTTCAGGGAAGTCAACCTTGAATATTCACTGGAAGTACTGATGCTGAAGCTCCAGTATTTTGGTCATCTGATGAGAACAGCCAACTCAATGGAAAAGTCCCTGATACTGGAAAAAATTGAGGGCAGAAGGATAAGAGGGTGTCAGAGGATGAGACAGCTAGAAGGTATCACTGATGCAATGGACATGAACTTGGGCAAACTTCAGGAGATAGGGAGGGACAGAGAGGCCTGGCATGCTGCAGTCATGTGGTCACAAAGAGTCAGACACTACTAGGTGACTAAACAATAAGAGCAATATATATATATATTGTTTCCTTTGTTGTGGATTAATTGACCATTAAGTACATGGATTTATTTCAAGACTTTTTATCCTGCTTCAGTTCAGTCAGTCAGTCATGTCTGACTCTTTGTGACGCCATAAACTGCAGCATGCCAGGCCTCCTGTCTATCACCAACTCTCGGAGTTCACCCAAACCCATGTCCATTGAGTCGGTGATGCCATCCAACCATCTCATCCTCTGTTTTCCCCTTCTCCTCCTGCCCTTAATCTTTCCCAGCATCAGGGTCTTTTCAAATGAGTCAGCTCTTCGCATCAAGTGGCCAAAGTATTGGAGTTTCAGGTTCAACAACAATCCTTCTCATGAACACCCAGGACTGATCTCCTTTAGGATGGACGGGTTGGATCTCCTTGCAGACTCTCAAGAGCCTTTTCCAACACCACAGTTCAAAAGCATCAAAGTCAGCCATTGTTTCCACTGTTTCCCCATATATTTGCCATGAAGTGATGGGACCAGATGCCATGATCTTCGTTTTCTGAATGTTGAGCTTTAAGCCAAATTCTTTACTCTCCTCTTTCACTTTCATCAAGAAGCTTTTTAGTTCCTCTTCACTTTCTGCCATAAGGGTGGTGTCATCTGCATATCCGAAGTTATTGATATTTCTCCTGGCAATCTTGATTCCAGCTTCTGCTTCCTCCAGCCCAATGTTTCTCATGATGTACTCTGCATACAAGTTAAATAAGCAGGATGACAATATACAGCCTCAACGTACTCCTTTTCCTATTTGGAACCAGTCTGTTGTTCCATGTCCAGTTCTAACTGTTGCTTCCTGACCTGCATACAGGTTTCTCAAGAGGCAGGTCAGGTGGTCTGGTATTCCCATCTCTTGAAGAATTTTCCACAGTTTATTCTGATCTACACAGTCAAAGTCTTTGGCATAGTCAATAAAGCAGAAATAGATGTTTTTCTGGAACTCTCTTGCTTTTTGGATGATCCATCGGATGTTGGCAATTTGATCTCTGGTTCCTCTGCCTTTTCTAAAACCAGCTTGAATTTATCTGGCAGTTCACGGTTCATGTATTGCTAAAGCCTGGCTTGGAGAATTTTAAGCATTACTCTACTAG
>SJYV01042269.1:1089349-1299780 GCA_006410875.1 Neotragus pygmaeus | reverse complement strand
TCCTATTTGGAACCAGTCTGTTGTTCCATGTCCAGTTCTAACTGTTGCTTCCTGACCTGCATACAGGTTTCTCAAGAGGCAGGTCAGGTGGTCTGGTATTCCCATCTCTTGAAGAATTTTCCACAGTTTATTCTGATCTACACAGTCAAAGTCTTTGGCATAGTCAATAAAGCAGAAATAGATGTTTTTCTGGAACTCTCTTGCTTTTTGGATGATCCATCGGATGTTGGCAATTTGATCTCTGGTTCCTCTGCCTTTTCTAAAACCAGCTTGAATTTATCTGGCAGTTCACGGTTCATGTATTGCTAAAGCCTGGCTTGGAGAATTTTAAGCATTACTCTACTAGAGTGTGAGATGAGTGCAACTGTGCCGTAGTTTATCCTGCTTCATTGATCTATAAACGTATTTTTGTGCCAGCACCACACTGATTGATTACTGTAGCTTCTTATTAAACTCTGAAGTCAGGGAGTGGAATTCATCTAACTCCTTTCTCCTTTCTCAAGATTTTTTTGGCTATTTGGTGCCTTTTGTGAAGAAATGTTTTTCTTGTGTTATGTAAAAAAAAATCCATTGATAATTTCATAGGGATTGCACTGAAGCTGTAGATTGCTTTGAGCTGTCTGGTCACTTTAACAATATTGATTCTTCTGATCCATGAACATGATATATCTTTTCATCAGTTTGTGTCATCTAATTTACTTCATCAGCATCTCATGATTTTTAGATTACAGGTATTTTACCATCTTAGATAGGTTTACAGCTAGATATTTCATTCTTTTGATGCAATGGGAGAATATCCTGTCTATCTGGTCATTAACTTCATCCAGTTGATCACAGCACTATAATTCTAGTGTTTATATTTGCTGCAAAATCACTAGACACAATCCTTATCCTGAAGTTTTATAGCAGTTTATCTTGTTTTCTTTGAAGTTCATATTTCTGCTGTTTACATATACTTTCTCATATTGTTGTTCCACTTATTTTTATATCTCTATGATTTTCTCAAACTTCAAACCCTTTTTTTTAGATCTTTGAACCAATCCCACACTAATCAAGAGATGAAGAGAACTTAGATTAAAAGGCCATCTGTGTGTATTGATTAAGTTTCTCCAGAGAAACAAATAGGAAATGCATATTGAAGGAGAGAAACAAAGAAAGAAAGAAGAAAGATAGGTATAAAGATTTATGATAAGGAATGCATGAAAGTATGATTATGGAAACTGACAAGTTCCAAGATTTGTGGTCAGGAAACCGGGTACAGCTAACGGTGTAAGTTCCCATCTAAGGTCATGTCTGGGACTAAAGAGAGATGATGGTGTAATTCCAGTCCAGCTGGAAGGCTGGAGACAAGAAAAGCTGATGTTTCTATTTGCGTCCAAAACTCAGGAAAGTTCCCACTCAACATATTTGGACAGAAAATTCCCCCTTATTCATGGAAAAGTCTATCTTTGACCTTTTCAGGCCTTAAGTTGACTGGATGGGGCCACTTACATTAACAGTGTTCTTATAAAATGGGTCTTAGTAGAGTACCAGAGTAGAAGCCCATATGAACACTGAAGCAAGAATCTATGCTGCTAGTTTTTCAGATAGAGGAAGAGGTATGTGCCAAGAAATACAAGGAATGCAGCTCTAGAAGCTGGAAAAGCACGTAAATGAGATTTTTCCTTTTGAAGCCACTGGGCAGACTACAGGCTGGCCAATACGTTGATTTCAGCCCAGTGAAACTTATTTGGATTTTTTGCTTCAAGAACAAGAGAATAAATAAATGTTGCTTTAAGCGGCCACTGAGGACTCAAAGATGAATAAGATATGGTCTTGCTCAGTAAAATCTTATAGCTTAAGGGGTGGGGAATAAGAANTTGATTTCAGCCCAGTGAAACTTATTTGGATTTTTTGCTTCAAGAACAAGAGAATAAATAAATGTTGCTTTAAGCTGCCAATTTGTTATGATTTGTTACAGTAACAATAGAAAATTAGTGTACCACATTATATAGAAGTACCAACAAGTGATATTCTGTATGTCATTTATTTTATGTAAATATATTGCATTATATTTACTACTCCATCCCTGTCTGTTGCCTACCAATTCCTTTCTATCACAGGTAAATCTGGATGCCAGGAAAAGGGAAAAAGTGATTGTTTCTACTGATTTGTACACAGTTCAGTGATTTTGTCTCTATTATGAAAGATTATAAAACTTTCTATTATCCATTCCATTCAAATAATTTATGTCATAGTATTTTCTTTGTTTTACCTTTTAAAAATATCATCAATATTATCTAATTATACATATCAGTAAAGGTCCTGGCAGGAAACACAGTTTCAACTCTGGTGACTTAGGTGAGTATAACATGGAATTAAGTACCAAAATGTGAATAGAGTTAAGAGAAATGACAAGAAATATAGTGGCATCTAGAGATGCAGCAGCAGCAGCAGAGATTAGGAAAAAATTGAAGCTACTGTCAAGCTTGGGCCTGAAGAAACAAGGGGGCAGCTAATGACACCCAGCCCGTTATGAGAGGTACAGTTGGGGAATATCTGCTGACTGACAGGCACTATAATTGCCCAGAAACATGACTACTATTAGAAAACATGGCTCTGAAGAGGCAGAATGTAGGGAAGAAATATAATAACATAGCTCTCTCCCCTCCCTTTGAGTTGCTGCTAAGGCCTTCTATCAGTCAAAACCAACCAAAAGTTGGTGGCTCAGAAGGTAAAGAATTTGCCCGCAATGTGGGAGACCAAGGTTTGATCCATGAGTTGGGAAAATCCCCTGGAGAAAAGAATGGGCACCTGTGCCAGTATTCTTGTCTGGAGAATTCTACAGACAGAGGAGCCTGGTGGGAAACAGTCCCTGGTGTCTCAAAGAGTCAGACATGACAGAGCAACTAACAATTTCACTTTTTCAGCCAAAAGCTGAAGGGGTAAGGCATGGTGATGGAGTTTGTGAAGTTTTTCTTTTTGTGTCTCAAAGAGCGAAGAATGTTCTAAAAGTGCATCTGGCATAGTGAGCAGAAGAAAACAGCATAACCAGCATACTATAGAAATAGAGACTGGTAGAATTAAAAAACAAACAAACAAACAAAACAAGTAAAATTGGGTCCAATTTCTTTGTTTTATAAATTAACACCCAGATGTCAGAGAGGTCTTGCCTTAGGTCCTGTGCAGAGGCAATGTAGATATCGGACATGCTGAATTATGTCTATATGTAGATTGTCTTCTTGTGAGCAAAAGGCATTCAATCATGTCCAAATCTTTGTGACCCCATGGACTATACAGTCCTTGGAATTCTCCAGGCCAGAATACTGGAGTGCATAGCCTTTCCCTTCTCCAGGGGATCTTCTCAACCCAGGGGTTGAACTCAGGTCTTCCATATTACAAGCAGATTCTTTCCAACTGAGCCACAAGGGAAACCCAAGAATACTGGAGTGGGTTGCCTATTCCTTCTCCAGCGGATCTTCCTGACCCGGGAGTTGAACCAGGGTCTCCTGCATTGCAGGCAGATTCTTTACCAACTGAGTTAAGCACTTCTTAGGCTTGATCTGATTTCCTACCTCAAGAAATTAAAACCTACCTTCGTTTGTCTCTTGGTAAGCTCCTCCTCTGAGACTCTGAGGTTTCTGAGGTATTTGGAATCAATGAAATGCTGTCTTATTGAATCATGTGAGGAGATCTCAAGTTCTGGGGCATAATGTCTTCACTAAGAGTGTGAAAAATAAAGAGCAATCTATACCGGCTTTTGTAGATATGTTCATTGGAGACAAAACCACTTTGCCCACAGAGAATTACATAAAGACACAGGGTTACAAAGTGTAAAATGCCATAAACTCTGATTAACCTAACCCTCAATGATTTGAAAGATCTGAAAAGTTTTTAATTTGTTTTTAATTGAAGGATAATTGCTTTACAATATTGTGTTCATTTCTGTCATACATCAGTATGAATCAGCATGGGAAGTTTTGTTTTACACAAGTGCACAAAGCATTAAGATTTATGAAACCTGAGAATATCATTGGCTTCACTAGTCTGGAATATATTTCAGATGTCTCAGCAGGAAAAAAAAAATAGCTTGTGAATATTCAAGCTAACTGATTCCTTCCTATCAAATACAAATACTTTTTGATCCATGCCAGATTTTAGTCTGATCACTTTTATAACTCATTGCCTTACCCTTCTTTAGATAGAAGAAACCAGGTGTTTCAGAAGATACTGAAAGGCCCTGTGCCATCTCTCATTGTTGGTATTATCCAAAGAAGGTAAATAAATCAAGGATCCTCTTTGTGGCAGTCATCAATTTTCTTGTAGTTAAAGAAGTCAACATGACATAATGACCTGATACCAGTGCTTTAGCATCTGTGCTTGTAGGGATGATCCCAAGAATGGAAGGCTGAAGATGCTTACAGCTTAAGAAGCAAGAATGGAGCCAATAAAACATTGAGAGAGAACAGAAAGATGTGAGAGTGAAGAGGTAGCTCTGTGAATTCAGAGATGAAAAGTCATGGCTAGATGAGAAGAATGAAAAGATTCAATGAGTCTAGTAGGGGATTTTGAAAGTGAAGTGATAGGAAATAAGGCCAGATGGAAGTTTATGGTTTTGGCAGTGATGTGATAATGGCTCTATTAAAGGAGTTGAGTCCACCAACTTTTTACTGAAAAAACTAGAGAAGAGAGTGCCAGAATGGAGGGAGGCCAACTGAGAGCCTGTTATAATAAACCACTGTTTGTGGCTTAAATACACATAAAACTGAATTGTAAATCTTTAAAAGCCTGCATGCTTCTATCATCTTTATAGCATAATAATCTCATTTTGTTTAAGAGGCAATGGAAGATTTCATAATGAAAGTCCCTCTTATTAAACTTATACACTCACTTTTTTCTCCAAAACTTAATCAAGGAACAATCCATGTAGGCAAGAGGGTCTTAATAAATAGTTCCCAATCTCCTCTTTGGGTTCCATCTTCTCCTTGTGGTTCTCTTATTGTAATTTCTGCTGCTACTTTCTAGAACATTTTTTCAGGAAGGCACTGTTTCTACTCCTGATTTAAAACTAGGCCAAGCAGAAACATACACCTTTCCCTGTCTTCCTATATTTATAGTTAAGATGAGCTCCAAAATTAGAAACAAGGAGAAAACATAAATATAAACTTGACTCAATACCAAAGACTGAAAGAATAGAGACAATTACCCAAATGCAGTAAAGCTTGCAAAGTTCAAGTTTCTAATCCTGAGGTAACTGAACACTTGGCCTAGAGAATTGAACGCTTTCTCATCTCTGGTTTCTTTTTTCTGATATCTGGCTTCATATTATGGGTACCATCTTATACTTTTCTAACAAACCAAAGACATCTCTAGGCTCAAAATTTACAGGCTCCTGATATACTTCAGTTAGTTTTGATATGTTATCTGAAGGTCAATATTATACTCTTTCATCATCATTTGCCAGAACTGTGTTTATTTGGCATAAGAAATGTGCTCATATTTTTTTACTCTGACAATTCACGGGAGTCTCCCGTCACCCCATACAAGGGAGAAACTATGATCATGGCAGACCAAATTAATCTATATTTAGACTCAAATGAATGAAAAAACTAACAGATAACATCATAGAAATAAAATGAATATTTAGAAAGTAACATAAAGCTTTTTATACTATAGCCTCTATTATATTGAGAAACCCAGAGCATGAACTGAGGACTCCGCTGATCAACTGGTCCTAGATGCATAATATTGTGAGCTTCCTTTTTTAATTAATTTTTATTGGAGTATAGTTGCTTTACACGAGTTTCTTAATATGGTTATAAATGTGGACAATTTAAATTAAACATTGTGATTATAGTTTGAATGTCCCCTCTAGAAGTGTGTCATGATAAATAAATTCGCATGTCTTAGGCCCAGTATCATGATAGGTGGGAAATGTGGGTTAATTGCCCAGTCATGTCTGACTCTTTGCAATGCTAAGGACTGTAGCCTGCCAGGCTCCTCTCTCCATGGAATTATCCAGGCTAGAATACTGGGGTGGGTTGTTAGTCCCTTCTCCAGGGGATCTTCCTGATCCAGGAATTGAGCCCAGGTCTCCTGCATTGCAGGTAGATTACTGTCTGAGCCACCAGGGAAGCCTGATAGGTGGGAAGGGGAAGATGCAAAGCAAAGAAAATCTTGTCTTCAAACAAATACAGAACAGAATATGGCTTAATGGATGAACTGGCAGGAGTCTGAGGAAAGAGTAAGTGCACAGACACAGAGACAGAGAGGGACAGAAAACATTCTTGAAAGACACTTGATGGAAGAAGGATCTATCCCTGGAGTTATGTCATATCAGTTTAAGAGCCCTGAGATTTTTCTCATGATTGAACCACTTAGCACAATGCTTTTTACATTATAGACACTTAATGTTTAACACTAAGTAAACTGGAAAAATATTTGTGATCCATTCTTCCATACCACCCCACTCAACAAGTAGTTGGTATAGACAGTAAATTCATATCAAGCATATTCTAGGTGCTGAGCACGCTGAAGAAGAAAAATAAAGGAGGGCTATAGCTTCTATTCTCAATATCTAGAGGAGCCTATTCACAGGATATATTCAGAAAAATACACAAGTTAGTATATAATTAAGTAGTACATGGCATATTAAAGCACTTCATAAATGTAAAATATTGTACAAATGTTAGAATTATAAATGTCAAATAGAGTGGTGGAAACTATGAGAAACTCATTATTTTAGGTGAGTGAGTGAGAAGATTCCCTGAGATCCCACCATTGCATTATCAGTAGAAAAAAAAAAAAAAAAACAGTTTAATTCTAGTTTGCCTGGCATATACTTGGAGCTCAATACATGCAGACAAATTTAGATGCATTGAAATTCACTGATATCAGTGAACAAGTCTTCTTGAAAGACAACACTGGATACCTGCTGACCTTAGAGAATGAGTAGCATTCAGACAGGTGAAGAGTTGAGGGGGAAGCAATCTGGGAAATAACAAAGCATGTTTGAACTACATGGAGCAGTTACATCGGGAAGAGAATATGTCTTAGGAGCCACAGGGACACTAATTAAACATGTATTGAAATATTTATTACACTAATTTAGGATCCGTCTAGAAAAATAGAATATCAAATGGAAAAGTGATTACAAGATTCGTCGTCTACAGCTTATGACTCGGTTTGTTAAATGTTTGGCTTTCTGACGGACTACGCCTTCTCGTCTCCATTTTTGCTTTCAGCAAGCACTGTGAGAAGGGTTATCCTGGCCAATGGGAATCTCCCAAGATGGGATTCCTTCAGGCTCATTTCAAATGCTTCTGTCATTCCCTCTAGCCAATTTTCCTTTGACCTTAGTAGTCCCCGATTTCCTTCTCTGGACCTCCCACATCTTAGCTAAAGGGCTCTGGCAGGTTGATTTGGATTCAGCCTCCTCTCTATTCTCACAGTGAGTTTTCCACCAGAGATGTGTTGGGAATCTGCCAAGTCCTTTTGTACTTGAGCATTGCCCTGCTGCCAAAGAATTCTGCTCAAAGTCACCTTTTCTTGCAGGCAACTGGCCCTTCTTTGGAAGGGTGCTATGCTCCATTCACGCAATCTGCTGTATCTAGCTGCCACACAACAAATCACTTTCATTTGGACAGATACATTGTTCTAAGGAAGCCTTGAATAGAGGAAAATAGGAGGCCTGATAAGTGAGTCATTTGTCCTACATGTCTCTCCAAAGCACATAAGCTGCCTGCTTTTGCATAGCTTGGACCACAGAACTTATTTATCATCTGAGGGAGAGTGGGCAGGATTTTGTGTTACCTACAGATATGAAATGCTTCTGTTTCTAAATTGCAGCACTTGAAGCTGCCTTGAAAAGTGAAAGCGTTAGTCACTCTGTCGTGTCTGACTCTCTACAACCCCACAGACTGTGCCAGGCTTCTTTGTCCATGGAATTCTCTGGGCATTCCCTTCTCCAGGAAATTTTCCCAACCCAGGGATGGAACCCAGCTCTCCTGTATTGCACGCAGATTCTTTACCCTCTGAGTCACCGTTGAAGCCCTCAAAGCTGCCTTAAGTCTGGAGTTTTCTGATATTATGACTATTTTTCCCTAAACGCTACCATTGCTTACATTATCCATTATTGAATGAACCATTTCACCACAATAGAATTTAATTTCTCAATTCTGATAGCAAAATTTGCACCGTCTCCTTCATAAGGTTCTCAGAAGCATGAAGTATATTAATAGAGGCTAAAGTGCTCTGCAAGCTATGTGTTAATAGTTTTTAATACAGATACTCCCTAGGTTGAACAGGTAAAGTTGTTACCTGTAGAATTAGTAATGCTATATACACATTAGTTACATCATTTATTTGACCTCAAAAACTTCAATGGCAGAATATTAGATTACAAAATGTCTGATTTTTCCCTCTAACAATAATTGAAAATTTTATGAGTTTTTCCTTCCATAGAGAAAATATGTCGATAACTAACATAGCATAACTCACTAACTGTGAGACTAAGAATTTGTCCTGATTACAAATTCTCCACCTAAACACTGATTTTACTAACAGCTTCAGAAAAGATTCATAAGATTTTTTGACTTAATCTGTGAAGTATTGTGTTCATTCTGTGAGTACCGTAGTGATTAAGACATATTCAGACCACACCATCAAACATCAGTGAGACTGTTTGGGGGAAATTCCGTTGTAATTTCCTAAATGTACACTCTATTACCTACAGAACCTCACAAATTCTAGATACAAAACAGATACAATTGATCAATGAATCAAGCAGTTGAAAGTCCTGACATCTCTGTAATGCCAGATTCTCCAAAGCAGGCTAGGCTTCTCAAACATATCAGCCTATGGAAAAGATAAGTAGAAGTGAATACTGATTGTATGTAGATTGAATTGGTCTAATTGGGCTATGGTAAGTTTGAATGCAGAACTAATTAGTTTGTATGACCGTGATGTAGAAATTATATCATACTTGCACATTTATTTTTATGAAATCAGTTAGCAGCAAATGAAGCCCATTGAAATGAACAGAAACTAATTGAAAGTAATAGGGAATTACCTGAACATATATTGCCATTAAATTAAATTAATTGTAGGTAATTGATAGTGATGGGAATTAATACAATAATGGAAACACATTGTACTTAATTGAAAATTATTGAAATTGGATTAAACTCAATAATTCAAAGTCTATTAAATTTAATAGATTCTAAATGATATTAATTAGAGACAATGCTGAATAATAGCAGACCATTCTTCAAGGCCTCCAATTGCATTTGCACCATAATATTGTCTTTAATATGTAAAAATAAATTCTAAGAAAAAATGCATTCATAAGAATAAAATCCTGCTTTAGAATTTTAGATTTCTCTGGAGTAGCTGAATTAGAAGGATTTGATTCTGATTTGATTTGATTTGATTCAGAGCTTTCTTTAGACATAGAAAGATAAAAATGGGTTTACTTCTTTTAAGAAGGAAAATTTTATTAGAGTTTAATGAGAACATTTTACCTGTTAAAGTGTTAGCTTTGCTCTGATAAATACTCTTGCAGTGCATGTTATATTCATATTTATAGCTGTGTTGTCAGATTTCTTTGTTTTTCTCCCTTTTTCCCTGCATTACAAAAGATCCAAAAACTTCAAGAGTTTTCATCACTTGTATTGGAAGATACAAACACTTGCATTTTCAGCTTCTTCTTCCTCAACTTTGGGCATTCGTGGGGATGGAGGCGGGGAGGAAATCCCATGCTGGATTTTCTATTGTGGAATTGTATCAGCTGGACCCCTCCATTTTAGTGACAGTGACAGTTCATGCATATATTTGGTGATGTTTACATCCTTTATGTCTTCATTAACCTTGATGTTTACTGAATGGCATTGTTGGCCAAATGGTAATTTTCTCTCAAAATAACTGCATCAAATTTATTTTACATGAAATATTTACTAAATGGTTAGAGGATTGTAAATTAAGCTCATCATGTGGAGTAGGAACAAATGCCAAATCTTTCAGCTTACCTCAGGAGCCCAGGATTCAGTATATAAATCAGTGATTCTCATACTAGCCATATATCAGAAGCATCTATGTGACATATTNGAAATATTTACTAAATGGTTAGAGGATTGTAAATTAAGCTCATCATGTGGAGTAGGAACAAATGCCAAATCTTTCAGCTTACCTCAGGAGCCCAGGATTCAGTATATAAATCAGTGATTCTCATACTAGCCATATATCAGAAGCATCTATGTGACATATTGAAAATGCTCTGGTCAGAGGAAGGATTTAAGCATCAGTTTTCAAATCTCCAGGTGATTATGAGAAAAAACCAGGGAGAATCACTAGGCTAAATGCAGGTTTGTCTTAGCCTTCTGCCCCTTTTTCCGTCTGCACATGTTTACTTTTCCTCAATCCTAGAGGCCTTGGGCCAAATCTTCATCCTTCTTTATTTTAAAAACTGCTTTTAGAGATTTGATTAATTTCAAAGTATAATAAACTCATAAAATTCTAGGCTACATTTACTCTCAAAGAAAACTCAACACAGATCAAACTCTGATGAGAATGTTAGGCATGAAAAAGTAGGATAAGATGAAAGCTCAGGGCCCTGAAAAATTTTGACAAATCCTTCATCAGACACACTATGATCTCACTGACTATAGGATTCCTTCTCGTCCACACTTCATTACAACCCATGCTGAGGAAATAATACTGGCCCCTCACTAAAGCATTTGTAATTTCATAAGGCTTTCTCTTAGGGCAGAGGAACACGTAGTTTAACAACATATGTGCTTGATTTTTCTCTCTTTTCTCAAAATTATAAATATTCAAAATCTTTAACCTTCTAGTACAAATGTACACAATTTAAAATACATAATTCATTGGATTATAAACATCATAACAGGACTTTTATCTAGGTGCCTGTTTAAACTTGACACATAGAGCTTACAAGATATTGTCTAATTGTTGGTTGCACAATTACAATGAAAATTTTAACATTTCATTGCCAACATCCAAACTTGTATATATATTTAACAAAGCAAAAGAATAGATCCTCAGACTAAAAGTAAATTCATCAATAAACTAGGCCAGATGCTAGCAAATGTGATAAAATATTCAAATATTTAGAAATCTTATGGGTGGGCACTGGAGAAGGAAATGGCAACCCACTCCAGTATTCTTGCTGGGGAATCCCATGGAAAGAGGAGCCTGGCAGGCTACAGTCCGCAGGATCACACGAATCGGACATGACTTAGCGACTAAATCACCACCACCATGGGTGGGCACAATTCATCATCCTTGCTCTTTATGTCACAGTGAGATCCTCCTCTCTGTTACCATTTCTCAAGGAGTAGTGAAGAATGGTTTATTCTTCCCAGAAATGCTGAAAATTATTTTCTAGAATTCTTAAGAAGCAGTATCATAGGGGCAACGAGTTTTTGGTTTGTATTTTCAGAGGACAGTGGATTCTATAAGTGTGAAATTTCCTAGCTTCTAGTGTTCTTTCCTGTGGGGAAGAAGCTGAAGACTGCATCAGGGGAAAAATACCTGGTATAGACATATCTGGTTTACTTCTGTGTTAACTTGCATTATTGATCAGGTTAAAAGGGGTGAATTTTAGCTTATTTTAATATATATGTTAAGCTTTGGGCTATTTTTTTTAAATCAAGCAATTTATATGATATTTGCTTTCTGTGGTTATTATCCTCATACTACTTGTATACTTATATAATTAATTTATATTATGTCTTTAGATACTTTATTTTTTACCTATAGAATAACTGCTTTACAATTGTGCTGGTTTCTGCCGTACAACAATGTGAATTAGTCATAAATATATATATATATATACACACACACACCAAATCCTAACCACTGGCTTGGCAGGGAATTCCCCAGACCTTTTTGGCTTAGATGGTAAAGAATTTGTCAGCAATGCCGGAGACCTGGGTTCAATCCCTGGATTGGGAAGATCTCCTGGAGAAGGAAATAGTAGTCCACTCCAATATTCTTGCGTGGAGAATTCCATGGACAGAGGAGCCTGGTGGGATATCCCTTCCCTCCTAAGCCTCTCTCCTCTCTCCCCTCCATTCCTCTAGGTCATCACAGAGCACCAGACTGGGCTGCCTGTCTTATATAGCAGCTTCCCACTATCTACTTTATATATGATAGTGTATATATGTCAATACTATTTTCTCAATTAGTCTTTCTTTCTCCTTCTCTCACTAGAGACTTTATTATATACCAAAATGTTGCATGCTCTTTTAATCAATTCCATTTATAAAAGTAAGATTTGCTCTAAAGTTTAGCTTTGCTTTACTCTTATCTTGAGACAATCTAGGCCTACCTTCTGCTCTTCTTTCTCATTATCCTTGTTAACAAAAGTTGGATGGCTGGATAAATATGTTCATTCAGGTTCTTTGTAAGACAGCACCAAAAACCAGAACAGGCTTTTTGGCCAACCCAACAGATAGATGAAATGGATAGATAGTTAGAGAGATTGATGTTTTCAAAGAAATAAGAATATGCATTTATCCCTGAGAACTCCAAATAACCAATATTTCAATGAAATTTAAGGATATTAGCATACGTTTTCATTTAACGTGTTACTAACTAGTTAATTTGGGTCATCTTCACTCTCACAACAATTAAATACTTTGGATAAAGTTTTATCAATAAGCTAGCTAGAAAGTAAGAAAAATTTTAAGAACCCACAAAAAAATGAGGATTACAAATCTAAAACAGTGAGATATTTGCCTAACCTGAACCCTAATGAAATTGAGCTTCGGTCTTTGCTCCATGGAGCACTGCAGGGACTAAGCAACAACCCAAGGCAGGGATGTAATAGAAGGTCCCTTGTATTAAGCTGAGACTACCAATGGCCACACCCTCATTGTAAGAGTGACTAGGAAGTAAATCTTAGAGATAAGCATCTTCATATTTCTCATAAAACTTAGCACTTTGTCTTACCCATTATGAATGTTTAGCATTTTTTCCAAATAATCATTCTTATTAGATTTTTACAGAAGGAATTTTTCTGTTTTGAATATAGCCATTCAGTATCCTATTGTCCCTGAAAATATGTTCAAGCGTGTAATTATGATAAAAGCTTTCTTATTGGAATCTGCAGGTAAAGAAAATCCAACTTGTCCCTTGGAATTTTCTTTTTAGAAATCAATCTTGCAAAAATTATGATAGGGATTTATGGTACTCATTTATTCATTCAACAATCCAAGAAAGCCAACGCCAAGAGAATTTTGTTTCTCAACGTTTTTCATAGAACCATTGTCCTAGGGCAGCCAAATGTTTTCTGAGAATCAGTCCCACTGAATCTACCAAGTATTATGATCTGGATTTTGTGCTAAAAAATTTTGGAAGTTTTGGTCTTCTTTGTCAGTTCCTCCTCAGTCACCTCAGCATATTTGGGGGTTTCATTTTTCTTTCTTCAGCAAGTGATAATGTCGATATTCCATTATTTTTTGAAAGATTCATATTGCAGCAGAGCAATCCTGATTCTAATACCTCTTTCAAAATATCTTCCACCTCACTCTTTCCTCATTTCTTCTTTTGCCTCTACAATGCAGGGACTGAAATTTTACAGCCCTTGTAGATCTTAATCCCAGTTTTATTTATAGTATTTAGCATGATATCATTGTAGCCTATATTTTTCATTCAATGCATAAATGAAAAAGTACCTTCTATTACCTGTAATGGGACTTCACTGGTAACTCAGTGGTAAAAAAATCTGCCTGCCAATACAGGAAATGGCACTTTGATCCCTAGGTTNAAAGCTTAAAACAAAGGATGGGAAAAAAGATATTAGACAAATCCAAATAAAACAAAACAGGAGTATTTGACTTATACCAGAGAAAGTGAGATTTAAGGTTAAAGCACTGAAGAAGATACTGAAGGACATTACAGAACTACAAAAGGAACAATTTATGAAGACAATATAAAAGACATAAAGTCGCATGCACCAGTAAGAGAGCAGCTAAATATATAATGCAAAATATTATAAATGCACATTGACTTGGATAAAAATACAATTATGGGAGATTTTGTTACACCACACTCAAGAATTGCACAGATATAATAGACAAGAAATAAGTTAGGGCATAGAGGCATAGAATAATGCAATCAATAAATACATAAACAAATATGTGTGGGTATCAGTTCAGTTCATTCATTCAGTCGTGTCCGGCTCTTTACAACCCCATGAACCACAACACACCAGGCCTCCCTGTCCATCACCAACTCCTGGAGTTCACCCAAACCTATGTCCATTGAGTCAATGATACCATCCAACCATCTCATCCTCGGCTGTCCCCTTCTCCTCCTGCCCTCAATCTTTCCCAGCATCAGGGTCTTTTCAAATGAGTCAGCTCTTCGCATGAGGTGGCCAAAGTATTGGAGTTTCAGCCTCAACATCAGTCCTTCCAATGAACACCCAGGACTGATCTCCTTTAGGATGGACTGGTTGGATTTTCCTTGCAGTCTCAAGAGTCTTCTCCAACACCACAGTTCAAAAGGATCAATTCTTCGGCGCTCAGCTTTCTTTATAGTCCAACTCTCAAATCCATACATGACCACTGGAAAAACCATAGCCTTGACTAGACAGACCTTTGTTGGCAAAGTAATGTCTCTGCCTTTTCATATGCTGTGTAGGTTGGTCATAACTTTTCTTCCAAGGAGTAAGCATCTTTTAATTTCATTGCTGCCTTTGCCATCTGTAGTGATTTTGGAGCCCAGAAAAATTAAGTCAGCCACTGTTTCCACTGTTTCCCCATCTATCTGCCGTCAAGTGATGGGACCGGATGCCATGCTCTTAGTTTCCTGAATGTTGAGCTTTAAGCCAACTTTTTCACTCTCCTCTTTCACTTTCATCAAGAGGCTCTTTAGTTCTTCTTCACTTTCTGCTATAAGGGTGGTGTGTAGGTAAACAGATATATAATATGTATATCATGGCATCCTTTAAGAAGAGAAAAGATACTTTTCAAGGCATATTTACAGTAATCATTCATCTCCTGTGGATAATCTTAAAATATTTTTTAAAAATATAGCCTAAAATGTCTAATCATAATCTAATGTAATTTTAATATAAAAATCTTTCATATATTAATTTCTTAACTAAGCTTTGTCTGCCTGCATAATTCTTAGGACTAAAGAAAACTCAAAAGTAAAATTATAGTCTAAGAAATGGAGAAAAGGCAAATAAGCACTTCTACAGTGGTTAGGATTATTTTGATAAAAGTACCAGAGACCACAGAGTCAAATTGCTTTTATAATAATCTCCTATGACAAGGAATGAGTTGGGAACTGCAACAGTTTTAACAAGGAATCCTGAAGTGGGATGTTTCAAGGGATTCTTTAATGGCTCAAGTACATCTCCAGGACACTGTATTTCTTCCAATTGATCTGCCATGCCATTCTTGGTTTAGTGGATTTATTCTCACTCTTTTTTTCCTCACATTTGCAACAGGGCTGCTTCATTTCCAGGTATGATATTAAAATGTGCTAATATCCATTTGAGTGAAGAGACTATTTCTTGTAGAATGTCTCTTTATAAGAACAAATAAACCCTGCCTAAAATCCCCTAGTGGATATCTATTCACATATCATTACCAAGAATTTGATCATATGCCCAAGTATAAACTAATCACAGGTAAAAGTGAATTTGATTCAGAATTAACTGACATTAATTAGGATGACTTGATTGGGTTAAGTGAGTCTAATGGGAGAATGTGTGTTTCAGACACCTCAAAATACCTATAAAACTTGTCATAACTGGTAGAAAACATGAAATATTTTAAATTTATAATTTTAAAGTTCAATAAATTCATGCTAAATTTTTTGAAAGAATACAATATATAAATCAAAAGACAGCATAAAGATAAAAATAAAAAGATGAACCCTAATGAGACATAAACTAAAAAAAAAAAGTAAAAGAAAGGTTAAAACTACCTGAAAGTTATTCTAGAACCGGAGTTTCACAGCTGAATTCTAAATAACAATTGAAGAACAGGAAATTCTAATACTCTATAAATTATCCCACACTATGAGTGGGATCCTGAACCTTAATAAACATAATATATAAAAAAGAATTGTATAGATCAATCTTACTTATGGATATATACATAAAATTCCAATGAACAAATAGAATCCAGACTGATATCCCAGAATAATACATTTCACAAAAAGGATGTATTCCAGGATTATAGCAGTCAGCTTGTGTCCAGAAGGTTACCAATATAATTAATGAATAAAAATAAAAGGTATGATTATACTAATAGTTGCTAACAAAATTTATCCAATAATTATAAAAGAAAACAATTCTCTGATAAAAGACCTATCTAAAATAGAGTATAGAAATATGAAAATTAAAATGATGGGAAAATGCATACTATCACAAGCAAATAGGATTTTTTTTAAAATAGAACTAACAATTAGAATTCATATACAATAGTGTGTGCTAAGTTGCTTCAGTTTTGTCTGACTCTTTGTGACCCTGCAGACTGTAGCCCGCCAGGCTCCTCTGTCCATCGGGCTTCTCCAGGCAAGAATATTGGAGTGAGTTGCCATGCCCTCCTCCAGGGGGTTTTCCTGATGCAGGGACTGAATCCATACCTCTTAAGTCTCCTGCATTGGCAGGCAGATTCTTTACCACTAGCACCACCTGGGAAGCCCCAGAATTCAAATACAAAGGACTAACCAAGGAAAAAACAGATACCTTATAAAAACTAAAATTATGACTACCACTGCATCAAATAACAACAGTGACACACACAAAGTTAAACTCATGAAATATAGGGGGAAATAAAAGTAAAGGGAGAATTGCACTACTGGTCCTAAACATTATTTCACAGCTTTCACTCCATGACAGAGCATATACAGTAAAAAGAAATGAAAGGTAAGTACTAATAATGTAATTAATAAGCTAGATTTATATAATATACATTGTGAATTTTAAATTATATTTAGTATAATAAATAATATATGACATATACATTTATATTATATAAATGAAATTAAATGCATAAATATACATTTATATTATTATATATAACAAATTCTGTACCATCAAAATAGAGACTATGGCTTTGTTCTTTCAAATTCACAAACATCATAATAATTGAATATAAATATATATTATTCTACAAAGAAAATTATTGTAAATTTTAAAAATTAGAAATATTAAATAGCATCTTTTGTATTCAGAAGAAAATAAAAATTGAAATTAACAGAATCAAAAAGTCAATAAGACCCCCAGATAGAAATCAATAAATTATATATACAAAAATAGCTATTCAAAGTGGATTAAAGTGGAAAAAGAAATTAACTTTGTGAAATTTCTAGAAAATTGTTATATGTATTAAATATTAATGTCTTCATGTTAATCTCACTGTTTTAAGATGGGTCTATCAAGGTAGGTAGATATCTTTTCTGGAAAAGACGAGTTTTCATTCCAATCCCAAAGAAGGGCAATGGCAAAGAACGTTCAAACTACTTACAATTGCACTCATTTCACATGCTAGCAAGGTAATGCTCAAAATATTTCAAGCTAAGTATTAATTAACAGCATGTGAACCAAGAACTTCCTGATGTACATGTTGGATTTTGAATAGGCAGAGGAACCAGAGATCAAACTGCCAACAGCCAGTAGATCGTAGAAAAAGCAAGAGAATTTCAGAAAAACATCTACTCCTGCTTGACTACACTAAAGCTTTGAGTGTATGGATCACAACAAACTGTGGAAAATTCTTAAAGAGATAGGAAAACCAGACCACCATACTTGCCTCCTGAGAAATCTGCATGCATGTCAAGAAGCAACAGTTAGAACAGGATATGCAACAATGTACTGGTTCAAAATCAGGAAAGGAGTACATCAAAACTGTATACTGTCACCCTGCTTATTTAACTTCTCTGCAGAGTACATCAGGTGAAATGCTGGGGTGGATGAATCACAACCTGGAATCATGATTGGAGGAAGAAATATCAATAACCTCAGATATGCAGTTGACACTAGCCTAGTGGCAGAAAATAAAGAGGAACTAAAGAGCCTCTTGAAGAAAGTGAGAGTGAAAAAACTGGTTTAAAACTCAACATTCAAAAAACCAAGATTAGGGCATCTGGCCCTATCACATCATGGGAAACAGATGGGGAAACAATTAAAACAGTGACAGATTTTTCTTGGGCTCCAGAATGACTGCAAAAGGTGACTTCAGCCATGAAATTAAAAGACACCTGATCCTTGGAAGGAAAGCTATGACCAACCTAGACAGCATATTACAAAGCAGAGACATTACTTTGCCAACAAAGGTCCGTTCAGTCAAAGCTATAGTTTTTTCAGTAGTCATGTATGGATATGAGAGTTGGACCATACAGAAGGCTGAGTGTCAAAGAATTGATTCTTTTGAATTGTGGTGTTGAAGAAGACTCTTGAGAGTCCCTTGGACAGCAAGAAAATCAAACCAGTCAGTCCTAAAGGAAATCAGTCCTGAATATCCATTGGAAAGAAGTTCCAATACTTTGGCCACCTCATGCAAACAGCTGACTCATTAGAAAAGACGCTGATGCTGGGAAAGATTGAAGACTGGAGGAGAAGGGGACAACAGAGGGTGAGATGATTGGATGACTTCACCAACTCAATGAACATGAGTTTGAGCAAACTCCAGGAGTAGATGAAAGACAGGGAAGCCCAGTGTGCTTCAGTCTATGGAGTCGCAAAGGGTCAGACATGACTGAGCAATAGAACAACAACAATCAAGGTAGGTGACTGGTTGAGATAAGGAAAATTGATGATAATGTATTAGAATTGTTGAGAATAATACAATGAGACTACAGAAATGTTTTGATCAGTAAAATCAAGATCTTGTTTATTAAGCAAAAAGCTCACCTAGAGAAACAATTTATTGTTTATCAAAATAGCTATTTTACAAAGTGAGTAAATTGGATAAAATCATTTCCAGGCATTTCTGTAAGCTGATAGTCAAGTTTTCTATTGATTTCTTTTTATATTCCTGGAAAAAGAAACTTTTTATATCTACAGTAAAGTCAGACTAACATAGGTAGTCTTGGTTCTCAGTGATGGAAATTAACTGTGTGGAAACAAGTGGATTCAATTCTTAACCAAAACTATTCCAGAAGAGAGAGGTATTCTTACTAGACTCCCTTCCAGTTCTGAACGAGAACCTATGAGAAAAAAACCAATATCTTCTATTGGTTTCACATTTAAGGAATAGGTAAACTAATGTTATGTAAAATGCTCCAGAAAATAGAGGAAAAAGCACTCAATTTCTTTTCATGAAAAAAGCATAGTATTAATATTAGAACCCTAAAATCATAAAAGTTCCACACACCAATCTTACTCATGTATTTGTGCAAAAATATTAAGTACAATATAGAAAAACAGAATCCAGCAAAATATTAAAAATGATGGAGTATTTATTCTAAGAATATAATGATTCAATATCAATATGCCAATTAATATATCTTACCAATAGTATAAGAAGAAAAGTTATATGAGCATATGCACAGATGCTGAAAAGCATTTGACACCAAAAATTACTCTAAAAAATTTTAATAACATAGCAAAAGGTGAATACTATCTTAATACATCTATCTCGTCCTCAAAGTCAACATCATGCTAATGAGAAAATACTGGAGTTCATTAAAATCTGAAACATATAACTGCCATATAAGCCAGCCATTATACTTTTCATATTCTCCCAAGAGAAATGAAAGCAAATTGCCAAAGTGTGGCATCCACTGTCCTGGGAATGTGGAAGGACCACCACAAATACACACCCCATACCAAGGGGATAACAGCCAGCACACACTGAAGAAATAGGCAATAGGCATCCATATTTACAAAAATCCCTCAATTCTGGACAAGACACTGGAGTAGAAGGGTTTGAACTCACCTTCTCACACAAAAACAACAAAATCACTACTAACTGCTAAACAACCATTGACATAAAAGATTAGGATCTACCCAAAAAATATATTTTTTACATTTAAAGACAAGATGAAGTCACAATGCAATGGTAGGAGGGGCACTTTTATGATATAATGAAACCCCATATCCAGTGGGTGCGTGATCCACAAACTGGAAAATAATCATATTGCCGAAGTTGTCCCTCAAGAGTGACAGTTCTGAGCCCCAGCTAGAGGGTGTAGCATTGGAAGGAGAAACCACCACCCCCCAAAAGCAGTTGGCTTTGAAAACCAGCAGGACTTGAGTACAGGAACTCCACAGGACTGGAAGAAACAGAGACTCTACTCTTGAAGGGCACACACAAAGTTTCACATACACTGGGACCCAACACACAGCAGTTACTCCATAGGAGCCTGGACAGGACTCACCTACATACACTGGAAGCTCTCCTGGGGAGGCAGGGGGAGGCAATGGCTCACTGCGGGGCAGTCAGAGAAGCTGGAGGTAGAGGCCTCAAGGAATAAAGTCATCAGCTGATCTTTCAGCAGAAAGTCTGCAAGCCAGAAAGAGGTAGCACGTTATATTTAAAGTGATGAAAGAGAAGAACTTACAATCAAGTACATTCTACCCAATAAGGCTCTTATTCAGATTTGAAAGAGAAGTCAAAAGCTTTACAGACAAGCAAAAGCTAAGAGAAATCAATACAACAAACAAACTTTACAAAAAATACTAATGGAAATTCTCTAGGTGGAAAACAAAAGGCCACAATTAGAAGGAAGAAAATTATGAATGGGAAACTCACTGGTAAAGATAAACATAAAATAAAAGTTGGAAATCATCCAAACACAAAAATCTTAAGAAAGAAGAATGAAACTGGAGGAATCAACTTGCCTGACTTCAGGCTCTACTACAAAGCCACNCTCATTATCAGAGAAATGCAAATCAAGACCACAATGAGGTACCGTTTCACACCAGTCAGAATGGCTGCGATCCAAAATTCTACAAGCAATAAATGCTGGAGAGGATGTGGAAACCCTCTTACACTGTTGGTGGGAATGCAAACTAGTACACCACTATGGAGAACAGTGTGGAGATTCCTTAAAAAACTGGAAATAGAACTGCCTTATGACCTAGCAATCCCACTGCTGGGCATATCACCGAGGAAACCAGAATTGAAAGAGACACGTGTACCCCAATGTTCATTGAAGCACTGTTTATAATAGCCAGGAAACAATGTAGATGTCCATCAGCAGATGAATGGATAAGAAAGCTGGGGTACACATACACAATGGAGCCATTAAAAAGAATAAATTTGAATCAGTTCTAATGAGATGGATGAAACTGGAGCCGATTATACAGAGTGAAGTAAGCCAGAAAGAAAAACACCAATACAGTATACTGACACATATATATGGAATTTAGAAAAATGGTAATGATGACCCTGTATGCAAGACAGCAAAAGAAACACAGATGTATAGAATGGACTTTTGGACTCTGAAGGAGAGGAAGAGGGTGGGATGATTTGGGAGAATGGTATTGAAACATGTATACTATCATGTAAGAAACAAAGCGCCAGTATATGTTCGATGCGGGATACAGGATGCTTGGGGCTGGTGCACGGGGATGATCCAGAGAGATGATATGGGGTGGGAGGGGTGAAGGGAATTCAGGATTGGGAGCTCAAAGTATGCCAAAACCAATACAGTATTGTAAAGTAAAATAAAGTAAAATTAAATTTAAAAAAATAAAAGAAGAGAATACAAATACAAGTGTTGGAAATGCATTGGAAATCAGATAATTAGCAACTTAAAATAATCTTGTGTATGTATACAGTCTGTTACATCAAAACCTCCATACAAAACACACACAAAAAAGCTACAGTAGATACAACACACACAGAGACACAAAAAGCAATCAAACACAACATTGAGTGAACTAAATAGGATGGACTACCAAAACAAATCAGAAAAAGTTAACAAGATGGCAACAGGAACAAACATATCAAAAAAAAATTTTTTATTTTAACTTAAGCAATATGTTTCTAAACAATCAATAGATCACTGAAGAAATAAAAAATATATACTTAGAGACAAATGACCATGAAAACATGACAATTCAAAACCTATGGAACACAGAAAAAGCAATTTTAAAAGGGAAGCTTGGAGCAATACAATCTTACCTCAGGAAACAAGAAAAATCTCACGTAAACAATCTACCCTCACACCTAAAGCAACTAGAGAAAGAAAAAACAAAAGCAGAAGTTAGGATAACAAACAAAATCGTAAAGATCAGAGCAGAAATAGAAGAAACAGGGACGAAACAGTTACAAAGATCAATGAAACTGAAACCTGATTCTTTGAAAAGATAAATAAAATTGATAAACTTTTAGACTCACCAAAAAAGGGGGAGGCTCAAATCAAGAAAATTAGAAATTAAAAAATGGAGCATTTACAATAGACACCAAAGAAAGACAAAAGATCATAAGAGAGTGCTACAGAAAACTATATGAAAATAAAATGAAATAAAATTTTATATGAAATATAAGAGAAAATAAAACTTGGAAGAACTAGACAAATTCCTAGAAAATTTCAAAGGCAGAACCAGAAGAAATAGAAAATATGATAGACCAATCACAAGTACTAAAACTGAAACAGAGATTGGAAAAATTCCAACAAAAGTCCAGTACCAGATGACTTCACAGGTGAATTCTATCAAATATTTAGAGAAGAGTTAACACCAATCCTTCTAAAACTCTGCCAAAAAGTTGCAGAGGAAGGAATACTTCCAAGCTCATTCTATAAGACTATCTTCATCCTGGTACTAAAATCAGGAAAAGATACCACAAAAAAGTAAATTTCATGCCAATACCACTGATGAACACAGATCCAACAATACACAACAGAATACTAGCAAACCAAATGCAATGATTCATGAAAAAGCTCATAGACCATGATCAAATGGTATTTATCCAGGAATGCAAGGATTCTTCAATATCTGCAAATCAATCAGTATAATACACCCCATTGAAAAACTGAAGAGTAAAAGCCATATGATCATCTCCATAGATGCAGAAATTCAACAAAATTCAACACCAGTTATGATAAAAATAAATAAATAAATAAACTCTCCAGAGAGTGGGCATAGAGGGAACTCGCCTCAACATAATAAAGGCCATATGATTCCCAAGTGTACAAAACTGAAAGCATTTCCTCTAAAGTCAGGAATAAGACGAAGAAGTCTACTCTGGTCACTTTTATTCAACATAGTTTTGGAAGTCCTTGTTTGTTGTTTAAGTCATGCCTGACTTTTTCAACCCCATGGGCTGTCCATGGGATTTTCCAGGCAAGAATACTGGAGTGGGTTGCCATTTCCTTCTCCAGGGAAGTTTCCTGACCCAGGAATCAAACCCACATTTTTGCCAAGTTTCCTACATTGCAGGTGGGTTCTTTACTGCCGTTTGTGTTTAAAAAATAACATGTTGCTTTTAAAGAGGGCTTTTCCCCTTTCATTTCAAAAGAATGGACAGAAATCTAGGGCTCTGGTTTTTGCCCTGTAATGCAGTTAGGGACAACTGTAAAGTGTTGACAGCTGACAGCTACTTCCCTTGGCCCTGAATGCCATTCCAAAGGGTCCACAGTGGGACCCAGGCTGGGGTGGGCCAGAGGGAACTTGCCTGTTGCCCTTCATCCCCCAGAGCTGGGGTCAGACCCCCTGCCAGGACACGCACCTGATCTGCTGCAAACCCAGGGCCAGACTGGCAGGCTACTGGAAGGGCTGGCAGTGTCACACTGCCTCCCAAGTCTCAGGACTAATCTAGCCCCATTTTACAGAGAAAACAGAGGCTCCAAGAGGCAAGAAGCCTGTGCCAGCTCTGGAGACCCTTGGGCTCCTCAGCAGTCCATAGGGTCACTAGGAGACGGACACAACTGAGCAATTTCACTTTCATGCATTGGAGAAGGAAATGGCAACCCACTCCAGTGTTCTTGCCTGGAGAATCCCAGGAATGGGAGAGCTTGGTCGGCTGCCATTTCTGGGGTCACACAGAGTCAGACACAACTGAAGTGACCTAGCAGCAGCAGCAGCAGCAAGGTGGCAAAAGACCTATATTCTGAAAACTAAGATATATGTGAAAGAAATCAAAGATGATACAAACAGAATGAAAGATATACCTTTCTTGATTGGAAGAATCATAGCTGAATATGGTATTTCTCAGGCAAGAATACTGGAGTGGGCTGCTATTTCTTTCTCCAGGGGATCTTCCTGACCCAGGGATTGAACCTGGGTTTCTTACACTACAGTAGGATTCTTTATCACCTGAGCCAGCAAGGAAGCTCTTGTCCAAATGACTATCACTACTCAAGGAATCTACAGATTCAGTGCAACTGTTATCAAATTACCAGTAACATTTTTCGCAGAGCTAGAACAAAAAATAATATAAAACACAAAGGACCCTAAATAGCCAAAGCAATTCTCAGAAAGAAAAATGACTGAATAAATCCAGTTCCCTGGCTTCCAACTATATTAAAAAGCTACAGTAATCAAAACAGTATGGTACTGGCATAAAAACAGAAATATGGATCAATAGAATGGGATAGAAAGCCCAGAAATAAACCCACCCACCTAAGCAGTGTTAAGAAAACTAGATAACTACATATAAAAAATGAAAGACCTAAATGTAAGACCAGATACTATAAAACTCTTAGAGAAAAACATAGAACTCTTTGACATAAATCACAGCAAGATCTTACGGGCTCCACCTCCTACAGTAATGAAAACAAAACCAAAAATAAACAAATAGGATATAATTAAACTTAAAAGCTTTTGCATGGCGATGGAAGCCATCAACAAAATAAAAAGACTACCCACAGAACGGGATAAAATAATTGCCAATGAAGCAGTTGAAAAGGAAATAATCTTTCAAATGTTCAAACAGCTAATGCAGCTCTATGTCAAGATCAAAAAACACAAGCTAATCAAAAAATGGAAAGATGACCCAAATCTACATTTTTCCAAAGAAAGCATATAGATGACTGATAGACACGTGAAAAGTTGCCTAACATAACTATGGTCAGAGAAATGCAAATGAAATCTACAATAGATGTCGCCTTACACTGGCCAGAACAGGAATCGTCAAAATGTCTACAAACAATAAATGCTGGAGAAGAGGTAGAAAAAAGGGAACCCTCCTACACTGTAGGTGAGATTGTAAATTGGTACAACTATTATGAAGAATAGTATGGAAGTTTCTTAAAATACTAAAAATAGAACTACCATATGATCTTGCAATCCCACTCCTGGACATGTATTTGGAGCAAGCATAATTTTAAAAGATACATACACCTCAATTTTCACTGCAGTATTATTTGAAATAGACAAGACACGGATGTGACCTAAAAGTCCATCAAGAGAAAGATGTATAAAGAAGATATGATTCATATATACAATAGAATATTACTCAGCCTTAAAAAAGAATGAAATAATACCATTTTCAGCAACATGGATGGGTCTAGACAGTATGAAGTCAGAAGGAGAATGAGAAAGATCATGTAACATCATTCATATGTGGAATCTAATTTTTAAAAATTATATAAATGATCTTATTTACAAAATAGAGATAGAATCACAGATTTCCAAAACAAACTTAGGACTATCAAAGGGGAAATGTGGAGGGAAGCAGTAAATTAGGAACATGGGATTAACATATATACACTACTGTATATAAAATAGTTAGCCAACATATGCCTACTACATAGCACAGGGAACTTGACTCAATATTCTGTAATAACCTTATGGGAAATATTCAAAAAAAGAATGAATATATGTATATGTATAACTGAATCACTATACTTGTACACTTGAAACCAACACATTATCAATTATCATTTCAGTTCAGTTGCTCAGTCATGTCCGACTCTTTGCAACCCCATGGACTGCAGCGTGCCAGGCCTCCCTGTCCATCACCAACTCCAGGAGCTTACTCAGATTCATGTCCATTGTGTTGGTGATGCCATCCAACCATCCCCTGTTATCCCCTTCTCCTCCTGCCTTCAATCTTTCCCAGCATCAGGGTTTTTTCAAAAGAGTCAGCTCTTCGCATCAGGTGGCCAAAGTATTGGAGTTTCAGCTTCAGCATCAGTCCTTCCAATGAATATTCAGCACTGATTTCCTTCAGGGTGGATTGGTTGAATCTCCTTGCTGTCCAAGGGAATCTCAAGAGTCTTCTTCAAAAACTACAATTCAAAAGCATCAATTCTTCGGTGCTCAGCTTTCTTTATAGTCCAACTCTCACATCCATACATGACTACTGGAAAAACCATAGCTTTGACTAGATGGACTATTGTTGGCAAAGTAATATCTCTGCTTTTTAATATGCTATCTAGGCTGTAACAGCTTTTCGTCCAAGAAGTAAGCATCTTTTAATTTCACGTACAATCAATATCTGCAGTGATTTTGGAGCCCCAAAAAATAAAGTCTGTCACTGATTCCATTGTTTCCCCATCTATTTGCTATGAAGTGATGGAACCAGATGCTATGATCTTAGTTTTCTGAATGTTGAGTTTTAAGTCAACTTTTTCACTCTCCTCTTTCATGTTCATCAATAGGCTCTTTAGTTTTTCTTTACTTTCTGCCATAAGTGTGATGTCATCTGCATAACTGATGTTACTGATATTTCTCCGGGCAATCTTGATTTCAGCTAGTGCTTCATCCAACCCACCATTTCTCATGATGTACTCTGCATGTAAGTTAAATAAGCAGGATGACAATATACAGCTTTGACATACTCCTTTCCCTATTTAGAACGAGTCTGTTGTTCCATTTCCAGTTCTAACTGTTGTTTCTTGACATGCATACAGATTTCTCAGGAGGAAAGTAAGGTGGTCTGGTATTCCCATCTCTTGAAGAATTTTCCAGTTTTTTCTGATCCACACAAAGGTTGTGGCATTGTCAATAAAGCAGAAGTAGATGTTTTTCTGGAACTCTTTTGCTTTTTCAATGATCCAGCGGATGTGGGCAATTTGCTCTCAGGTTCCTCTGCCATTTTGAAATCCAGTCTAAACATCTGGAAGTTCATGGTTCACATACTGTTGAAGCCTGGCTTGGAGAATTTTGAGCACTACTTTGCTAGCGTGTGCTGTTGCTGCTGCTGCTAAGTCGCTTCACATGTGTCCAACTCTATGTGACCCCATAAACGGCAGCCCACCAAGCTCCTCCATCCTTGAGATTCTCCAGGCAAGAACGCTGGAGTGGGTTGCCATTTCCTTCTCCAATGCATGAAAATGAAAAGTGAAACTGAAGTCATTTAGTCATGTCTCACTCTTAGCGACCCCATGGACTGCAGCCTACCAGGTTCCTCTGTCCATGGGAGTTTCCAGGCAAGAGTACTAGAGTGGGTTGCCATTGCCTTCTCTGTGCTAGCGTGTAAGATGAGTGCAATTGTGAGGTAGTTTGAGCATTCTTTGGCATTGCCTTTCTTTGGGATTGGAATGAAAACTGACCTGACCTTTTCCAGTCTTATGGCCACTACTGAATTTTCCAAATTTGCTAGCCTATTGAGTGCAGCACTTTCACGCATCAGCTTTTAGGATTTGAAATAGCTCAACAGGAATTCCATCACCTCCACTAGCTTTGTTTGTAGTGATGCTTCCTAAAGCCCACTTGACTTCATATTCCAGGATGTCTGGCTGTAGGTGAATGNACTTTCACAGCATCATCTTTCAGGATTTGAAATAGCTCAACTGGAATTCCATCACCTCCACTAGCTTTGTTTGTAGTGATGCTTCCTAAAGCCCACTTGACTTCATATTCCAGGATGTCTGGCTGTAGGTGAATGTCACACCATCATGATTATCTGGGCCTTGAAGATTTTTTTTTGTATAGTACTTCTATGTATTCTTGCCACCTCTTAATATCTTCTGCTTTTGTTAGGTCCATACCATTTCTGTCCTTTATTGTGCCCATCTTTGCATGAAATGTTCCCTTGGTATCTCTAATTTTCTTGAAGAGATCTCTAGTCTTTTCCTTTCTATTGTTTTCCTCTATTTCTTTGCATTGATCACGAAGGAATGCTTTGTTATCTCTCCTTGCTATTCTTTGGAACTCTGCATTCATATGTATATATCTTTACTTTTCTCCTTTGCCTTTCACTTCTCTTTTTTTCACAGCTATTGTAAGTCCTCTTCAGACAACCATTTTGCCATTTTGCATTTCTTTTTCTTGAGGATGGTCTTGATCCCTGTCTCCTGTACAATGTCATGAACCTCCATCCNCCTTTGCCTTTCACTTCTCTTTTTTTCACAGCTATTGTAAGTCCTCTTCAGACAACCATTTTGCCATTTTGCATTTCTTTTTCTTGAGGATGGTCTTGATCCCTGTCTCCTGTACAATGTCATGAACCTCCATCCATAGTTCTTCAGGCACTCTGTCCATCAGATCTAATCCCTTGAATCAACTTCTCATTTCTGCTGTATAACCATAAGGGATTTGATTCAGGTCATACCTGAATGGTCTAGTGGTTTCCCCCACTTTCTTTAAGTCTGAATTTGGCAATAAGGAGTTCATGATCTGAGGTACAGTCAGCTCCCAGTCTTGTTTTTGCTGACTGTATAGAGTTTCTCCATCTTTGGCTGCAAAGAATATTCCAATAAAAGTATATCAATTATACTCCAATCAAATTTTTAAAAAGGAAAGAAAAAAACAAAGACTTATGCAAGAATGTTCACAGCAGCTTCATTTATAATGAACTCAAAAACAGTACTCCACCTAGAGGTGATTAGATAAGGAAATTATTCTTTCTTTTATTCTTTACCATCAACACTATTAGGTTTATTCTAGGGAGAAAGTGTACCCATGGAGTGGCAATGGGAATGTTAGAGGTTACCTGGTGATAGCATGCCTAGGGATGGCCATAAGTTCAGGCACAGCAGGGCCTGATTCTCTGGCAAGTTGAAAAGGTCCATCTTCTGACCCAGCCCAAAGGCCATGAGGAAGTCACTGGTGTGGCAAGTTTCCTTTGTTTTTAAGTTACAAGGCTCACTGATAGCCATTTGAGCAAACTTGATTCTCACACATATAGGCCGTACCCTGGTCTTAGAGCTGTCAGGGTACTCCTGAAGAGCAGCTGGCAGAATGGAAGTTTGAGGGCCCCACAGGCCAGAATCAGCCACCTTCCTTGTTAGGGATGTTGACAGAGTGGACACACTGCACCAGATACTTGAAAGGTTGAAGGGGAGGGAGATGGGTTACGTAGGGCAAAAGGGTGAAGAGTTTACAGGTATACACATATGGCGTGCATGTGTGTGCTAAGTCACTTCAATCGTGTTCGATTCTCTGCAACCCTTTATACTGTAGCCCTCCAGGCTCCTCTGTCCATGGGAGTCTCCAGGCAAGAATACTGGAGTGGGTTGCCATTCCCTCCTCCAGGGGATCTTCCCAACCCAGAGATCGAACCTGCATCTCTTATGTCTCCTGCATTAGCAGGCATTTTCTCTACCACTAGCAACACCTAGGAAGCCCGCACACATATGGCAAAAGTTATTAAATTGTACATCTTAATTATGCACAAGCTGTATCAATTCTGCCTCAATAAATGTTTTAAAATTTTGTTTAAATATCCACAAACTGTTAGCAGCTAATATATTTGACAGTGTAGCTCAGCATGCCCAATTCTGCAACCCCATGGACTACAACATGCCAGGCTTCCCTGTCCTTCACCATCTCCCAGAATTTGCTCAAACTTATGCCCATTGAGTCCATTCAAGCATCTCATCCTCTGTTGTCCCCTTCTCTTCTTGCCTTCAATATTTCCCGGCATCAGGGTTTTTTCCAGTGAATCAGCTCTTCACATCAGGTAGCCAAAGTATTGGAGCTTCACCTTCAGCATCAGTCCTTCCAATGAATATTCAGGACTGATTTCCTTTAGNAACCAGTCTGTTGTTCCGTGTGTGTGTGTGTGTGCGTGTGTACTGGTTGCTCAGTCTTGTCGGCAAGACATGTTGGAACACCATGGGCTGTGGCCTGCCAGATTTCTCTGTCCATGGAAGTCTCCAGGCAAGAATACTGAAGAGGGTTCCCTTCTCCAGGGGATCTTCCCAACCCAGGGTTCAAACCTGGGTCTCCCGCATCGCAGACAGATTTTTTTACTGACTGAGCCACCAGGGAAGCCCTCCGTTGTTCCATATCCAGTTCTGTTGCTTCATGACCTGCATACAGGTTTCTCAGGTGGCAGGTAAGGTGATCTGGTATTCCCAACTCTTTAAGAATTTTCCAAGGTTGTTGTGATCTACATAGCCAAATGCTTTTGCATAGTCAATGAAGCAGAAGTAGATATATTTCTGGACCTCTCTTGCTTTTTCTATGATCCAGTGGATGTTGGCAATTTGATCTCCGGTTCATCTGCCTTTTCTAAATACAGCTTGTACATGTGGAATTTCTCGGTTCGTATACTATTGAAGTCTAGCTGAACTCTGTCTTGTCTGATAAGTGCCTCCAAACCTCCTCTTCTCTTTTCTTCTCTCATAGTTTTTCTCCCACTTCCTGTCAAATAACATTGCCTCTTTTATATATTGTTATTTAAAAAAAGAACACCATGTTAGAATTTTGAATATTTTTGTTTTAATCTTTTTTCCATTACTTATTAACTGTGTCTACAGGAAAGCAACAACCTCAGCTTCTAAGGTGTAAAATATATGATGTATATGTATATAGCCCTGCCCCACTTATTTTGTAGGTCTACTGTGAATACGAAGTGAGATCATGAATATAGTGCTTTGAAAATTGCCAAGTGTTTTACAAGAGGAAGGGTTTGTTCTTTGCCTTTATAGAAATGAGTGTTTTATTTTTAATAGCACTTAAAACAACTTGAATGCTTACATAATAGCTAAGACAGTACACTTATGTCAGTGAAAAACAGGGAAAACCTAGATTTCCACTTCCAAGTTCATTCACATCATCCAGAGCTCCTTCATTGTCCTGCCTGAAGTGAGTACTGAGTAATTTTTCATTACATAATTTTGATTCCATGTTTGATTGCTGAATTCCTTACTTATGAGATACTTTTTCCTAGATTCTTATAGTTTTAAGAATCTCTTTATGTGAATATGTTAACTTCTAAATTTTGTGGAACTGATCTCCAGTGGCCTCAACCTTCAGTGGCTTGGAGTGGGGCTTGGATTCCCAGCTGAAGATTGAGGCTAGGTCATGGCAATGAAAGCATCAGATCCTAGCCACTGGACCCAGTGGTCAGTGACAAGGGTTCTGGCCTTCGGCCTTGCAGAAAAGAATTTCCACAAAGAGGGAAAGTAGTGAAGCAAGTAAAGTGTTTATTAGGAGAAAAAAAAGTACAGTACATGTGGACAGACACATGGGCAGACTCAGAGAGAAAATCCCTGTGTGTGCCCATGTGGCAGTTTAAACAACTTATATGGGGCATTTCTTCCAGTTTTCCTTTGCCTAATCATTATGATTGGCCTGGTTCACCTCCATATTTGGTTTTCTCAGGATCCTTCCATGTGTGCAGATGCATACCTTAGCCAAGATGGATCCTACCAAAAGACATCTGGGCAGAATATCCCTTGACATGATTCCTCTTTGGACTCCAAGGATCTTTTTCTGTGCATGTTTGAGGAAGGTATCCTGACTTCCGGAATGAGAAATAAGTGGTCTGTGCAGAGTCCAGCCTTAGTAGCTCTTATCTTGGAGTTGTGATCAATAGAGAATGACCAAATCTGCCTCCTGCCTCAGGAACTCTTGAAGAATATAGGAATCCAGTTATACATAAAGCAAAAATACTGAATAAGTGTGTGTGTGTATCTTTCAGTTCAGTTCAGTCGCTCAGTCGTGTCCGACTCTTTGCGACCCCATGAATCGCAGCATGCCAGNCCTCCTGCCTCAGGAACTCTTGAAGAATATAGGAATCCAGTTATACATAAAGCAAAAATACTGAATAAGTGTGTGTGTGTATCTTTCAGTTCAGTTCAGTCGCTCAGTCGTGTCCGACTCTTTGCGACCCCATGAATCGCAGCATGCCAGTCGTGTCTATTTGCGACCCCATGGACTATATAGCCCATCAGGTTCCTCTGTCCATGGAATTTCTTGGCAAGAATACTGGATTGGGTTGCCATTTCCTTCTCCAGAAGATCTTCCTGACCCAGACTCCAGCACAATTTTTATTAAATAACAGACTTTTTAAAATGAAACTTGCAGGTTTAATAAATGAGTTTTCTAACACCTAGATGAGACTGAAGGAGGACTGTGTGTTTGCTTAACTTTCTGAAAAACCTTACAATTGAATTAAAATAAATACACTAGCTGCATTTGCAGAATCCTTAAAAAGAACCTTATCAATGACCCTCTGAAAGGTGAATTCCTACATTCCCCACAATTCTTTAGAGACAAAACTAAAGTTACCAAGAGTGATTTTGTATTCCCATAACAAACAATCTTTCAAAATGTATAATTTGCCTCTTGAGGGTGGCATATATTTAGAACTAACCTCAAAAAAAAAAAAAATGTCCTTTTCATCCTAGGGGACTAGAATCCAAAAGTAGGAAGTCAGGAGATGCCTTGAGTAACAGGTAAGTTTGGCCTTAGGGTAAAAAGTGAAGCAGGGGAAAGGCTAACAGGGTTTTCTCAAGAGAACACATTGGTCATAGAAAACACCCTCTTCCAACAACCCAAGAGACGACTCTACACAAGAACATCACTAGATGGTCAATACTGAAATCAGACTGAATATATCCTTTGCAGCCAAAGACAGAGAAGCTCTATACAGCCAGCAAAAACAAGACCTGGAGCTGACTGTGGCTCAGATCACCTTACTGCAAAATTCAGGTTTAAACTGAAGAAAATAGGGAAAACCACTAGACCATTCAGGTCTGACCTAAATAAAATTCCTTAAGATTATACAGTGGAGCTAATGAATAGATTCAAGGGATTAGATCTGGTAGACAGAGTGCCTGAAGAACTATGGACGGTGGTTCATAACACTATACAAGAGGTAGTAACCAAAACCATCCCCAAGAAAAAGAAATGCAAGAAAGAAAGTTGTCTGCTTGAGGAACTTTTATATATAGCTGAGGAAAGAAGAGAAGCAAAAACAAGGGAGAAAGGGAAGGATATATCCAAGTGAATGCAGAGTTGCACAGAATAGCAAGGAGAGATAAGAAGGCCTTCTTAAATGAACAGTGAAAAGAAACAGAGGAAAAAAATAGAATAGAGAAGACTAGAGATCTCTTCAAGAAAATTAGAGATACCAAGGGAACATTTCATGCAAGGATGGACATGATAAAGGACACAAATGTTAAGGTCTAAAAGTAGAAGAGATTCAAAAGAAGTGACAAGAATACAGAAAAGAACTATAGAAAAAAGGTCTTAATGACCCAAATGACCACAATGGTATTGTCACTCACCTCAAACCAGACATCCTGGAGTATGAAGTCATGTGGACCTTAGGAAGAATTACTACAAACAAAACTCAGGATGTAATGGAATCCCAGCTGAGTTATTTCAAATCCTAAAAGATGATGTTGTTAAAGTGCTGTGCTCAATATGTCAGCATATGTAGAAAACTAGTCAATGGCCACAGGACTGGAAAAGGTCAGTTTTCATTCCAACCCCAAAGAAGGGCAGTGCCAAAGAATGTACAAATTACCATACAGCTGTGCTCATTTTTCATGCTAGTAGGCTATGCTCAAAATCCTTCAAGCCAGGCTTCAACAGTACATGACCTGAAAACTTCCAGATGTACAAGGAGGATTTCGAAAAGTCAGAGAAACCAAAGATCAAATTGTCAACATCTCTTAGATCATAGAGAAAGCAAGGGATTTCCAGAAAAACATCTTCTTCTGCTTCGCTTACTACACTAAAGACTTTGACTGTGTGGATCACAAAAAAACTGTGAAGATTCTTAAAGAGATGGGAATAACAGACCACCTTACCTGTCTCCTGAAAAACCTGCATGTAGGTCAAGAAGCAACAGTTAGAACCTTACATGAAACAACTGACTGGTTCAAAATCAGGAAAGGAATATGACAAGGTTATATACTGTCACCCTGTTTAACTTATGTGCATCAGGTGCAATGCTAGGCTGATTGAATCACAAGCTGGAATCACAACTGCCAGGAAAAATATCAACAATCTCAGAAGTAAAGATGATACCACTCTAATGGCAGAAACTGAAGATGAACTAAAGAGCCTCTTGATGAAAAAGGAAAGTGAAAAAGCTGGCTTAAAACTCAATTCAAAAAACTAAGATCATGGCATCCAATCCCATCACTTCATAGCAAACAGAAGGGAAAAAAATAAAATAGTGACAGATTTTATTTTCTTGGGCTCCAAAATCACTGTCAATGGTGACTGTAGCCATGAAATTAAAAGATGCTTACTCCTTGGAAGGAAAGCTATGACAAACCTAGACCATGTATTAAAAAGCAGAGATATCACTTTGCTGACAAAGGTCCATATAGGTAAAGCTATGGTTTTTCCAATAGTTATGTATGGTTGTAAGAGTTGAACCTGAACCAAAAAGAAGGCTGTGCACCAAAGAACCGATACTTTTGAACTGTGGTGCTGGAGGAGACCCTTGAGAATCCACTGGACTGCAAGAAGATCAAACCAGTCAATCCTAAAGAAAATCAACCCTGAATATTCTTTAGAAGAACTGATGCTGAAGCTGAACCTCCAATACTTTGGCCACTTGATGGAAAGAACCAACTCTGGGAAAGACCCTGATGCTGAGAAAGACTGAAGCAAAAGGAGAAGAGGGAGGCAGAGGATGAGATGGTTAAATGGCATCATTGACTCAATGGACATGAATTTGAGCAAACTCCTAGGGAAAGTGAAGGACAGAGAAGGCTGGCATGCTGCAGCCTATGGGGTCGTAAATAGTTGGACATGACTTAGTGACTGAACAATAACATATGTATTTAGAAACTCCTATTAAAAGTAGATAAAAATTTAAAAACAGGGCATTCTACGTTTCTTGATGAATTGAGTGATTTGGTTTCTCTTCATAATTGAATAGCAGTTCCCTGTTGCCTGTAGAGTTTGACAAGATACAGTAGTAACCTAGAGTTTATGTTGCAGAACACAAGGCAGGATTCTGACTAAGTCAAAGCTTGAATTCCTGCTTTTTCAATACCAACTGTTAATTAAAGATGGTGCTTGAAATAGAATTGAGGGCATTTGACTTTCAGTTCTCAGCACTAACAGTTTCATGACCCTTATTCATCACACTACTCAAAATGAGACATTTAATTAAGTGTGCTCAGATTTTAATACTCCACTCGATTGGCTATAAACCCTGGAATGAGTGCAGATTATATTGTTCTCTTCTTTGTTATCTTTTGCACCATACATTACTTTCCATGTGAAGCCTTAACTGTATGCATCATTATGAGCTCCTCTGCTAGAAATTCAGGCTTCCTCATTCCGCATCCACAGCAGGGTGCTTGCTGCAAACAGACAAGCAGACTAGACTTCCTACATTCCTGTTAACATTGCTCATGAAACTTTGTAATACTGGAATTCCCTGATATTACTGAAAATAAAACTCAGAGATACATTTATCTTCTTGAGTCTATTATTTTATCTAAAACTCTTTGATCTTTGTAAATTAAGTTTTGAAATGCTCTATGTATTTACAATTAGAGTAACGTTAGTTCTTTGGAAGGACCACTTCTGCATTGTTCTATTGTTAATGTTGCTACATGGGATAGTCTATAATGTGGAGGAGCTATCAACCACCACATAAAACAGTGGTTATCACTGTGGTAGCA
Source organism: Neotragus pygmaeus (assembly GCA_006410875.1). NCBI lineage: Eukaryota > Metazoa > Chordata > Mammalia > Artiodactyla > Bovidae > Neotragus > Neotragus pygmaeus. The sequence goes on along the minus strand of SJYV01042269.1, from coordinate 1,264,092 downwards.
GGGGTCCTCTCCTTTCAATATATGCGTCTATTTGATTTGACATACCACAAAGTGACTGTGTGTATGTTTGCAGGTGTCAGTTTTACTGATCTGTATACAACTTAGTGACTGAGCATAGGCATACACACAGAAAGTTGTCTGAACCCTGTTTCTGGCACTTGCTACCTATGTGATCTCAACAAATTGTTATGCTTTCTAGAACTCAGTTTACCATCTATAACTAAGGAATATTAGTGCCCANATACAACTTAGTGACTGAGCATAGGCATACACACAGAAAGTTGTCTGAACCCTGTTTCTGGCACTTGCTACCTATGTGATCTCAACAAATTGTTATGCTTTCTAGAACTCAGTTTACCATCTATAACTAAGGAATATTAGTGCCCATGTCAATGGACTTTCATAAAGATTATAATATCTTGCTATATTTGTTATAAATATTATTCTTAAATTATTATGCTTTTCTTTATTATCCAGAAACTACCACTCTCTCTTTCTGTAAGATTCCACTGAGCTCAGTCTTGTGCTTATTTATATGCCATCTAACCATTAGCAATGTGTTTCTTGGCTACCCAAGTACATTGAAAGTCACTAATATTACACAAAGACAATATGGCTCTAACCTGATAAGCACTCATGATTGATCTGTGGTTTGTCAGAAAGGTCAGTGTAAGCTGGAATGATATCAAAAGACTCAAAAAACAAGGCTTCCCTGGTGGATTGGTGGTAAAGAATCTGCCTGCCAATGCAGGAGTTTCCACGGAGCAACTAAGCTCATATGCCACAATTGCTAAGCCTGTGCTCTAGAGCCCGGGAACCGCAGCTGCTAGCCCGTGTGCTGCAACTACTGAAGCCCGTACATCTAGAGCCCTTGCTCTGCAACAAGAGAAGCCACCACAGTAAGAATGGGAAACTCAGGGACTGCAGTAAAAAGTAGCCCTCACTTCCCACAACTGGAGAAAAGTCTATGCAGCAACAAAAGCCAACACAGCCAAAAGTAAATAATTTTTTAAAAAAATAATAGAAAATGATACTGGAATTTGTACCATATTTTCCCTTTCCCCACCAGCTTACCAAGTTATTGGGTCAATAGTCTACCTTATTGTTGTAGTCATAGCTTATTTTATGAAAATGAAATCATAGAATCCCCTGAAAAATGAAGATTGCTGCATTCTGGTTTCAGGGGCACAGTAGCTTCAAATGAATGAAGACATGTCACAGTGGGGGCATGCTCGAGGAAAACTTAATCTTGTGTTTTTCTTTCTTCTATATTTCCTGGGAGTTCCAATACCTGCTCTTGAGTCACTCTGAAGCAGAGAGAGACAGCACTTCTCAGTGCCAGACAGGGATGATGGGTGTGATGTTGGTAGAGAAGTAGCCTCCATCTGGGACGACAAGCATACAATATGTACAAGAAAATCCACAAATCTCTGCGTATATCTACCCTTACTCACTTACTCCTTAGCAATGGGTAACTAAAGAAGTCACATGTGAAAAATCCCTTAGCTCTTGCAGCAGAAGGTAACAAATTCTCTGAAAGGCAATCACCTGTGGGAAAAGATATATAAATGAGATTTAGTTGAGCTCTGACACCCAGTCTTCACTGTGAGGCACAATATGCTTCATTCTTATCTTCCCTGGGCCAACTAAAGGGCTTTCCAGATGGTACAGTAGTAAAGAATCTGCCCACCAATGCAGGAGACATAGGAGATATGGGTTTGATCCTTGGATCAGGAAGATTCCTTGGAGGAGGAAATGACAACCCACTCCAGTATTCTTGCCTGAAAAATTCCACAGATGGAGGAGCATGGCAGGCTATAGTCCATGGGGTTGCAAAGAGTCAGACACAACCAAGCATGTATACATACATTCATAGAAGCCAACTAAGAAATTCCAAGATGTACCCTGGATGTATCTTTCCTCATGCATATTAGCAAAGCCCCAGATATTGCAGAGGAATGTAAGTTAACAGAAAAGCAAACAACAAACAAAGAGATACATAAGTAGCACCACTGTTATAAAATGTAAAATGTCATGAAGTGAAACAATTTATACTAAATGAAGAATCAGTTCAGTTCAGTCGCCCAGTCATGTCCAACTCTTCGCAATCGCACTCTGCAACCCCATGGACTACAGCACACCAGGCTTCCCTGTCCATCACCAACTCCTGGAGATTGCTCAAACTCATGTCCATAGAGTCAGTGATGCCATCCAACCATCTCATCCTCTGTCGTCCCCTTCTCNAGGCATGGCTTGGTTTCACTGAGTTAGACAAGGCTGTGGTCCTAGTATGATTAGATTGACTAGTTTTCTGTGAGAGTGGTTTCAGTGTGTCTGCCCTCTGATGCCCTCTTGCAACACCTACCATCTTACTTGGGTTTCTCTTAGCTTGGGTGTGGGGTATCTCTTTACAAGATAAGTTGCTTAGTCAAGTCCAACTCTCTTGTGACCCCATGGACTTCAGTCCACCAAGATCCTTTGTCCATAGAGTTCTCCAGGCAAGAATATTGGAGTGGATTTCCTTCTCCAGGGGATCTTCCCAGCCCAGGGATTGAACCCAGGTCTTCTGCATTGCATGAGATTCTTTACTATCTGAACCTCCAGGGTTGTGGGAAATACACGCACAAATGACATGGTCTTTGTATCAAAGTCTTCGGTTTTGATGAATGATATCAAAATCATATAAGTTATATGAAAATAAGCAGGTTTTTTTTTTAATTGAAGAGGTAATTATTGACCAAGAATAGACATTCTAATACTTTGCGAGGTCCGTAAATTAGGAGATTACAGAATTGATTGTGAATCTCTTCTGAAACTTAATTCTCATACTTGTCGTATTTCCTTCCTCAGAAATGCCATCACTTCTCATAACTGCAATGATTCCATTTTAAGAGTATTTTGATTGCAAAAAAACAGTAACCAACTAATTCTGAATGGCTACATATAAGGTTGCTATGAGACAGGAAGGAAGGAGGCAGGGTACAACCATTAAATAATGAGTAGGGGATACAGCTGTTGTAAAATAATCAGGATGCAACAAAAACCAAATGGNAGAGTATTTTGATTGCAAAAAAACAGTAACCAACTAATTCTGAATGGCTACATATAAGGTTGCTATGAGACAGGAAGGAAGGAGGCAGGGTACAACCATTAAATATGAGTAGGGGATACAGCTGTTGTAAAATAATCAGGATGTAACAAAAACCAAATGGGATCAGCTAAAATCAAGATGGCATCAAGAATGGCTTGGCCATTAGCTCATTATATCTTCATTTGTTAGGGAAACTAAATAGTCCTATTTAGGCTTTAGAGACAAAGCAGAGCAGGCCTCTGACCTTGCTTCTAACCTGCCTGGACACTGCCCTGGCTTTCTGCTGTGAGTGCAAGTCTTGCAATACCATAGATAAGATATGGACAAAGCTTGAAATTGTTGAGGCCCTGGAGAGGGTCTGGCCAACCAAGCTCCAGGCTTAACAAGATTCCAAGCTTTACAAGATAAAATAAACTTCATTAACATGCTACAGTTTGCTCATAGATTGACAATGATATCATTTGCTTCCTAGGTGGGAACTGCAGGTTCTGAAGTCTCACCCATGAAGCAGATGCACTGTCTGGGACCTTTTGCCAATTACAATTCCAGATGTGCTATGTCAAGGGACTTCCCAGTGCTATTTGAGTCTGGATGTTGCTCAGAACCCAATTTGGTGATGTATCCTTTGCGGTTCCTATTTCTCTTTACTTTTAATGTTAGTATATTGAAAGTAAGTTAGATAATTGTCTAATAAATATTGGTATTATTTATTTGTATAGAATGAGTGGCTTATTTTGTTAACAAATCCTTTGAACTTGAGACAAAAGTGAAACTTTTGCAAAACATCACTATAACACTAAAAGTCACCACCACTCATGCTATGACAGTTCCAAAGATTACCAGAAAAGACCAAAAAGCGGGCAGGAGCCCAAATCCTAGAAATCTCCACCCCTTCACTGAAATACTCCATTCCTCCTGCTCAAATTACCTACCCATAAAAACTAACCACTCCCACACCCTGTGGCCACTCTCCTTTTCTGAAACCACCACATTCTGCTTATGGAATGTATATCTCCCTAAATATATTTGCTTTCACTTTACCTTGGTTGCTCTCGAATTTTTTTCCTGTGTGAAGCCAAGGTCCCTCACTTGACAGCTTGTCTCAGGGACCTAGAGCATGTCCTGGAATGTGACGTTTCTCTCTGCTGCAAGAGTTATAGAAACTATGGGCTACCCAGTTCAATATGAAGTTAAACTGTTCATAAACAAGACAGCAGGCCCCAAATGGGGTTGTATATGCTAAATCTCATCAAAAAAATACAAAATTATTTACTATTTCAGATCTCCCAGAAATGGAATCTTAAACCATCAGGAAGAATCACCTGATCAGCACTAGTTATATAATTTGTCTGATAGATTCCTGTCATCCCCTAAAGACAGTAAGCTTGCAATAACCAACCCACTTTTTTTTTGGGGGGGGGGTCTTGATAGCTCTTATTACGGCCTTCACGTGTGGCTCAGATAGTAAAGAATCTGCCTGCAATGCAGGAGATCTGGGTTTGATCCCTAGTTTGGACAAATCCCCTTCAGAAAGGAATGGCTACCCACACCAGTATTCTTCCCTGGAGAATTCCATGAACAGAGGAGCCTGGCCAGGCTACAGTCCATGGCATTGCAAAGAAACAGACATGACTAACCAATTTAACACTTTCACTTTTTTCATCAGTTCAGTTCAGTCATTCAACAGAGTCCAACTTTTTGAGACCCCATGGACTGCAGCATGCCAGACATCCCTGTCCATTATCAACTCCCAGAGCCTGCTTAAACTTTATGTCCGTCGAGTCAGTGATGCCATCCAACTATCTCATCCTCTGTCGTCCCCTTCTCCTCCTGCCTTCGATCTTTCCCAGCATTAAGGTCTTATCCAATGAGTCAGTTCTTCCCATCAGGTGGCCAAAGGATTGGAGTTTCAGCTTCAGCATCAGTCCTTCCAATGAATATTCAGGACTGATTTCCTTTAGGATAGACTGGCTTCATGTCCTTGCAGTAAAAGGGACTCTGAAGTGTCTTCTCCAAAACTACAGTTCAAAAGCATCATTCCTCTGCACTCAGCTTTCTTTATACACCAACTCTCACATCCATACATGACTACTGGAAAAACCATAGCTTTCACAGACAGAACTTTGTCGACAAAGAAATGTCTCTGCTTTTTAATATGCTATCTAGGTTGGTAATAGGTTTTCTTCCAAGGAGCAAGTGTCCTTTAATTTCGTAGCTGCAGTGACCATCTGCAATGATTTTGGAGCCAAAAAAAATAAAGTCTGTCACTGTTTCCACTGTTTCCCCATCTATTTGTCATGAAGTGACGGAACCAGATGTCATGATCTTAGTTTTCTGAATGTTGAGCTTTAAGCCAACATTTTCACTCTCCTCTTTCACTTTCACCCAGAGTCTCTTTAGTTCTCCTTCACTTTCTGCCATAAGGGTGGTGTCATCTGCATATCTGAGGTTATTGATATTTCTCCTGGCAATCCTGATTCCAGCTTGTGCTTCTTCCAGTCCAGCGTTTCTCATGATGTACTCTGCATATAAGTTAAATAAGCAGGGTGACAATATACAGCCTTGACGTACTCCTTTTCCTATTTGGAACCAGTCTGTTGTTCCATGTCCAGTTCTAACTGTTGCTTCTTGACCTGCATATAGATTTCACAGGAGGCAAGCAAGGTGGTCTGGTATTCACATCTCTTTAAGAATTTTCCACAGTTTGTCATGACCTACATAGTCAAATGCTTTAGTGTAGTCAATGAAGCAGAAGTAGATGTTTTTCTGGAACTCTCTTGCTTTTTCGGTGATCCAACGGATATTGGCAATTTGATCTCTGGTTCCTCTGCCTTTTCTAAATCCAGCTTGAATATCTGGAAATTCACAGTTCAAGTACTGTTGAGGCCTGGTTTGGAGAATTTTGAGAATTACTTTGCTAACGTGTGAGATGAGTGTAACTGTGCGGTAGTTTGAACATTCTTTAGCATTGACCTTCTTTGGGATTGGAATGAAAACTGACTTTTTCCAGTCCTGTGGCCACTGCTGAGTTTTACAAACTTGCTGGCATACTGAGTGCAGCACTTTCACAGCATCAACTTTTAGGATTTGAAATAGCTCAACTGGAATTCCATCACCTCCACCTGCTTTGTTCATAGAGACGTTTCCTAAGGCCCACTTGACTTCATATTCCAGGATGGCTGGCTCTAGATGTGTGATCACACCATCGTGGTTATCTGGGTCATGAAGATTTTTCGTATAGTTCTGTGTATTCTTGCCACCTCGTCTTAATATCTTCTGCTTCTGTTAGGCCCATACCATTTCTGTCTTTTATTGTGCCCATCTTTGCATGAAATGTTCCCTTGGTATCTCTAATTTTCTTGAAGAGATTTCTAGTCTTTCCCATTCCATTGTTTTCCTCTATTTCTTTGCATTTATCACTAAGGAAGGCTTTATCTCTCCTTGCTATTCTTTGGAACTCTGCATTCAAATGGGTATAACTTTCCTTTTCTTCTTTGCCTTTAGCTTCTCTTCCTTTCTCAGTTATTTGTAAGGCCTCCACAGACAATCATTTTGCCTTTTTGTATTTCTTTTTTCATACCCCTTGTTATAACCCTGCTTCCTTCTGCCTATAAAAGTCCTCAGATCTCTAATCTATCTGCTAGATGGTATGCTGCCTGATTAAAAGGTATTTTTGCTCAAATAAACTCTTGAAACTTTTAATGTCCCAGTGTTTCTTTTAATATGATGTTAACTAAAAAATATAGTCAGAATCTGAAAGTAGAGTCATTTTATTTAGTTGGAATATTTAGGACTCTGAGCCCAGGAGAGAGCATCTCAGTAACTCTGAGAAAACTGCTCCAAGGAAACAGGAAGAGAAGTCAGGCTATATACAGGTTTGCAACAAAGAGAGCAAGCAGTTTGAACATCATAGATCAGGTGTCAAGTCAAGGAATTTAGCATTCTTTGATGGGAAGTTGCAAGCCTTGGGCTCACTGAAATCATTCCTTTCATATGCATGTTAGCTACCTGGGGCCAATCCCTTTTCCTAGTTCACCTTGCTTCCTACTTTCCCCCAGCTCCTCAGCAGTCACAGTGTGGGGTGGCATCATCTGCTGGATCGCAATTTGGGGAACCCTCATTCACACTTGGAGGCCAGAAATCACTAATGCCTGTGACATTTCTTATTTATTAATATGGCAGGAGATATTTTGATTTCACAAAGACAAACTAGTAGAGGTATTTTCTAAGTATAGTATGCCACAAATATTACATGAGACGGCTGCTAAGTCGCTTCAGTTGTGTCCGCCTCTGTGTGACCCCAGAGACGGCAGCCCACCAAGCTCCCCCATCCCTGGGATTCTCCAGGCAAGAACACTGGAGTATGTTGCCATTTCCTTCTCCAATGCATGAAAGTGAAAAGTGAAAGGGAAGTCTCTCAGTCCTGTCTGACTCTTAGCGACGCCACGGACTGCAGCCTACCAGACTCCTCCATCCCTGGGATTTTCCAGGCAAGAGTATTGGAGTGAGGTGCCATTGCCTTCTCCAATTACATAAGGCATACTGAAATAAATGTATTTATTGTTTATATGAACTTCACAAGTAACTAGGAATTTTACATGTTGTCAAATCCAACAAACCTACTTATGTAAAGACAGCCAATTATTGTTAGAATATATGTGTCTCAGTTCAGTTCAGTCATTCAGTCATGTCCATCTCTTTGCGACCACATGAACCACAGAACGCCAGGCCTCCCTGTTCATCACCAACTCCCGGAGTTCACCCAAACTCACGTCCATCAAGTCGGTGATGCCATCCAACCATCTCATCCTCTGTCATCCCCTTATCCTCCTGNACTGAACTAAACTGATATTTTGTTGGTAAGTTTATTTGGCCAGAAACGTGTTTAGGTTGTTCCGGGCATGATTGAGAAGAGACATAAAATGCAGTAAAGCAAAAGAAAGTGATGAATCCTTTCAGCATTGTGTGGGATTGTGAAGTCTGTGGAGAAAATCTTTTCCATAGCTTTCAGCAGTCCCTAATCTGTGCTTTTTCTCATCTTTTTTTTTTTTAAGTAATACATGTATGTTCCACACTTCTCCAAATAATCAAAAGATCTTTTATTTAGCCTTATGCATTTCTGTCAAGAAGAAAGTGTCACATAAACTCATTAACTCAGAAGCACTAGGGGCTTAATTGAAATGAAAATTGTACCCCACCAAAATATGCAATTCAGTGAAGAATAATGAAGAGGATGATATTTACCTTAAAGGATTTGAGTAGTACTTATATTTCAAGCTGAAGAAGAAGATTTTATGGGGACAAAGAGGTATTATCATCTCTTTACAAACCGCAATTTTACATAACTGATTACTTAACTCTTTGTAAAGTCCACTAAAATAGACGACATTAATCATCACCCAGAGTTGAAGGCTTTAGAAACTTCAATACACATATTTAGAGATATGGTTGGAGCCCTACACATGAATGTGAATAGAAGCAGTCTTTGAAAGTACCAGCCACACACATGATTTCATGCTATCAGATAACTGCAAGAAAGTGGGTTTAGATTAGAGGCTGTCCGTCATGTCAATTATATATTAATAATATCTAAGTTTTGTGTAGACAGGCAGTGTTCATAATACCCACACACAATTTTTTTAATCATTTATAAGTTATAGCAAGTTCACAAATTATTTGCCTCAATTTTTTTCTAAAGAATTCATCCAAATATGCATGTCTTCATGATCTCATTTAATTCCCTGTTCCCAGAGATAACCAGGGCTTCCCAGCTGGCGACAGTGGTAAAGAAGCAGCCTGCCAAACGCAGGAGACATAAGAGATGTTCGTTCGATCCCTGGGCTGGGAAGATCCCCTGGAGAAAGAAATAGCAACCATTCCAGTATTCTTGCCTGGAAAATCCCATGGATAGAGTAGTTTGGTGGGCTATCATCCATGGGGTCGCAAAGAGTCGGACACAACTGAAGCAGCTGAGCATGCGTGCATGCAGAGATAACCACTGTACATTTTTATTTTTTGCTAAAATATTCTTATATTTATGTACAGTAAGTCCCTTACATATGAACCTTCAAGTGGAAGACTTTCAAAGATGCAAACATGCATTCACATATCAGTTCATGTGTCTGGTGTACCTTGTCACGTGTGTGTATCCTCTACAAGTGGTTGTGTTCTTGTGTACTTTACTGTACAGTATAGATTATAGTAGTACAGTATCTTTATTTCAAGCCCAGGATGTCTGGAAGTAAGTGGCTATACAGTAGTATATAGCCAATTGTGTTGTTTGGGTACCTAGGCTAACTTTGTTGCACTTACAAATTAACTTATGAACACATGCTCAGAACAGAATTCATGTGTATGTAACAGACTTACTGTATAAAGAGAATATTTACTAGATTTTTAAATATTACAGAAATACTATCCTATTTAAATTTATCACTTAGCTACTAGTGTTTTTTTTTTTAGCTTGTTTGACATTCGTTTGTATTCCATCACATGAACATGTTAAAATTTATATGCTCATTTGCTTTTAGGAGGACATTTAAACTGTTCTAACATTGTATAATAGTGACAGATGCTGCAGTATATACCCTTATGTTCACTATTTTGTGCCACTGTGCAGGAGTTTCTCAAGAATACACAGGTAGTCGTACCAATTACACTTTTTTGTATGTGTCTATTGGAAATTGTCTTCCTATATTCTTATCAACACTACTTTATCTATTGCATGTATGGATATATACTTTACCAATTTAATGGGGATATAATTTTAAATTTACATTCCCTGAATACTAATGAAGAACAAGTAATATATTTACAGATGTTCTTATTTCCTCTTATGAATGACCTGTTCATAAACTAATTTTTATTTTCTGGGACCTCATGATATAGATAGACATAGATATAGATTAGCTATATGGGTAAAAAAAAGTCTTCTTCAATATCATAGCTTTATTTTTTATTTTTAAGATGCTTTTTGGTACAAACATCTTAAATTTTAATGTAATGAAATATATCAATGCTATGATCTCATAGCGTGTGCTTCTTCTAAATAATTCTTCCCTACCTCAAATCATAAATATATTCTCATACATTCAATAAATATTTATTAAGCTACTGATACATATCTAGCATTGATCTTGGAAATGTATAGAGTGAGAAACAGACATAATATCTATTTTTAAGAATCTTACATTTCAGTGAGAGGGGAGATACAAACAAATAAACTATGACACTTGAAAACAATTCAGATTGTTATTTAAAAATAAATAAAGCAGAACAGGTTGTGAATAATAATAGAGATACTTACTTTAGGAACAGCAGTCAAGGAAGGAATCTCTGAGGACGTAATGATGCATAAGAAATCCACCTGAATGGCTGAATTCATCTGAAATGAACCAAGAAAAGTTTAACTGTTAAAGAGTTCCAAACGGAAAGAACAGCAAGAGGAAAGGACTTCTGTGGGCTTGATCAGCAGAGGCTTCCCTGGGGGCTCAGACGGTAGTGAATCTGCCCACAAAGCAGGAGACATGGGTTCATCCTCTGGGTCAGAAAGACCCCCTGAAGAAGGAAATGGCAACCCACTCCAGTATTCTTGCCTGGAGAATTCCATGGGGTCACAAAGAGTTGGACAAGACTGAGTGACTAACACTTATTTTTTCAGTCTTAACCCCAATGGCAACAGTCAAATGTTTGCCCTGTGCCCCCCAACTCACCAAAATTCATATGTTGAAATCCTAATCTTCAAGGCAATGATATTAAGAGGTTGAGCCATTAGGAAATGATTAGGTCATGAGGGTAGGACCCTCATGAATGGGATCAGGGCTCATAAAAGAGACCTCAAGGAATTTGTTTGCCCCTTCCACCGTGTGAGACTCTAACAAAAAGTCTGCAACTTGGAGCAGTCCCCCACCTGACCATGCTGGTGTCCTGATCTTGAACTCCTAGTATCCAGAACTGTAAGCAACAAATGTATGTTGTTTCTATTACTTTTTTTATAGCACCCAAAATGAACTATAATAGTGTTCCTGTACATACAGAGTTTTAGCCTAATTGGATAAATTAACATATATTATGATTTTCTATCTTTGTGACTTTATATATATTCTTTTATATGACATTCTCTCCACTCTCCATTTCACATACCAAAGTGAATTTCCCTTAATTATTTGTTAAAATGTCTACTATTTGTTAATTAATTATTGATGAAATTTTAATTTTCTCAGCCTTCTGAACTAATATGATCTCTTCTTCAGATCTTCAAAGATGTTGGCAAATATCTCAGCATATTTATAATACTTTTTGCCATATCTCTTCTCCTTTTTTTGTAAATCTTTCCTTCTATATTAGATTGAAAGTATAATGAGAACAGGACCAAGATTTACTTGAATTTCTATGGAATATCATCAATGTCTAGTGTACTGCCTTACAAAAGATGATGCTTAATATATAATCAAATTGAATTCATCACCAATGCAGTAGAGACTAGAATCTGTACTGGGGTAATATTCTGGCCTTCTCTATTTACTGGAAATTGTAAATGACAGTTACTCATTAGTTGTTTTGCACCTCTCTAGCCTGCATGGAGAAGGCAATGGCAACCCACTCCAGTGTTCTTGCCTGGAGAATCCCAGGGACTGGGGAGCCTGGTGGACTGCCATCTGTGGGGTCACACAGAGTTGGACACAACTGAAGCGACTTAGCAGTAGCCTGCATTTCCATCCTGTTTTAAGCAGTGTTTCTTAAACATTGTGTGTGTGTGTGTCTGTGTGTCTGTGTGTCTGTGTGTACTTTTCACTTAGGTTGGATCTTTCTAGCTAAAGTATTTATCTGATCTGTGTTGCTGCTCTTGGGAGAAAGACCTAATCCAAGCATTACAGTATCAAATGAATGTCACAATTTGCTAAACATGAAAAGCCATTCAGTGACCAATGCCTTTAGATTTTATGTTTTTTACTCATTACAAGATTTTCCCATGTCATTTAATTTCTGTAATTAAATGCTGACCCTTGCAGTTAAAACTCATTTGAGTTTGGAAAATTGCTTGATTTCTCTTCCTCGGTATTTTCATGTGTAATATGGAAATAATAACTGCACAGGGGTTCTCTCCTTAAGTGATAAAATATCAGTAAAGTACCTAGAAGTGTCTAACACATTGTGTTCAGTTCAGTTGCTCAGTCATGTCCGACTCTTTGTGACCCCATGAATTGCAGCACGCCAGGCCTCCTTGTTCATCACCATCTCTCGGAGTTCACTCAGACTCGCATCCATCGAGTCCGTGATGCCATCCAGCCATCTCATCCTTGGTCGTCCCCTTCTCCTCCTGCCCCCAATCCCTCCCAGCATCAGAGTCTTTTCCAATGAGTTAACTCTTCACATGAGGTGGCCAAAGGACTGGAGTTTCAGCTTTAGCATCATTCCTTCCAAAGAAATCCCAGGGCTGATCTCCTTCAGAATGGACTGGTTGGATCTCCTTGCAGTCCAAGGGACTCTCAAGAGTCTTCTCCAACACCACGGTTCAAAAGCATCAATTCTTTGGTGCTCAGCTTTCTCTATAGTCCAACTCTCACATCCATACATGACCACTGGAAAAACCATAGCCTTGACTAGACGGACCTTTGTTGGCAAAGTAATGTCTCTGCTTTTGAATATGCTATCTAGGTTGGTCATAACTTTCCTTCCAAGGAGTAAGCGTCTTTTAATTTCATGGCTGCAGTCACCATCTGCAGTGATTTTGGAGCCCAGAAAAACAAAGTCTGACACTGTTTCCACTGTTTCCCCATCTATTTCCCATGAAGTGATGGGACCAGATGCCATGATCTTCGTTTTCTGAATGTTGAGCTTTAAGCCAACTTTTTCACTCTCCTCTTTCACTTTCATCAAGAGGCTTTTTAGTTCCTCTTCACTTTCTGCCATAAGGGTGGTGTCATCTGCATATCTGAGGTTATTGATATTTCTCCCGGCAATCTTGATTCCAGCTTGTGTTTCTTCCAGTCCAGCATTTCTCATGATGTACTCTGCATATAAGTTAAATAAGCAGGGTGACAATATACAGCCTTGATGTATTCCTTTTCCTATTTGGAACCAGTCTGTTGTTCCATGTCCAGTTCTAACTGTTGCTTCCTGACCTGCATACAGATTTCTCAAGAGGCAGGTTAGGTGGTCTGGTATTCCCGTCTCGTTCAGAATTTTCCACAGTTGATTGTGATCCACACAGTCAAAGGCTTTGACATAGTCAATAAAGCAGAAATAGATGTTTTTCTGGAACTCTCTTGCTTTTTCCATGATCCAGCGGATGTTGGCAATTTGATCTCTGGTTCCTCTGCCTTGTCTAAAACCAGCTTGAACATCAGGGAGTTCACGGTTCACATATTGCTGAAGCCTGGCTTGGAGAATTTTGAGCATTCCTTTACTAGCATGTGAGATAAGTGCAATTGTGAGGTAGTTTGAGCATTCTTTTGCACTGTGTACATAACTAAATATTAGCACTTTCACTTCTATCCCTGTCCAAATAAATCTGCTTATATTTACATAGGGCAGCCAAATTTTTATAAATGTGGCAAGAAAGAGACAAGCCAAAACTTTATGATCAACAACCATGACTTCAAGCTCTCAACAGGTGTCACTGAGGCATCTATGTTGTGTGTTGTACCCTATGCAAACTGAGATAATATTAAGGTACTGAGGACATCGGGCTTCACAGGTGGCGCTAGTGGTAAAGAATCCACCTGCCAGTGCAGGAGATGTAAGAGATGTGGGTTTGATCCCTGGGTCAGGAAGATCCCCTGAAGAGGAAATGGCACCCCACTCCGGTATTCTTGCTAAGAGAATCTCATGGACAGAGGAGCCTGGCAAGCTAGAGTCCCTGGGGTCACAAAGAGTCTGACACGACTGAGCAGCTGAGGATGTTATAAGATTGAGTTACCTGATTTGATCTGTAACTAATTATACTGGACTTTTGGTCTCCCTTGCTGGTTTATAATCCTGTTCTAGTGGGAGCTGGAGAGCCGTATTATAAATTAAATTCCTCTTGGCCAAGGATCTTCTACTTTGCATCATCTTTCTATTTTATCCGAGGAAAGGTCTTGATACCAGTGACTCATATTCTCAGACACATCTTGAGGCACTACACAGTATATGTTCATCTGGAAGACTATTTATGACCATTAAGCTCTGAGTATTATTTTCAGTGACTTAAACTAACCAAACACATTAGGCATCATTAAGTCTGACAAGAGCTTCACAAATACCTTAGAGGGGTATCTTAACTTGGAATCTCTATAATGAATTGTTGGCTACTACTGTTTAGGGAGCCAGCATAGGGATAAATCTCTTCTGTCTCCAGTATATACTACCTCCTATTTTACACTGGCCTATGACAATTAATCTCTGGGATGTCTTGTAACTAACAGCTTTGGTTTTGTTTGTTTGTTTGTTTTACTTATGGTGGAATGAGCATATTGCTGCAGGAGTTTCTTAATGTGGCCATCTTTCTTGGTCTTTCTAAGAAAGAAACCTCAAGGATAAATTTATTATAAGTGGCCATTGTCGATTTAGCTGTTTTCTTCATTCAAGGAAGTCAGAGCAGAGAAGATTCTAAATTTTCTTTACTAAGAGACATCTTAAGAAAGCCTCTTTCATTAGTTTTGTTGATCTGCTAAAGAGTGCCTTGATTTTGGACTGAAAGGTACAATTTCCCCAAGGGACTCAGTTAAATGTTGATTATGTGGCAAAGGTCAGGAATAGGTTTCTCTGCTGGTAAACATAAGGGAAAGAAAATATCTTCAGAGACAGTGGGGGACACTGAATGGAACTACAGCAAAGTCCAAATGGGAAAATCAAGTCAAATACTAGTAAGAGAAGAAGCAACAAGTCTTGCAAGGGCAGAGGCTGGAATCCTGGTCTTTATAGAGGATACAAAGCCTCTTGAGTTGTGGTGGTAAGAGAATTATAGGAAAGGCAGGTTGAAAACAGCTGGGTGGGAGAGAAACAGTAGAAGCTGGGGAAGAGTTACGTTTTAGTGTCCTTGTTTTACCTGGTCTATTATACTAGGGGCAAACTGGACACATCTAAAGTACCAAACAACTGTACTCATTTCACATGCTAGCAAAGTAATGCTCAAAATCCTTCAAGGCAGGCTTCAACAGTACATGAACTGAGAACTTCCAGATGTACAAGGTGGATTTAGAAAAGGCAGAAGAACCAGAGGTCAAATTGCCAACAAACCTGTTGGACCATAGAAAAGGCAAGAAAATTTCAGAAAAATATCTACTTCTGCTACATTGACTATACTAAAGCCTTTGTGTGGATCACAACAAACTGTGGAAAATTCTTAAAGAGTTGGGGATACCAGACCACCTTACCTGCCTCCTGAGAAATCTGTATCCAGGTCAAGAAGCAAAAGTTAGAAACTCACATGGAACAACAGGCTTGTTCAAAATCAAGAAAGGAGTATGTCACCCTGCTTATTTAACTTCTGTGAAGTTTGAAACCATCAATTGAAAACGTCATGTGAAATGCTGAGCTGGATGAATCATGATTGCCAGGAGAATCAAGTGAAATCATGATTGCCAGGAGAAATATCAACAACCTCAGATATGCAAATGATACCCCCCCTTATGGCAGAAAGTGAAGTTGCACTAAAGACCTCTTTATAAAGGAAAAAGAGGAGAGTGAAAAAGCTGGCTTAAAACGTAACATCCAAGAAACTAAGACCATGGCATCTGGTCTGATCACTTTATGGCAAATAGATGGGGAAAAAATGGAAACAGTGAGAAACTTTATTTTCTTGGGCTCCAAAATCACTGCAGACAGTGACTGCAGCAGTGAAAGTAAAAGATGCTTGTTCCTTGGAAGAATAGCTATGACAAACCAAGACAGTGTATCACTTTGCCAACAACTGTCCATATAGTCAAAGCTATGGTCTTTCCAGTAGCCATGTACAGATGTGAGTTGGACCATAAAGAAGGCTGAGCACTGAAGAATTGATGGTTGCACAATGTGGTCCTAAAGACTTTTGAGAGTCCCTCAGACAGCAAGGAAATCAAAAAAGCCAATTCTAAAAGAAATCAACTCTGAATATTCATTGGAAAGACTGATGCTGAAGCTCCAATACTTTGGCCACCTGATGCGAAGAGCTGACTCATTGGAAAAGACCTTTATGCTGGGAAAGATTGAGGGCAGGAGAAGGGGGTAACAGAGAATGAGATGGTTGGATGACCTCACTAACATAATGGATATGAATTTGAGCAAATTCTGGAAGATAGTAAAGGACAGGGAAGCCTGGCATACTGCAGCCAAAATTTTGGAAAGGTTTACAATTATCATCTGCAATATGAGCCTCATCTCATCTCTGAAACAGCCTAACCATGACAGGTAGTATATCTGAAACCCTGTATCTGCTACTCATCTTTATAGCCTTTAATCCTCTACCTAGTGAGTCTTAAGTGAGTCCCTTCATGCCCTCAGCCCACTAAACATATTCTACTTTTTAGTCTCAATTGTGTTAGCCAAGTTTACAATTTTAGTTTTCTCTTCTAGCCTGTGTTGCACTATAGTTACCTACTAGGACAAAATTACTGCCCAAAACTCTAGCCCATGACATAAAGTCTTGAAAATTAGCATTTATTATGTTACTTTCTCTAAGAATTGGAACTACATAATTACTGAGGCTCACTGAAAAATAAAAACATGGATGTTGTTGTGAAATTATTAACAAACTAAAGACGGTCACTGTAGGAGACTCAGGTTCAATCCCTGGGCCAGGGAAATCCCCTGGAGAAGAGAATAGCAACCCACTCCAATATTCTGGCCTGGAGAGTCCCATGGATACAGAAGCCTGGTGGGCTACAGTCCATAGGGTCGCAAAAAGTTGGGCATGACTGAGCAACTAAAAACAAACAAACAAAAAAAGATGGTCACAGAAGAGCATTAAATCAACTGCTGATCCTTCCCAGCATAGAACTCCATGCAGTTGTCTTAAATAAACCCAAGGCTGCCCAAATTTCACAACCCAGACACTATCTTGAGCCCTTCAAAAAAAAATAACAAAAGGTTTTTTGTCTGTCTTGTAACTCTGAAAAGAGATAATATCACCCACTAATCATACTTAAAGATCTTAGTTTCCTTGCAGGTAACCAAATAACTAGATCTTTTGTTAGTGAAACCTCCTGGATCTTGCCCAAGCCCCTCAGAGTAGCTGGAATGATGGCATTCTTCTTAAGAACATGACATCATCCAGTTAGCTCGCCCTGACCAGTTCCTGTCCCAACACTGCCCATCCCCTCTGCTGTAGGGGTATATACCGTCCTCCACTGTCAGCTTGTGAAAGTGAAAGTGACGTTGCTCAGTTGTGTCTGACTCTCTTTGACCCCGTGGACTGTAGCCTACCAGGATCCTCTGTCCATGGGATTTTCCAGGCAAGAGCATTGGTGTGGGTTGCCGTTTCCTTCTCCAGGGGATCTTCCTGACCCAGGGATTAAACCCAGGTCTCTCACATTGCAGGCAGACATTTTACCATCCGAGCCACCAGGGAAGCCATTTTTTCCAGCTTATTTTCAGCTTAGCCCTTTTTTCAGCTTATTTTCAACTTGGCTGCTCATTCTTGCCAAAAAAAAAAAAAAAAAGGTACTCCTTTCCCACATTCACCTTTTTGAGTAGTACCTGAAAGTTTTTAAGTTTCTGAGTGTGTAGTATGTAGCAGAGCAGATTTCTCACTGAACAGTCATATGGTTTAATTCAAGGACTTTAGCATTTCCACTCAAAAACTATACCTTCAGTAGTTTAGATCTTTGAGCACAGGTAGAGTGAATTCCCAACTCACTGAATTGCAGACTGCTTGAGTTGGAAGAATTTGGGCTAAGAAATGTGAGATTTTTCTCTGATCCAGTGTGGTTCCTGGGCATTGAGATAGCACTTTTACCAAGGATTCTTGCTCGACTGTCCTAGCTCTGACACTTCTAAGGCCAAAGATGAACTATAAGGCCACGTTCAGGGATGGGACCCAGACGTCCAATGCCCTGGACCAATCAGTATCTTGTAACCTTAATTCTTTTCCTCAGAATTGCTTTCCCATCAAATCTTATTTCTCCTTTTTCTGTCATTCTGAGCTTCAATTCAACTAAATAGTACCTAAGCCCAATGTTCTTTAAAAACATAAACACTAAATAAAAATCATTTGCCCTTCCTCAATGATAATCATGGGCTTCCCTTGTGGTTCAGCTGGTAAAAATCCACCTGCAACATGGGAGACCTGAGTCTGATCCCTGGGCTGGGAAGATCCCCTAGAGAAGGGAAAGGCTACCCACTCTAGTATTCTGGCCTAGAAAATTCCACGGATTAGTCCATGGGGTTGCAAAGAGTCAGACACAACTGGATGACTTTCACTTTCACTTTTCTTTCAATGATAATCATGGTTACTAGAAACTTAAAGGTCAGCAATTGCTTTTTTAAAAGGGGTCATAGGTTTTATTTCCTCTAAATACAACAGAAAAGAAAGTGCTTTATTTTTTGTTTGTATATTTTGCTAAATGAGTAACAAGAACTATATTTTCAAGACTTACTGGACCAGTTTACTCCCTATACTGCTTAAGTCCCATGTGTCTGTTGCACATTCTGGCTCTGACCTGTCTCTAAGCATTGATTTAAGGATTTTTTTTTTAATTTATTTTTTATTCTAAACATTTTTTTNCTAGAGGAGAACATAGGCAAAACACTCTCTGACATAAATCACAGTAGGATCCTCTATGATCCACCTCCCAGAATACTGGAAATAAAAACAAAAATAAACAAATGGGATCTAATTAAAATTAAAAGCTTCTGCACAACAAAGGAAACTATAAGTAAGGTGAAAAGACAGCCTTCTGAATGGGAGAAAACAATAGCAAATGAAGCAACTGATTTAAGGATTAAATGGGATAATACATGTAAAATAGTTTTGAAAATATACAATGTGATTTTTTTTAATGGCTACACATGGAAATTTTATTTTTCACCTGGGATTTAATAAAACTGACAGGATAGTAAAATTCTAGAAATGAGAAACACACATATATGAAAATACACACAGAGAGAGAACACTTAGTTCAAATGCTTCATTTTATAACTGCCAAAACTGATGGAACTAAAACTAGAAAATTTGTTTTGTAGCTTCTAATTTCTTTCTTTGATATCTATGTGTTAAAAAGATTTGTTAGCATAATTTTGAGCAAACCCAAGAGGACAGAAACTAAATTGTTCTTATGTGTAATTTCATTGGTAAAACCAAAAATACTGTATTGCAAGGCTATAGGCAAAACATAATACCCGATTTTGTCTCTTTCAGTGACGTTAAAAAAATTTGACAAGCAATGTCTACATCCATTGCCAGGATTGCAAGATGATGACATTTTAATTATATTATTTTATTTACCATTACAAGTTATATTAACTTTATAAGAAAATGCTTCCCTCACCTCCTGTCTCTACTATTTGATCACCTGCTACTACAATGCACATAGAAAAGTAGAAAAGTTAGAATAAATGTTTTATCTTTTTTAATTTACTCAATTTTCTTTTCTTAAAACATGAGATTTTAAAATTTGTCATTAGGAATTAATGGATATAAATATATTTGAAGAGCTTCAATACATTGTAGTGCCTATTATTGTTGAAGTAAAAACATTCTAGAAACCAAAATTAAAATTTCTCCGAAAAGCTCTGCTTCCCTCCTTTCCCTTCCTTCATCCACCCTCCCTTCCCCACCCTCTTACTCTCTCCTTCCCCCCTCTCTTATTCTCTCCTTCCCCTCTCTCTCTTTTCCTCCCTCTCTCCCCCTCCCTGTCTCTGTTCCCTCCTTCCTTTCTTCTTTCCCTTCTTCCTGCCTACTTTTCTTCTTTTCTTCATTCCTTCCCTCTTTTCCACCTTCTATTTATTTTCAAGACCATAGGGATACTCATTACTACTGGGTTGGCTATTGTTCCTAGGCCTTTTGAATGGACAGAGTCAAGCTATTTATATTCATATTTTGAATTCAGTTTGAAAGTGAAAGTTGCTCAGTTGTGTCCAACTCTTTGTGATACCATAGCCTATACAGTCCTTGGAATTCTCCAGGCCAGAATACTGGAGTGGGTAGCCTTTCCCTTGTCTAGGGGATCTTTCCAACCCAGGGATCAAACCCAGGTCCCCGCATTGCAGGTGGATTCTTTACCACCTAAGCCACAAAGGAAACCAGCTTGATTTTTTTAATAAATTTATTTAATTGGAGGTTAATTACTTTACAATATTGTATTGGTTTTGCCGTACATCAGCATGAATCCAACACAGGTATACACATGTTCCCATCCTGAACCCCCTCACCCCTCCCTCCCCATACCATCCCTCTGGGTCATCTCAGTGCACCAGCCCCAAGCATCCAGTATCATGCATCGAACCTGGACTGGTGATTCATTTCATATGTGATATTATACATGTTTCAATGCCATTCTCCCAAATCATCCCACCTCTCCCTCTCCCACAGAGTCCAAAAGACTATTCTATACATCTGTGTCTCTTTTGCTGTCTTGCATACAGNGTTTTATCCTGATGGCAGGTGAGGGGCACAGCCTGGGCTGGGGTTGCTGTTGGAGCCCCCTCCTGATGGCAGTTATTCCCTCTGAGGAACCAGGAGCTGGGGGCAGGTTGGGTGGCAGGATGGAGGTGCCCGGATGTGGGCAGGCGTGGGCCGCGGGTGTGCACAGAGGGGTCCCGGGAGGCTGGCGGCCACAAGGGGACCCTGGGACCAACTGACATGTGGTTTCTGTCCCCCAGCCCCAGGCCTGGTCGGGCTAGCATTGCATCAGCATCGGTCCTGGGCGGCAGGGGACCTGCTTTCTGGGAGCTCGCTGTGCCCTGCTCAGCCTCCCAGCCTCGCTTGCTGGCACGGGGGGCCCTCCTAGCGCCGGGCTGTCTGTGCTGCCCACCGCTGTCCCCTGGGTCCCCATCAGGAAGGTGGCTGTCAGAAGACCCCCTTGGCTCCACGTGTGCCTGAGGACCCGCACGTCCCCGCAGGTCTGAGGCGCAGGAGGCTCTGCTTGGGAGTCGGTGCTTGCCCCAGCATCTGGTGCTGCGGACTCGCCGGGTTAGGGTCTGGACTGGGCACGGTGCGGGGGATTCTCTGCTCTGCAAGGCCTTGGCTGTAGCGGGGTGCGGCAGCTCCTCACCAGGCTCTTGGGGCCCGGTCCCCAGGACCAGGACTGTCTGGGGACCTCCCCTCACGTCTGGCTCCCGGGCCAGAGGCCTGACCTCTGCCGGGCTGCCCATGAGGGGCCTCTCTCCTGGCTCAGGCTGGTTCCCCTGGGCAGTGCGTCAGGAGGAACTGTCTGGACAGCCGACCTTTCCAGAGGGGGCAGGAGCTGCCCGGCCGCGGTGACCCGGCTCGCTGTCCCCGTGTCGTTGCCGCTTCACTCCTCACAGCTGGCCCAGGCTCATAGGCTGGGGACATGGACCCCCCCTGTATGTGCGGAAGGACTTGACTGTTTTAATCAGCTAGTGTGCTGTCCTGAAAACTGCAGGCTTAAGCGGCGGCCTTGTGGTTGGCTGTGTTGTTGGCGGATGGCCGTCACATGCCAGGAATTGCTCAGCGATGGGGAGGCGCTCGGGGGTGCCTGGTCCCTGTGCTGCAGGAGCCCCTCGCCCTCCCAGACGGCCTGGCCCCCGCAGTCCCACCTTGCTGCAGGCTGTGTGACCGGGAAATGTAAGGTGCCTTCCGGCCAGGCCCTGCGAGCAGCCCCTGCCGGGCTCAGCGGGGCTCCTCGCAGAGGGTCCGGCCTCGAGCCTCTTCAGCGTCCTCACGTGAGACGCCCCCCGAAAGCTGAACGAGGGGATGTTGCCCGGATCTTTCAGACCCCGTGGTGTGTGCTACAGGGGCCTGAACACAGCTCCTCCATCACCACGAGGCCGGGTGGCGGCTGTTGCTGAGGGCAAGACTAATTAATTGAAATACCTTTCAAGTCTGATTATACCTGCTCCTCTTTTTACCTTACAGGTGGTGCTTGTTTGTGAGCTAACTTCCCCAGTCAACAGGTGCTCACATGTCGGGATGTAGTGGGTCCCTGCAGGCTTGTTCCCCGCAGCCCTGCGCTGTTTTCAGCTCTAACGGCGTCTGTGGATTCCGTCTCGACTCGGTGTCAGGGGCCGTGTCACCCGCGGGGGGCAGTTCTGTGTGTGTTTCCGGTGACACTGCGTGTTTCGTCTTCTTTCGTTACCACACCTCCCCAGCTCTGGTCACGTGGTGATTGCAGGCCTCGTGGTTTGGCTCTGTCCTCAGAAGAAATGCTTTGCTGCGGGACTGTGTTCAGCGGGCTTTTTGTTAGATGATTGTTACTGGGTCCAGGAAGTCCCACATGCTAAGTTGGAAGGCGCTTTTGACTGTTTTGTTTGTTTTTATTTTCTAACTTGTGAGAGCATCTTGTTTTTAAACGAGTAAAAAGTTAAAATAAGCCGTAGAGAGAACGTCTGTGTGTTGCCACCCAGTTCATCAAAGTCGCTCCTAAACGGTTCGAAGCGCTAGGGCCTCTTCTATGTGTCTGTCAAACGTCCCAGCTGGGGGCTGCTGCCTAGACCTTCAGGCTGTGTGACCTCAGCACCCCGAAGCCGCTGATTGCCCGGGCAGAGGCAGCCCCCGTGGCCGCACAGCTGAGTCTCCGTGCTCCTGGCTGACTGGGGTCTTTGTTGTCAGCGGGGGGTGTGAAGCCTCAGAATCACATGGTCTTGTCCCTCAAACCCCAGTGCGTCTCCCTACTAGCTGCGGGGCCCTGATCGTTCATTTCAACGCATCATCTCATCTATAAGAGGGAGCCGGCGATGGAGTGCTTTCATGAATCTTAATTCCGGTTGAGAAAAGGAGTCCAGTGCACTGCCGCACGTCACACGGCAGGTGGTCAGTAGGCAGCTCGTTGAGACACGGGATCCCTTGTCAGCAGGAGGATGGACATCGTGACAGGTGCTGAGCTATGACTCAGGTCCAGTGGCTCTCACCCGGCATCGGCACGCCAGGTCCGACGGCGTGCTGCGGTGGCGGTGTGCCTCAGCCTGCGGGACGACAGGCAGCTCGGCCTGTGGAAAGCTCAAGTGCCGGGTAGGACGGACCTGGACTTGGACACACAGCGCGTGGAGAGACATCCCGAGGGGAGAGGTGGCCTGGGTGAGCAGGCAGAGCAGACGTGGAGTGGTGGGAGGTGTGCAGCGAGGGGGCTCGGGAGCCCTGGAGGTGTGTCTGCAGGGCTCCTGGTCCCAGGGGAGGAAGTGAGGAGCGGCTTACAGAGGGGGAGCAGCAGAGCGGAGAGCGCGCGTGCTCTCGGCGGAGAGGGAGGACGGCCTGGGCCGCGAGGTGGGTGAAGCAATCCAAGAAGGCAGAAGGCTGAAGCGGAAGGAGTGTGAAATCCCCTCGGCAGAGGTTTCAGTGGTGTTTGGTGTGACGGTTGGTTAGAGGGAGCTGCTGTGTAACGTCACGTCTCTGGGGACCAAGCCAAAATTCTGACCTGCCGGGTCCTGCTGCCTTGGTTCCAAGAGAGTTCTTTTTGGTGCAGTGGCTTCAGAACATCTGGCCATCGCCCCTGAAGTCGCCTTCCAGGTAGGGACGGGGGTCAGACGTGGACACCCTGGAGTTGGTCCCTGCCCCTGGTATGGCCGCGTTGGGTGGCTGAGCCGCATTGTGGGCACTTGGGGCTGTCCCTTCTTGTCGCTCTTCCTCCTCCTCCCGTGCTGGACCTCGCAGAATAATGGACTTGGTGGTGCAGCCTGGGCATCCAGGGCTACCTGTCAGTTCCCCAGACGGGCAGGTGACCTGGCATCTTGGTTCTGAGCGACATGGGCATGTGTCAGCAGGCAAGGGGGCGATGCTGACTAGTGGGTGGCAGAAACAGACGTTTACTCTTTTCAAGGCAGGCAAAAGGCTGAGACCTCACTCAGAAGCCCTGTGGGACAGAACTGAAGCTTTTCATTCTTGATGTCATTTTTTTCTTCCTGGTGCTTTTTGTCTTATCATTCATCAGGCCTCACTGGTAGTGCTGAGAGATCGGGTTTTCGTGGATTTGCATTATCTGGAGGTGTGTGGATGCTCCAAAATTGAAGTTAAGGTTTGATGTCAGGAGGCCATTCCCAGGGAAGAGGCCTGGCGCAGAAGCTGGTCAGTGGCCAGGCCCTCAGAGGGGGTGGGAGGAGGGGCAGGATGGGGAGCAGCCCCCTGCACTGCTGTGCAGAAAGCGGTGCCACCCGTGAGCCGCCACCTGCTGGCCCTGTCGCCGTCCCAGCGGGCTGGGCGCTTCTCTTGGACCCAGCCACCACCACCACCACCCCCTGCCTGCCCCTGTACANCAAAAATAAACAAATGGGACCTAATTAAACTTAAAAGCTTCTGCACAACAAAGGAAACTATAAGCAAGATGAAAAGACAGCCTTCAGAATGGGAGAAAATAATAGCAAATGAAGCAACTGACAAACAACTAATCTCAAAAATATACAAGCAACTCCTGCTGCTCAATTACAGAAAAATAAACGACCCAATCAAAAAATGGGCCAAAGAACTAAATAGACATTTCTCCAAAGAAGACACACAGATAGCTAACAAACACATGAAAAGATGCTCAACATCACTCATTATCAGAGAAATGCAAATCAAAACCACAATGAGATACGATTTCACGCCAGTCAGAATGGCTGCAATCCAAAAGTCTACAAGCAATAAATGCTGGAGAGGGTGTGGAGAAAAGGGAACCCTCTTACACTGTTGGTGGGAATGCAAACTAGTACAGATTGATATTTTTAAGTTCAGTTCAGTCGCTCAGTCCTGTCCGACTCTTTCCGACCCCATGAATCGCAGCACGCCAGGCCTCCCTGTCCATCACCAGCTCCCGGAGTTCACTCAGACTCACGTCCATTGAGTCGGTGATGCCATCCAGCCATCTCATCCTCTGTCGTCCCCTTATCTTCCTGCCTCCAATCCCTCCCAGCATCAGAGTCTTTTCCAATGAGTCAACTCTTCGCATGCTGTTATACTGTTAAGTCGCTTCAGTCGTGTCCGACTCTATGCGACCCCATTGACAGAAGCCCACCAGGCTCCCGCATCCCTGGGATTTTCCAGGCAAAAACAATGGAGTGGGTTGCCATTTCCCTCTCCAATGCATGAAAGTGAAACGTGAAAGGGAAGTCACTCAGTCGTGTCCGACTCTTTGCGACCCCACGGACTGCAGCCTACCCAGCTCCTCCGTCCATGGGATTTTCTAGGCAAGAGTACTGGAATGGAGTCCCACTGGAGTTTCAGCTTTAGCATCAGTCCTTCCAAAGAACACCCAGGGCTGATCTCCTTTAGAACGGACTGGTTGGATCTCCTTGCAATGTGCTAATGAGCAAGCATTTTAAATGTCTAAGAGGGAGAAATAGTATATGAGATGAAAGGGTATTTGATCATGGAATTTTCCTAGTTCTTATTTTATTTGTAGAGGGATACATAATTGTTATAAACACTCAAATAATATGGCATTATATGGAGTAAAATATTAAATTCTTTCTAAATTATTTCATCTGTAATCTAACTCCTCTTCCCTTAAAAAACCTTAGTTAAAAGTTTTGTGTGCTTCCTCTCAAGATTTTGTTATTTTCTAGATATTGCCAAATTACCACTGAAAGAAGTTCTTACTAGTTATTCTCCCATAACTGTGTGAGGGGCTTCCCGAGTGGTTCAGCGATAAAAGAACCCCCCCTGCAGGGGACTTCCCTGGTGGTCCAGCAGCTAAGACTCTGTGATCTCAGTGCAGGAGGCTCGAGTTCAGTCCCTGGTCAGGGAACTAGATTCCACATGCTGCAACCAAGAAGTTGCATGCCACAACTAAAGAACCTGCATGCCGCAGTGAAGACCTGTTGTAGCCAAACATACAAATTTAAAAAAAAATTTTTTTAAAGAATCCCCCTGCAATGCAGGAACCTCAGAAGACATGGGTTTGATCCCTTCTCCAGAGTCAAAAAGATCCCCTAGAGAAG
Source organism: Neotragus pygmaeus (assembly GCA_006410875.1). Taxonomy (NCBI): domain Eukaryota; kingdom Metazoa; phylum Chordata; class Mammalia; order Artiodactyla; family Bovidae; genus Neotragus; species Neotragus pygmaeus. Next base: position 1,238,012 of record SJYV01042269.1, on the reverse strand, counting down.
GGCATGGCAACCCATTCCAGTATTCCTGCATAGAAAATCCCATGGACAGAGGAGCCTGGTAGGTTACAGTCCATAGCATCACAAAGAGTCAGACACACCTGAAGCAACTTAGCACACATGCACACAATTGTGTAAGAAGATATTTGTTTGCCTATGTTCTTATCATGCCAGACATCATCAATTATTTACATTTATTGGCAATGTTAAGAGGGTAAGAAATTTATTTAAGATGATAATGCATTAAAAATTGTTTCAATGTTGTGTTATAATAAAACATTATATGCAAATCAAAACCACAATGAGGTATCATCTCATGCTGGTCAGAATGGCCACCACCAAAAAGTCTACAAACAAATGCTGGAGAGAGTGTGGAGAAAAGGGAATCCTCTTACACGGCTGGTGGGAATGCAAACTGGTACAGCCACTATGGAGAACAGTTTAGAGATTCCTTAAAAAACTGGAAATAGAACTGCTGGGCATACTTAGTGAGGAAACCAAAATTGAAAGGAACACATGTACCCCAACGTTCATTGCAGCACTGTTTACAATAACTAGGACATGGAAGCAACTTAGATGTCCATCAGCAGACAAATGGATAATGGAGGTTGTGGTACATATACACAATGGAATATTACTCAGCTATAAAAAAAAGAACACATTTGAGTCTGTTCTAATGAGGTGGATAAAACTGGAGCCTATTATACAGAGTGAAGTAAGCCAGAAAGAGAAACACCAATACTGTATATTAATGTATACATATGTAAATTAGAAAGATGGTAATGATGATCCTATATGCAAAGCAGCAAAAGAGACACAGATATAAAGAACAGACTTTCAGGCAAGGGTGGGATGATTTGAGAGAATAGCATTGAAATATGTATACTACCATATCTAAAATAGATGACCAGTGCAAGTTCAATGCATGAAGCAGAACTCAAAGCCAATGCTCTGGGACAACCCAGAGGGAAGGGGTAGAGAGGGAGATGGGAGGAGGGTTAAGGATGAGGAAACGCATGTGCACCCATTAGTCTTAGCATTTTTTGTCTCATATATTGCCTTTACATTCACTGTCCTTTTTCCTATTGGGCTACCTTTATTTTTTAATCATTTTCTTTGTCAGTGATTTTCAGAGATTCTTTTTTTATCTTGGATTTTTAAACACAAACTATGTTTATTTGCTTTGCTACCATCTGTGCATATTTCATACTACCTCACTGCCTCTATATCTGTACAAATGAAGTCCCTTTTGTGTTAATTATTTCTGTAATGTCCTATGTTTATCCAAAGAGATGTAAATACCTTTAACCAACTCCTCAGCCATTTATATAATGAACTTTATAACTATGCACTTGTAAAATACAGTATATTTATTATATATTCACTGTGTGTGTGCTAAGTCACTTCAGTTGTGTCACGACCCTATAGATTATAGCTAGCCAAGCTTCTCTGTCCATGAGATTCTCCAGGCAAGAATACTGGAGTAGGATGCCATTTCCTCTTCCAAGGATTATATATTCATTACCAAACACAAATTCCACCAAATTGCTTATGTGAATTTATATTTGAACAACTTTCTGGCAACTGTGAATACTGTTCTGTATACACAAAATCTGTATACTGCATACACAAAATCTGATTCATTTGAGTACAGTTATATTAAAAGGAAATTGTTGGTTGCTAATAGAAAAAGGAGATAAAGCAAATGTCAAAAATTTTGATTTTTACCAAAAAGCTTTAAAAAGGAAAAGGAATATGAGGAAAACATATTCAGATCCTACAAGAACTCTCTGTGACTGGTTATTTAAGAGTTGAAACAATGGAGAAAAGTGACAGAGGAAAGCTGGAAGCGCTGGTATTAGGGCACGCAGTGGAATTCGAGGAACAAGAAGGGCCTGCTCTCCCATACTAAAACTAAAAGATATGAAGGACCAGGCAGAAAATATGCCTCATGTCTTCACGTCTTATCTATTTGCAACAATTAAAAATATTTATATTGACCTCTTTAACACTATAGAGCAATCATGAAAAACTTCTAATGAGCCAAGAAACAATAGAAATGTATAGTTCTGTCTACTATTATTTGTGTAAAAAGGCATTGACATTTTCCTTTTTTCTTTCTATATTGTTATATTATTTTGCTTTGGGGAAGGTACCTGATATTTATAATGGTTTTCCACAGGTTAACCATACACATTTCTTCTCTTAACTGTATTCCTCACAGAAGATCTTAAGTTCATCAATATCTAATTGTCCTGCCATGGTGGCTGCCAGAAATCTGACCTCTGAAGTTGGGGAAAGTCTCTTTCAAGTTCCAAGCAGTATCTTATGAGGGAATAGGGAAAATTAAGACTGGAAAAATAGACTGAGCAAGTCAATGTGCCAGTTGCATGTTCTTACCCTTTAACATATAATTAGACCTGGCAGGCAAATGCTCTCTCAGTGTTCTCTGTCCACAATGCTCAACACCGCTTCCGAATGGTAACTTCTGGTCGCTCCGTTCAGGTGCACCATGTTCTGTGAGTGTCCTGTGTAATTCTGACCCCTAGTGGTTAAGAAGGCTAATAGACACACTTGTATTACATTCATAAGGTGTGTATGTGTGTGCATAAGGTGCCATGTACCACACTGCGAACTTTTTTTTTCATTTTAACTTCGCATCTAAATCTGACTTGAATTCAACCTCTCCTCACTGTTTCATGATGCAGTGTGCCTTTTAATCCATCTAACATATATATAAAACCATGAAATCAAAACTGCCTCTTTTCCCAGTTTATAGAGAATGAGATGCCAGTTTAATGTAAGGAAGAATGGTTTAATTTTTATTCCCAGTCAGGAGTCATCCCTGCCTAAAGAAAGCTGACAATAAGCTATGTTATGATAATATGAGCTGAGACAACTCTCATTTTCACTAGATCCCATCCTGATAGGCACATGTTGTACCTTGAAGACTTCTATTAAAATCCAAATATTCCACCTAGGTTGCATTATCAATCATTAAGTAATTAAGTACCAATCAACACTAATAACACCATTAGATAGCTATGTGATAGATTTAAAATAGCGAAACCAAAGACTGAAGAAATGCCCATAGAAGTGAGTCATTTCAAAAGATAAGTATTCACAAAGGCACAATCTGGAGCATGAAATATAATAGAATGCCTAACATTTAGACATCATCATAGATGTCAAGTATACTCATAAACAAAAAAAANACGAAACCAAAGACTGAAGAAATGCCCATAGAAGTGAGTCATTTCAAAAGATAAGTATTCACAAAGGCACAATCTGGAGCATGAAATATAATAGAATGCCTAACATTTAGACATCATCATAGATGTCAAGTATACTCATAAACAAAAAAAAATTTTACTGCATTCAATCTTTACAAACTTCTTGTGAGAAAATTGGGAGTTTTTTCCCCATTTCGCCATAACAATCTTATCTAAAGTTACAGAGCTGACTTATGGTAGAGCTGAAAACCAAGTGCATGTTCTTTTTTTATAAACCTACCATCTTTTTTATGCTTGATGTATGAGAAGGAGTACTTCCATGGGGTTTCTTGGGAGTCACCTTAATTTCAAGGTGTTACTGAAAAACTGGGGTTGAGCAGTTAGAAGAGGCAGGAGACTGGAGTGTGAAATGAGGAAAAATGGACTGAATTATGTCACCACTGTTTTTGGCGAGCCAACTGGATCACACAAAATTCAAAAACAAATGTGGAGTTTTCTGGGGAATTGAAACTATACTACTAATTAATACAGAAAGGAACAAGGATTGGAATTTTTAATCTATCTTGAGGCTGAGAATTTTATTTTAGGTATTGTGGTCTGTGTGTGTGTGTGTTAGTTACTCAGTCATGTGCAACTCTGCGACCCCATGGACTGGAGCCTGTGGAATTCTGCAGGCAAGAATATTGGAGTGGGTAGTCACTTCCTTCTCCAGGGGATCTTCCCAACCCAGGGATCGAACCTGGGTCTCCTGCATTACAGCTGAATTCTTTACCTCCTAAACCATGAGAGAGGCCCAGGTGTTGTGTTCCAGTGTGTTAGTTTCTCAGTCGTGTCTGACTCTTTGTGACCCCATGGACTGTGGCCTGTCAGGCTCCTCTGTCCATGAATTCTCCAGGCAAGACTGAGAGAGTCATTTCCTAGGTAGGTAGATAAGTCTAGGGGTCCCCAAGGAGAGAGGGGTCTGGAATTCTCAAGAGAGGAAGAAAGGACAAACTTTTTTTACCTCTACATTCCTTAGGATTATGTATCCTGCCTGAGGACAGTCTCTGGATTAAACCTGGCTAATCATGTAACCTTAAAATGTAAATTATAGGAGTAGGTCTGGTCTTTAAAGGATTATATAATAATAATGTATCTTGCCTGAAGGCAGTCTCTGGACTAAACCATCTGGCTAATTCTGTTTTCTTAAAATGTAAATTCAGATGGTCAACACCAAAATCAGATTGATTATATTCTTTGCAGCCAAAGATGGAGAAACTCTATGCAGTCAGCAAAAACAANAAGAACACTGGAGTGGGTTGCCATTTCCTTCTCCAATGTATGAAAGTAAAAAGTGAAAGTGAAGTCACTCAGTCGTGTCCGACCCTTAGCGACCCCATGGACTGCAGCCTACCAGGCTACTCCATCCATGGGATTTTCCAGGCAAGAGTACTGGAGTGGGGTGCCATTGCCTTCTCCGTGACAAGGTACAGTCCATGTGGAATGCAAAGAGTTGGACACAACTTAGCAACTGAACAATAACAATGCTAATAACACATTAAGGAGAAAACCGGTTTCTCTCAAAAACATAAAGCATTTGACTGCCATTGGTGTTGTTCAGTTGCTAAGTCATTGCTTTCCAAACTTAAAGTAGGTGAGAGAGAGAGTCATGATGCCCACATTCTCAAGAGACATCCAGAAGATAGTCTTTTGAAGCAATTAATTGGGAAAAAAAATTCCAAAAATGTATATGGTATAACAACCATGAAAAGGGGCACTGAATAGATAAAGCATCCCAGCTGTGTCTGTTCTAATGCTTGCTCTGTCTCTTCAAATTGTGTTCTTTGCCTTTTAATATGTCTTGCAAATTTTTTCTTGACAGCCAAATATAAGGTACCAAGTAAAAGAAAAGGCTATAAAAAAGACCCTTAGTAATATGCCATGGGAGGGATAGCAGTTTTTATTCTTCTGATTAAATCTCAGTCTTTTAGAGCCTGTGCCTCTGCACTTCACCACTGTTTCTCAGCCACAGTCCCCCTCTCCCCTCAAAGCCCCAGCTCTTAAGTGAGACAGGATAGCTAGAGGTGCTGAAGTATTTCCCTTCCCCAGGTCAGTCAGGCTCTAGTTACCTAGTTTCTCCTGAGGGCAGGTCTTGTTAAGAAGAACAGAATGCTCTAGGCATTTTAAATTGTTTCCTTACTCATCCCCCTCCTGCCAGAAGTGAAAGTCGCACAGTCGGGGTCTGATTCTTTGTGACCCTATGGACTGTAGCCTGCCTGTCTCCTCAGTCCATGGAATTGTCCAGGCAAGAATAATTGGAGTGGGTTGTTATTTCCTTCTCTGGGGGATCTATATTTTTCTCCCACATTTACTGTGGGAACTCGACCACTCTCCTGGAGATAAATCTCACAATATTGTACACCTCTCCTCTCCTCACCACTGTCAGAGGGTCTAGTTTTTCATCCCCAGAGTTGTCTTCCCTGAAAAGTGAATTGAAAAAAGAAGCCCTGGTGGATCAGATGGTAAAGAATCTACCTGGTGGGAGATATGAGTTGGAGCCCTGAGTGGGGAAAATCCCCTAGAGAAGGGGTTGGCAACCCACTGCAGTATTCTCACCTGAAGAATTCCATGGGCAGAGGAGCCTGGAGGGGCTACAGTCCATAGGGTCACAAAGAGTTGGACACTAAGCCACTGGCAATTTTTCAATTACAGTTTTCCTGAGCTGGTTTCCTCTCCCATGTCTCTATTCCCTGTACCTGCCTGACTCTTCAATCATGGGGGCAGTGTTTGTGTCTCCCCTCTCTAACAGATCCAAAAAGAGAGGTTGATTTTTTTAGTCTGTTCAGTTTTTACTTCTTTTTTTTTTTTAAGGAAGACTGGTGATTTCCAAGCTCCTTATATGTGATGCAGAACCAGAAACTGGAAGTCTTAAAATAGACTTTAATCTCTTCCGGAATTATACAAAAAACTTAACTCACCAAAATTGTTAATCAATAGTATCTTCATCTTTGACATATTAGCACTCTTCTCAAAGGTCACAGTGAGAGTGAGGCAGGATGAATGCCCCTGAATTGTATTAAAAAGACGTCTTCTAGACCAGTGTAGTGGAAGAAATATGGGCTTGAACAAAAGCCAGATGTTGCAACTTTCTCCATTTTATGAAATTGATTAAACAGCAACAAAGTGGGTTTTATTTGCTATTATCAAGTTCAGGGTACAAGTTGAAAGGGCTCAAAAACTGAAATTAAAAATGAACATCTATTAGGTTGGTGCAAGTGTAACTGGTTTTTTGCATTGTTGATATTTGCCGTATGAACTGGAATATATTCTCAATAAATGTGGTTATGTTATACATCATTTTAATGCATATTTCTTATGTCATGTTTTTTGCTAATGAATTATTACTTGCTGTTTGTTTTGTATTTATTTTAGACTATGGAAATGATGTTAGACAAAAAGCAAATTCGAGCAGTTTTGAGTTCAAAATGGGTTGTAAAGCAGGGGAGACAACTAGAAGCATCAACAATGCATTTGGCCCAGGAACAGCTAGCTAACATACAATCCAGTGATGGTTCTAGCTGAGACCAGGGCCTTGAAGATGAGGAGCCAAGTGGCCAGCCATGGGAAGGTGACCACAACAAATTGAGAGAAATCATAAAAGTTGATCCTCTTACAACTACTTGAGAAGTTGCCGAAGAACTCAGTGTCGATCATCCTACAGTCACTCGGCATTTGAAGCAAACTGGAAAGGTGAAAACTTGATAAGCAGGTGCCTCATGAGCTGACCAGAAATCAAAAAATCATGATTTTGAAATGTCATTTCTCTTATTTTATACAACAACAATGAACCATTTCTTGATCAGATTGTGATATGTGATGAAAAGTGGATATTATATGACAACTAACAGGCATGACCAACTCTGTGGTTGGACTAAGAAGAAATTTCATGACACTTTCCAATGCCAAACCTGCACCAAAAAAAGGTCATCGTCACTGTCTGGTGGTCTGCTGTTGGTCTGATCTACAGCTTTCTGAATCCCGGCAAAACCAATACACATCTGAGAAGTATGCTCAGTGAATCAACAAGATGCATTGAAAACTGCAACACCAGCAGCCAGCACTGGTCAACAGAAAGGGCCTGATTTTTCTCCACAACAATGCACCACCTCATATCACACAACCAGCATTTCAAAAGTTGAACAAATTGGGCTATAAAGTTTTACCTCATCTACCCTATTCACCTGACCTCTCACCAACTGACTACCACTTCCTCAAGCATCTCAACAGCTTTTTGCAAAGAAATCACTTCCACAACCAGCAGGATGCAGAAAATGCTTTCCAAGAGTTCATCAAATCCCAAAGCATGGATTTTGAAGTCACTCAGTCATGTCCGACTCTTTGTGACCCCATGGACTATAGCCTATCAGGCTCCTCTGTCTGTGGGATTTTCCAGGCAAGAGTGCTGGAGTGGATTGCCATTTCCTTCTCCAGGGGATCTTCCCAACCCAGGAATCAAACCCGGGTCTCCCTCATTGCAGGCAGATGCTTTACCATCTGAGCCACCAGGGAAGCCCCACTGTAAGAATAAGCAAACTTATTTCTCATTAGCAAAAATGTGTTGATTGTAATGGTTCCTATTTTGACTAATAGAAATGTTTGCGCCTAGTTATAATGATTTAAAATTCACAGTCCAAAATCACAATTACTTTTTTCACCAACTGAATAGGNAAGCAAACTTATTTCTCATTAGCAAAAATGTGTTGATTGTAATGGTTCCTATTTTGACTAATAGAAATGTTTGCGCCTAGTTATAATGATTTAAAATTCACAGTCCAAAATCACAATTACTTTTTTCACCAACTGAATAGGGCTTCCCTGGTGGTACAATGGGTAAGAATCTGCCTTCCAATGCAAGGGGCATGGGTTCCATCTCTGGTCCAGGAAGATTCCACATGCTGCAGAGCAACTAAGACCATGTGTCAAAACTACTGAACCTGTTCTCTAGAGCCTGTGAGCCACAACTACTGAAGCCTGCACACCCAGAGCTCATGCCTCACAACAAGAGACACCACTACAATGGGAAGCCTATGCAGTCAACTAGAGAGTAGACATTGCTCTCTGCAACTAGAGAAAGCTCTCGTGCATGCAAAGATGATACAAGCCAAAATTAAAATAAAATAAATATACATAATTTTAAAAATAAAGTTATTTAAAGTGAGCATATTGATCGAAGAATAACTTTTCATCAAAGGCTTCTATATTCACATATGTATAATTATAAAATTCTTACTTCAAGAATACTTGCAGTTTGCAAGCTTTCGTTGTTTATCTTCTAATATCTGGTCCAATCAAAAAACAATCAGCTTAGGAAACTATGGTTTTGAATACAATGGCGTCATAGCCATGAACAATGTCCCAGTATGCTTACTCTGAGGCCACCCTCCTAATGGTTCTGAACAGAGAGACAGCCAACTCCAAACACGCAGAGATAAACTAAATTAACTAAAGCAGATAAGGAAAACAGGCAACTCTACTGTCATTCTGGTGATTGAAGATGTTTTCTTAGAATCAGAAATTCATTGTGACACAATAGCAAATGAGTTTGTAGTTCTCCCCACACCCACAAATCAGGAAGTTAGTTTCTTGCTAGTGAACATTATGCTATCAGATACAAGAAGAAAAATAATACATCCAGTGTGTGATAGATAATNCTTTGGGTAGTATACTCATTTTCACTATATTGAGTCTTCCAATCCATGAACAGGGTATATTTCTCCATCTATTAGTGTCCTCTTTGATTTCTTTTATCAGTGTTTTATAGTTTTCGATGTATAGGTCTTTAGTTTCTTTAGGTAGGTATATTCCTAAGTATTTTATTCTTTTTGTTGCGATGGTGAATGGAATTGTTTCCTTAATTTCTTTTTCTACTTTCTCATTAATAGTGTAAAGGAATGCAAGGGATTTCTGAGTGTTGATTTTATATCCTGCAAATTTACTATATTCATTGATTAGCTCTAGTAGTTTTCTGGTGGAGTCTTTAGGATTTTCTATGTAGAGGATCATGTCATCTGCAAACAGTGAGAGTTTTACTTCTTCTTTTCCAATTTGGATTCCTTTGATTTCTTTTTCTGCCCTGATTGATCCCCAAAATAATGAAACAACCTAGCTTTTAAATGGACAAAAGATCTGAACAAACACCTCACCAAAGGCTACATACAGATGAAAAAGATGCATATGAAAGGGAACTCAAAGTTATATATCATCAGAAATGTGTAAATTTACATAATGAGATACCACACCACACCTATTAGAAAGTCAAACTCTAGAATACTGACAACAGCAAACTGGCAAAGATATTTAGGACATAGTTCTTGTCAGATATGTCTTTTGCAAATACTTTCTCCCAGTCTGTGACTTGTCATCTCATCTCTCAAAAGTGTCTTCTACAGAACAAAGTGTTTTACTTTTAATGAAGCTCAACCTATATAGTATATATTTCTTGGATTGTGCTTTTGGTGCTGTACCTAAAGAGTCATTGCCAAACCCCAGGTCTTCTACATTTTCTCCTATGTTACCTTCTAAGAGTTTTCTGGCTTTGTATCTTACATTTAGGCCTAGGTCCATTTTAAGTTAATTTTTATAAAGGATGTATGCAACACCAGCCACCATAGAAGAATTGTTACACTTTCATGAAAAGATATCAGTAATTGTTTTCTTAACCAGTTCACTAGTACTTTATATTATCTCACTTTTGCTGACAACAAAACTCACACACACTAGCACAATAGACACACAAGAAGTAGAGACTATCTGAACAATCTTACAAGCTATTATCTTAATCTTAATTGCCCTACCATCCTTACAAATTTTTTATATGTAACAGACAAAATTAACAATCCATCCCTTACAGTAAAAACTATAGGTCGCTAATTATTCTGAAGCTACGCATACACAAATTATGAAGACTTGAATTTCGACTCCAATATAATTCCAATAACAGAGTTAAAACCAGGAGAATTGCGACTATCAGAAGTAGTCATTTTATCTAAAGAGATAGCTATCCGAATGTTAATTTTCTCAGAAGATGTGCTACACTCATGAGATGTGCCTTCTCTAGGACTAAAAACAGATGCAATCCCAGGGCATCTAAATCAAGAAACTCTCAACCCGATCAGGCCTGTATTATGGACAATGTTCAGAAAATTGTGGATCAAATCATAGTTTTATACCAATTTTCCTCGAATTGGTACTGCTGAAACACTTTGAAAAATGATCTGCATCAATACTATAGATTCATTAAGAAGCTAAGCTAGCACTAACAAAATAATAGACCCCTTAATGGTATGCCATAGTTAGAAACATCAACATGATTTATTACTATTTTATCAATGTTCTTCATCCTATTTATTATACTTCAATTAAAATTTTCAAAATACAATTACTCAAACCCAGAAGTTACATCTACAAAAACACAAAAGCAAAACGCCCCTTGAGAAGTAAAATGAATGAAAATTTATTTGCCTTTTTTATTATCCCAACAATTATAGGACTCCCTATTGTCATCCTAATCATTATATTCCTGAGTATGTTTTCCAAACATAACCAACAAATTAATAATCATCTGATATCTTTTCAACAGCGATTACTCTTACATCAAAGCAAATAATAAACATTCATAATCATAAAAGACAAACTTGAGCACTAATATTAATATCATTTACTGAGTCAATAAATTTACTAGGATCGTTACCATGCTCATTTACATCAACTACACAATTATCAATAAATCTAGGCATATGAGCAGAAACTGCAGTCATGAGCTTTTGCAATAAAACTAAAGCATCATTAGCCCACTTTTTACCTCAAGGGACTCCAATCTCCTTAATCCCTATACTGCTGCTGCTGCTAGGTTGCTTCTGTCGCGTCTGACTCTGTGCGACCCCATAGATGGCAGCCCACTAGGCTCCCTCGTCCCTGGGATTCTCCAGGCAAGAATACTGGAGTGGGTTGCCATTTCCTTCTCCAATGCATGAAAGTGAAAAGCGAAAGTTAAGTTGCCAAATTCTTAGCGACCCCATGGACTGCAGCCTACCAAGCTCCTCTGTCCATGGGATTTTGCAGGCAAGAGTACTGAAGTGGGTTGCCATTGCCTAGTTAGTATCAAAACAATTAGCCTATTTATCCAACAAGTAGCCTTAGCTGTTTGACTAACAGCCAACATTAGACCAGGACACTTGCTAATTCACCTAATTGGAGGAGCTACTCTGACACTAATAAGCATCAGCACCATCCTCATTTCATTTATTATCCTTGCTTTATTCACCATTCTTGAATTTGCTGTTGCTATAATTCAAGCCTATGTATTTATGCTGTTAGTAAGCCTTTATTTACTTGACAACACATCATGATCCACCAAACCTATGCCTATCATATAGTAAACCCTAGCCCTTAACCACTTACAAGGCCTTCTCAGCTCTTCTAATAACATCTGGTCTAATAGGATTTCATTTTAACTCAACAACATTACTACTACTTGACCTATTAACTAATATTCTTACAACATATTAATGATGGTGAGATATCATTCAAGAAAGTACTTTTCAAGGTCATCACATACCAGTTATTCAAAAAGGACTTTGATATGGAATAGTTCTTTTCATTATTTCAGAAGTCGAATTTTTACAGGCTCCTTTTGGGCTTTTTATCACTCAAGCCTCACTTCAACACCTGAACTAGGCAGGTGTTGACCACCTACAGGAATTTCCCCTCTCAATCTCTTAGAAGTCCCACTTTTGAATACCTCTGTACTATTAGCCTTTGGGGTATCAATCATCTGAGTCCATGACAGCCTCACAGAAGGAAATGAAAAGCATATACTTCAAGCTTTTTTTTTTTTTTTTGGTCACAATCACCCTGACATTTATCTCACACCTCTGCAAGGCTCAGAGTACTACAAAACATCATTTACCATTTTAGATGGAGTATATGGCTCAACTTTCTTCATAGCCACATGATTTCATGGATTACATGTACTTACTGGATCAACCTTTGTTGTTTGCTTATGTCAATTAAAATTTCACTTTACATCTAACCATTTTGACTTTGAAGCTGCTGATACTGTTATTTCATAAACATGGTGTGATGATTCCTTTATGTATCTATCTGTTGCTGAGGCTTATATTCTTTTAGTATTAAACAATATCTTTGACTTCCAGTCAGTTAGTTTTGGTACAATCAAAAACAAAATAATTAGTCTAATATTAACACTATTGACATACCTAACTATAGCCACATTAATTGTTATTATTGCATTTTGACTCCAACTGTTTGCTCAGAAAAAACAAGGTGCTATGAATGTGGATTTGACCCCATAGGATCAGCCCATCTTCCCTTCTCCATAAAAGTTTCCTAGCCGTCACATTCCTCCTCTTCGATCTAGAAATTGCACTTCTATTACCTCTTCCTTGGGCATCACAAATAATATAAACACCATACTTATCATAGCCCTCTTCCTAATTCTATTGTTAGCAGTAAGCCCAGCCTATGAATGAACCCAAAAAGAGTTAGAATGAACTGAATGATATGTAGTTTAAAACAAAACAATTTTGACTCATTATAATATGATTAAATTCATAATGACCAAGTGTCTTTAGTCTATATAAATATTATCATAGCATTTACAGCATTTACAATCCTAATAAAGGTATTAGGATTACTAATATACCAATCCCATTTAATATCATCCCTATTATGCTTAGAAGGAAAACTATCCTTATTTATTATGGCAACCCTGATAATCCTCAACCCACATTTCACCTTAGCTGGCATAATACCCATTGTGTTATTAGTGTTTAATGTTTACAGAGTCACTTGGGGAAGATGAAAAGATTCTGGAGATGAATGGTGAGGACATTTTTATAACATTGTGAATGCAGTTAATGCTATAGAGATGCATACTTAAAATGATTCAAATGATAAATGGTCTATGTTTTTAATCACAACAAAAAATAATGATACATGTTACAACATGGAAAAGCACTGAAAACATCCTCAATGAAAGAAATCATACAGAAAAAGCCACCCAGATCACACTCATCTTGTACACTTTAAATCCATGAAGGTTTTTAACACATGGGAAAGCCCCAGTGATGATTCCAGAAAAAGAAAACTGCATTAGAATAGAGAAAGATATTTGCACAAAGCTTAGGCAGCTGGTGAAAGTTGAAGTGGTCCTGTGGTTAGGATTGTAATGTGGAAACCATAATTATCCCCCATTTGGGGGTTACATGTTGGTTACCTGGGAAAGTGACCCTGTTTTGGGTAAAACACTGCAGTTTTAGTATGAATGCAGAAAATGTGTATTGCTATTTAAAGCTGAAACATTTGAAATTTGCTAGAAAGTACATTACCTTTCAACAAACCATGTAAGTCACATGTCAGAAAATCAGAGATGACATCAAACATCGCACTAGAGGCCAAGACTTAACCAGACCAAATTCAACTGAAGTGGTGATGCTAATTGCCTTGAGTCACCATAGGAAGGGTATATTAGTAGCCACCAAGTCTTGGATGCTATGGGTGACCCTGATAGAGCTAAAATCATGAGATTTCTGAATTCTAGTTTTCCACATAAAACTACCAAAACAACTGTCAGAACTAAAACATGAATTCAGGGAGTCCCTGGAAGTCCAGTGGTTAAGACTCTGCATTTCCACTGCAGGGGTTATGGGTTTGATCCTTGGTCAGGGCACTAAGATCCCATAGCCAAGTCACATGGCCAAAAAAAAAAAAAAAATCAGTAAAATTGCAAGATCATTTGTGATTCTCTACATTAATAATGAACTATCAGAAAGAGAAATTAAGAAAATAATCCCACTTACAATTGCATCACCTGCAAAACAAGGAATTTAACCAAGGACTTGAAAGACCTGCAAGCTAAAAACTGCAAGACATTCATCAATTAAAGTGAACAGACACAAAAAGATATCTTATGCTCATGGGTGAAAATACCATTAATATGTCCATTCTAACCAAAACAACAGACACATTCATGCAATCACTACCAACGTTTCAATGACATTTTTCACAGAAACAAAAACAATCAACATCTGTGTGGAGCCACAAATGACCAAAAGAAAGGAGAAAGCCTGGACACATCTTCCTCCCTAACTTCAATCTACATGACACAGCTAAAAGCACCACAAAGTGTGGAATTGGCCCAGAAACAGGCGTAGAGACAGAGAGCCCAGAAGTAAACCTATAGGAGCACGGTCAGTTAATTCATGAGAAAGGAGCCAAGAACATACACCCGGGAAAGGACATCCCCCAATAAACCATGCTAGGAAAAATGGACACCACACACCAAGGAACAACTTGGACACCATCCTATACCACAGATTAAAACTGACTAAAAGCCACAAGTTTAAACTCAAGCCCTAACAGTCCTGGGTCCTCTGAAGACAGACACCCTCATCATCAGCCACCCACAGGAATCTTCTCCCCAATTTTTATTCACCTTTTCCTTCAGCTGCACCACCACCCTGCAAGTCCTGAGGACACCAGACTCTCATTAGCATGAACCCCACAATGTCCCAAAGCTGATGCTCTAATGGGTCCTGAAGAGACCAGACTCCTGACAGCAGCCACCCAGAGCCAGGAGCTTGGTGAGAGCGAGAACTTCCCCTCTGGGTCAGGGAGGCGGGCTCCTCTTCTTCTGCCAGCCAATGAGAACATGGAGAGCAAGTCTCCCTCACAGCCTAGTGGAGACCCCGCCCCCTGAGGGCAGTTCTGCTAGCTCCATTAAACTATGGAAACTCAAACTGAAATAGAGCCAAGAATTGAAAACTTCTCCAAAATACTTAACAATCAACTTGAAACATTAGGGAATGAAATGTAGACACCAAAATCACTCAGATTTACTAACAAACATTTAAAATTTGAAACTGTCAAATTGTAGACATAAACACGGAAAATCTACATGATCTTGGGTCTGTATATCATGAATTTTGAGTTTTAACACACAAGCTGTCAGTCCACAAGAGAAAAATATTGTGGACTTTATATAAAAGTAAAGAGATCTATCCTGAAAGATCTTAGAAAAATCAAGAAAATAATCCCACTTACAACTACATCTCCCCTCAAAACTAGGAATTAAACCAAGGAGTTGAAAGACCGGAAGCTAAAAACTACAAGACATTTATGAATTAAACTGAACAGACACAAAAAGATATCCCATGCTTGTGGGTGAAAATGCCATAAAAATATCCATTCTAACCAAAGCACATACACATTCATGCAATCACTACCAACATTTCAATGACATTTTTCACAGAAACAATCTTAACATCTGTGTGGAGCCCCAGAGGATGCAGAAGAGCCAGGGTGACCCTGAGAAAGGAGAACAGGCTAGTGTCATCTCCCTCCTTGACTTCAATCTACATTACGCACTTAAAGGCACCACAAGACGTGTAGAATTGGCACCGAAATAGGCACAGAGATAAGAGAGCCCAGAAATAAACCTACAGGCATAAGGTCAGTTAATTCACAAGAAAGGAGCCAAGAACATACACCCCCTTTTATTGAAGGAAAAGGACAGTCCCCTCGATAAGCCATGCTGGGGGAAATGGACACCATACACCAAAGAACAACACTGGACACCGTCCTTTATTGCAAAAACTGACTAAGCCCACGACTTTCCACGTCAAGCCCTGACAGTCCTGGGTCCTCTGAAGACAGACACGCTCCACAACAGCCACAGACAGAAACCTCCTCCCCAATTTTACTCACCTTTTCCTTCAAGGGCACCATCTCCCTGCACGTCCTGAGGAGGACAGACTCCCATCAACCTGAAATGAACCCTACAATATCCCAAAGCTGAACCCCCAGTAGGTCCTGAGGAAACCAGGCTCCTGTAAGCCTGAACTGAACCCCACAATGTCCCAAAGTCAAAACTCCAGTGGGTCCTGAGGGGCCAGACTGTCAGCCTGAACTGAACCCCACAATGTCCCAAAGCAGAAACCCCAGCAGGTCCTGAGGAGACCAGACTCCTGTCAGCCTGAACAGAACCCCACAAATTCTGCAAAGCTGAAATTCCAGTAAGTCCTGAGGAAACCAGACTGCTGTCAGCCTGAATTGAACCCCACAATGTCCCAAAGATGAAACCGCAGTGGGTCCTGAGGAGGCCAGAGTCCTGTCAGTGGCCATGCCCAGCCAGGTGTGCTCTGTCAGAGAGGGAATTCCCACTGGAGTCGGGGAGGTTCAGGGAGGCAGGCTCCTTGTTCCCTTCCAGCCAATGAGAACTGGAGATCAAGCCTCCCTCACTCAGGCATGCACAGCTTAGTGGAGACAATTAACTTGAAACAGTAGAGAATGAATGTTAAGGAACAACTAACTTGAAAGAGAGAATGAAATGTAGACACCAAATTCACTCAGATTAATAGACATTTAAAATTCAAAACCACCAAAATTGTAGACATAAACAGAAAATCTACATGACTATGGGTTTGACCTGTACATCATAAGCTTTGAGTTTTAACACACGAGCTTTAGTCCACAGAAGAAAAATATTGTAGACTTTATAAAATTAAAGATGTCAATTCTAAAAGAACTTACTCAGAAAATTAAAAGACAAGCCACAAGCTGGGAGAGAAGTATTTGCAAAATTTATATCTGATAAAGGACTTGGACTCAAATTAGACAAAGACCTCTTGAAAAAGCCCATCGAAAATGAGTAAAGATCTGAACAGACACCCAGTCAAGCCAAAAAAAAATATATATACAGATAGTAAAAAACAAAAACATGCTCAACATCATACACCATTAGGAATTACAAATTAAAATCATGAGATATCACACCATACAAATTAGGACTAAACTCTAAATATATGACAATAACAATTGCTGGAGTGTACCCAAAAGAGATGTCCTTTTTCATTAAATCAAATACCTTTTCATTATAGGGGACTGGAATACAAAAGTAGAAAGTCAAGAAACACCTGGAGTAACATGCAAATTTAGTCTTGGAGTACAGAATAAAGCAGGACAAAGGCTAATGGAGTTTTGGAAAGAGAACGCACTGCTCATAACACTCTCTTCCAACAACACAAAAGAAGACTCTACACACGGACATCGCCAGATGGTCAACACCAAAATCAGATTGATTATATTCTTTGCAGCCAAAGATGGAGAAGCTCTATACAGTCAGCAAAAACAAGACCAGGAGTGGACTGTGGCTCAGATCATGAACTCCTTATTGCCAAATTCAGACTTAAATTGAAGAAAGTGGAGAAAACCACTAGACCATTCAGGTATGATCTAAATCAAATCTCTTATGATTATACAATGGAAGTGAGAAATAGATTTAAGGGCCTAGATCTGATAGACAGAATCCCTGATGAACTATGGAATGAAGTTTATGACATTGTACAGGAGACAGGAATCAAGACCATCCCCATGGAAAAGAAATGCAAAAAAGCAAAATGGCTGTCTTAGGAGGCCTTACAAATAGCTGTGAAAAGAAGAGAAATGAAAAGCAAAGGAGAAAAGGAAAGATATAAGCATCTGAATGCAGAGTTCCAATGAATAACAAGGAGAGATAAGAAAGCCTTCCTCGGTGATCAATGCAAAGAAATAGAGGAAAACAGCAGAATGGGAAAGACTAGAGATCTCTTCAAGAAAATTAGAGATACCAAGGGAACATTCATGCAAAGATGGGCNGCCTAACCCCTCCATCAGGCCCTGACAAGAGGTCCCTGCCCTGGTGCATCTCACATCCCACCCCAACATGGTCTTTTTGAAGCCTAAACAAGACCATGATCCTCTCCTCCCTGTGATTCCCCTCACCTGATGAAGGAGACCTTGATCTCTTCGATTCCAAGGCCCTCATTCTCTCCAGTGAAAGTGAAAGTCACTCAGTCATGTCTGACTCTTTGCGACCCCATGAACTATAGAGTCTGTGAAATTCTCCAGACCAGAATACCGGAGTGGTAGCCCTTCCCTTCTCCAGGGGATCTTCCCAACTGTCTGTGCCAGTCTATATGGGACTGTGGTGGTCTCCTAAAATGAGTGTTTATACAGAGAATGGGGTGAATGGTGGTCCTAAAAGGTGTGCCCCACCCCCTAGAACACATGAACAGGGCCTTGTCTGGGAAAAGGGTCTTTGGAGATGTAGTTAAAGATCTCAGGTTAAGGTCATCTAGGGTTAGGGTGACCTTTAATCCAATAAACAGAGTCCTTATAAGCAACAAAAGAGGACACAGAGGAGAGGCCTTGTGAAGATGGAGGCAGAGATGGGACGGAGGGGGCCACAAGCCCAGGACCCCTAGAGCCCCAGAAGCTGGAAAAGGCAGAAAGATCTCTATGCTGGAGCCTGTGGAGGGACCTCAACCCTGCACCACCATGATCTCAGACGTCTGGTGTCCAGGACTCGGGGAGGATGTACTCCTACAGCTTTAAATCACCCAGCCTGTGGTCATTTGTTAGAGAAGCCACAGAGCAGTCAGACCCTGCTCTGTAGGATCCTACAAGTGTGGGTCTCACTAAAGGAGAAGGAGGCCAAATACAGCACACCTGCAGTCAGCACCGGGCTCCCACCAAAATCCTAAAGCAGTGGCTGGACACCAGAATGTTCAGCCTGTCCCTAGGAGCATTGGCTGCACACGCCTCCCCAGATTCTTACACCCGTGCATGTGGTGTGATATCTCAGTCCTGACTGAGGACATTTAATGTCACTGTTCACATTGCTCTATAAGAACCCACCAGTTAACACGGGTGAAAACCCAGTTAGGACGCTTGCTACATCTTCAACAGTTTTGAAGATGGTCAGGGATGGGGACTTACTCATGTGCAGCCAGCCCCTCCCCACTCCCAAGGAATGTCCTAAACGGGAAGCTGGGAGACCGCACAAAGGCATCTCTAAGTAAACACTGGCTGACACCCAGGCTAGCTGCTTCTGAACCTCCTCCACCCTTCCCAGGTAAAACACTTGAATATGTGCAAAGACCTCAAAGGCTGGAGGAAAGGGCTTGGAGCTGCATCAGTGACAGCACCCTTGCCGAGTTGGCTCCTGCAGGCCAGGCAGGACGGTCCTGGCCTGGATGCTCTTCTGGAAGCTTTCCATTTTTCTACCTGAGTTACCCCTCCTGTTTTCTTGCTTCCTCACCTCTGCCTGGGAAGACTTCCAACAGCAGGTGCAGGCAACACATCCTCCTCCTTAGCAAGTGGCAGCCTAGCAACTCCTGCGGAAGGTCCAGCAGAGCCCTACACAGACCGGACCCCCTGAAACGTCATGGCCCCTCACTCTCTCTCTCTCTCTCCAGGCCAGCCCCGCGGCTTCTGATGGCAGAGAAGATGGCGTCAAGTACAGCTGCAGGCACTCTTGCTGCCTTGAGGGTGTATATATAAACCTCAAGTCAGGCACATGTGCAAAGGGCGGGCTGGCCAGGTAAGCTAATTGTTGCCCATCCAGGCTCATGGTTTCAGAAAATGGGCCTCTGTGTGCCGGCCAAGCTTCCAGGAACAGGTGTGGGTCAGGATGGACACAGGGCCACAGCTCTGGCTTGTTTTCTAACCATTTTATTGGGCCCACAAGTGGGAAAGAATTTCAAGAAGACCGTCTCCTAATGAGAGGAACCCAGGGGTCAGGGAGTGGAGGGGTGGTGGGTGGAGACAGAGGCCCAGTGCCCAGGTGCTATGGAAGCCTCTGGAAGACCCTCTGGAAGGAGGCCGCACACAGTGAAGCCCAGGGTCACAGACCTGTCCAGAAGCTGCTGTTTGTTACCTCAGGTCCTGCTCTGAGGGGCTCAAGCTCAGATCTGTCCAACAGGTAGGCTGGGGGTGCTCTGCAATGAGGGCTCTGTGCATGGCTCCTGGGTGCTGAGCCCTATGGGGGTACCTGCCCAGGTAAGCCCCTTTTCCCTGGAGGAGTCTGCCCATGAGAACCCCGTGCTCCTGGGAGGAGTGTGTGAATGAGCATCCCCTCTGTGCACCTGGCACAGAGTAACTTAGCGACTCCCCTGTGGGCAGCACTGGGATGAGAGCAAGGACATGCCAGGGTGCCCTGAACTCCACCTGGGCCCATCCAGAGTGAAGAGGCCAGTAGGTGCGTGCTGGTTGCTGTGCTGGTGTGGGCGGCCTCATGGGTACCTCTTGTTCCTTCCACCTGACACCACAGAGGCCTCCCCAGGACACAGCAGACAGCCTGCCCAGGGGTGGTGGGAGCTCCTGGTGACCCTGCAGGGGACGTGATTGGGAAGGGCCAGACCAGAGGGAGAGGGCACGCAGGCAGAGCCGGGGGCTCAGGGCCCAAGGGGACCTTTCTGGCCTGAGCTGGGAGTAGACAAGCAGGTGCTGAGTGTGATCCAGGAAAGCAGCCCTGGTGACGTGAGACTGTTGAAGCAGTCTGAGGGCGAGTTGGGAAAGAACTTCCAGACATAGGGCATTTCAGAAGGGAGTGAGTTCTTATTAACAGAGAGCAGAGATAAAGTGGGCACTAAGAGTGCTGCGATTCATGGGGTCGCAAAGAGTCGGACACGACTGAGCGACTGAACTGAACTGAACTGAAGAGTGCAGCAGGCTGACCTCCTGACAGACCAGGGCAAGCTAACAATTTTGGGGGGTTAGTATCAATTTTTTATAGCCTCAAGACAAAGAAAATTCCTGCTGAAAGTTTGGCATTAGGTGATTGGCTGGGGCACTATAGGATGTTTACTGGAGTGGACATCTTTGCCTAGTTGGGAGTCAGGTAGCTTGTTAGTGATGATCAGGGGCTTTTGGCAACAGTTACAAAGGGGCTCAGCCAGCTTCAGAGGTGACCTTGGTTCTGGGCTCCTCTTCTGTGACCTTGGTGCAAGGCCTCCCACCTGTGACCTTGGGGCAGGACTCAACAAGACCAAACCCTGCTTCAGAGTGACAAGCCTTGTGGAGACAGGTTGTGAGACAAGCCCTGGTAAAAGGAGGTAAGTGAATCTCCCTAAAAGGAGGCTCAGTGAGCTGGCCCCCAGAAGTGAGAAATGTGAACGTGCTGTGAATGGGCAGTCACCTGGGTGGGCAATGGGTACAGACCCCACTCTGTGGCCCCAGTCTGTCCTGGGTGGGTTACTTGGCTTCTCAGAGCCTCAGCCTCCCAGTCTGCTTGTGGGGTGATGGTAGCATGGATTGATGAGTAATTTGCTCAGAACAGGGCAGAAAGAGGTCTTGTGGAAATTCCATAGAACACCATCAGTATGGGACTCACAGGCCATTTCCCACAGGTCTGTCTTCAGGATCCGGAGAGCAAATGTGAGCAGACTTGCAGCAGAGCCCGGGATAAGGTCAGTTTGGTGGGTCCTCCTGTTTCCTGAATTTGAGAGGGAGCAGGCTCCAGGGGTCAGTGGTGGTTCATCTCACACACAGAAGCATCCAGACCTCAAGGCCCAGCAGCCCCACGTGTTCCCCAAGTCCAGTTTCTGGGCCCCCAGGAAGCAGTCAAGACAAACCAGCCTCCCCCTCGGCCCTCTTCCCACCCAGAACAAGCGAGGAGAAGGCCGTCATTAGAGAGAAGCAGAGCCAGGGGGAGCAGGGGGGTTGTCCCGTGTGGGAAGGAGACATGGGGCAACTTGTATACTTGGATGTCCACACGAGGAATGTGAATCTGTGGGACTTGGGCACCAGGAGGGGCAGACAGTGGGCCTGAGTAAGCAGAGCAGGGCCTGGGGGCCACCATGGAGAAGTGCATTGAGCTTGGCCTGTGCCATTGGCCTTGCCTCTCCTGGGTCCCCGGGGAGGAGGAATTGAGCAGTGTTGGTGGAGTGACCACTCTTGTCCCCAGGCCCTGCCAGCACTGGCCCTTCAGGCTCTGGGTCAGGGATCCCATGGAGTGTGGGTCTCACTGTGCCCACCAAGGAGGCCTGGAGGACTTGGCAAGGAAGCACTGTTGCAGACATCACCTGTGCAGAAGTTTCCAAGTCAAGATCCGGTGGGAACTTTTGCCCTGAACGTGGATTTCAAGTCCGGAACACACATCAGCTTCTAGCAGCTGTTTATTTTTTAGCTACAGAGTCTTAAAACCCAGTACGTCCACAGCCTGTGAAAAGGCATGTCTGATCTGGCTCCAAGTGCTGCTTCTGGGTCCCTCCTGACTGGACGCCGGCAGCCAGTGTCACCAAGTCAGACTGTCAGATGGTGTTAGAGGTATAGGGATGAGAACACACAGTCCAGGCCCATGAGGGGCCACACTGTAAATGGAGCCGGTGCTGCAGCTGTGGGTGCCCTCCACTCACGCCAGGCAGATACCACTGTCCCCTCACAGGCTTTCACCAAGTTAAGTCCTATGGACCCTGCTCAGGCCCTACCCTGGCTAGGGGGTCTCTGTCTCAACAGGGAGAGTTTCCTTTTTCCATTCAGGTTCAAGTAGGTGATTATGAAAGCAAAGCTGAGACCAACAGAGCACAGGCTTTATTCAGTGGCCAAAGAACAGAGAAACAGAAACTAAGTTCACAGCTTAACTTCTTGCCCACCTGGAGAAAGTGGTTTGATTTTAAACAGTAAAGGCAAAGGGAGGAGGAGTGAGACTAATGCTGAGGACGCAGGTACATTTGAGGGAAGGGCAGGGTTTTTCCGAGTTAGTGGGGTACCACCTCCTTTTTACCTTTTTTTGGTTCTTCACGTCGGGTTATGAAGCTTCCCTGGTGGCTCAGAGGGTAAAGCGTCTGCCTGCAAGGCAGGATCCCTGGTTAGGGAAGATCCCCTGGAGAAGGAAATGGCAACCCACTCTGGTACTCTTGCCTGGAAAATCCTGTGGGTGGAGAAGCCTGGTACAGGCTACAGTCTGTGAGGTTGCAAAGGGTCGGACGTGACTGAGCGACTTCACTTTCACTTTTTTTCATGTTGGGTCATGGCCACCAGGAGGTATGTCACTTAATATAATGATTGAGTTAGCAGCGAGCAGTGATGTGAAGTGAGATCTTAAATTCCCTGCCCAGGAATTGAACCTGGAAAGCCTGGATGAGAACCAGGAATCCTAGCCACCAGACCAACAAGGGCTAAAAGCTAGAAGATACTCTTCCCTGGATCTTTGCCCCCAGTGAAAATATATTTATCACAGAGGCAGAAACTGTAAATGTAGGTATAAAGTTATTAGAGACTTAGGAAAACAAGTGGTACAGCACATAGAGAAATGGTTTAAGAGAGAAGCACAGCAGAGAAAGCGTATGGGCGAACCCCCTAGTGAGGAGGAACTTCCGGGTCTTTGTCTTCCTTCAGTCCAATTACCTGGTTTCTTTTCCCACATCTGACCTACCCTGGGACCTACCCCTGGGTGCACACTCACCCCCCAGCCAAGACGGATCTTGAAGTGAAGATTTCTGGGAGGAGCAAGACTCATTATGGCCTGGCGTTATCTCTTGAGTTTGAGCCACAAGAAGCCTTTCTGGGCATGTAGTGTCTCCCTTGTCCCAAAAGAGTGAGGGGCAGAGATCCCTGAATCCTTTACACATACAGGGTTTTGTCCCCTCTTTGTCGTTACTTTGACTATTAATCATAAGGGGTTTATAAGAGACAAACAATGGCTATTTACTCTCTGTTGTTACTTCCATTTCAGAGGGCAACCAGGAGGCTGACTGTAAATACCTAGACTGAAGCCCACCTCTCTCTTCTCTCAGAAAAGCTAACAGTTGTTAAGTATCCACCCTGAAGCCCACTTCTTTGTGTCCCGTGACACGCAAACAGGAGGCCAGTTATAAATGTCTAATCTGGAGCCCATCTATCCCCTACATCAATAATATAGTAAAATCAACTTACAATGAGACAGGTTGTGAACAAGGACACCCCTAATACAGGAGGGTTCAGACGCTGCTACAGAACNTTATTCTTTAGTTAATGCTTTTCAGAACTATATTATCAGTTCTTTTTAGGGTAAGTAGCCTGAAATTCTTCATACTTTTTAGAAGTCAATAATGCAAAAATAGACATTAATTTTTAATCATAGTATTTTATTTCAAGAACAAATATATACACAAACATACAAATATTTTCCTATCTTTCTCTCATTTTCAAGTGTTTATATATATACCTTAATTTAGCTAGCCTAAGTGGGACACTTCCCTTGCACCATGCACTACTAAATACAATAAAAAATAAAGCAGAAGACACGTAACTGGACATGGTGAGTTATGTCTATTGAAAGAAGGGAATTAACCAAAAGGAAGAAATACATAGTAGAAAGAACACATCTAGGACTGAAAACCTGGTTCTTCTGTTGAACACCTCTGTGACATGGTAATTGATGTTATTGTTTAAATATTAATTTAAATTTGGGATAAAAACAGTTGAAGAATGATTGTGAGAACTGGAGACATTGTATATAGTAACACGTTGAGCACATTTTCTCACATGTACTAGGTGCTCAATAATTAATTGATATTTTGTAGTATTTTAGGATATGGCACTCTGTCACTATTTAATATCTTCAAATGCTATTCTGCATTTTATATTTATAGACTTTGATATTAAGTAATAATTCCATAATTATAGAACCACTTATTTTTTTTTTACTCCCCTCTTTAAGTTTATATTTTCATCTTTGAGATATCTGAAAGCTACCCTGTGTTTTTATCACCTTTTTAAAATTATTCCCCCAAAATAAGCTATCATTTTCTTCAATCAAGATCAGTTTGCAGTATTGCATAAACTTCTGACTAGGTAAAAAAGATCTTGCCCCATCATTGGGTTAGTTCATTTTCTTTTTGCTCTCCTAATTATTTCTCCCTCACCTGAAAATTTCACATCTGCCTTAAGCTTAAAAGCTTAAGGCAGATGTGAAATTATAATAGGAAACATGGAAATATGGAAACATAGGAAATATGACCCATTGTAGTAGGAAACAATGGGTCATAAAGTACTAAACTTCCAAAATACAGAATAAAATAATATTTCTTCATTTTTATCTTAAATTTCTTCTGCTTTCAGAGAAAAATTACTTAAGGTAGATCCCATAGATTCATCCAATTTAGAAGCCTCTTCCAACTTTCTTTTCTCATAAATTTCAAAGCTTCTTGATAAGAGTAACAAAACTTTTTTAATACAAAAATAATAAGATTTCTAAACTCACCTATTATCAAATAAAGTTCTTGGCTCAATTTTAGTGACATACATCATCTATATAGACATATACACACACTCATACATATAGGTCAGGACATTTTAGAATATCTCCTTTGTGGTTAATAAAAGGGTTGTCCAGTGGGGAGGACTGAAGGCCACTTAATTGCTTAATTCTCAACTTTTATTTAAAAGGACCTTAAGATTTCATTTATGGGCATGATTGTGTAAGAAATAATCATTGTATAAGTACCAACGTAAACTTCTACTATCCCTCAACATTGAAAATGAAGGAGTCATAATAAAAAATGGTACAGGCATGCTTACAAAAAGACTTAAGTCAAGCTACAAAGCACAGGAATTCCAANTGGGCATGATTGTGTAAGAAATAATCATTGTATAAGTACCAACGTAAACTTCTACTATCCCTCAACATTGAAAATGAAGGAGTCATAATAAAAAATGGTACAGGCATGCTTACAAAAAGACTTAAGTCAAGCTACAAAGCACAGGAATTCCAAGTCACACGGGACTTTTCCTTCTAAGCCTCTCAGCATCTAACTAGATAAGATGGCAAAACGCCATCTGCATCCCTGCACTTGATTAAAAATTAAACTGTATAGGATGGGCTAGACAGCTGAAAAGTCATGTCATTTTGTCTAAAATAATGCCTTCAATCAATTCCCCTTGCTTTTCCTAACCCCAAATTCAATGTTATGTTTACTAAATGAAATGAACTCTCGTTTCATCTATTGAAATGCATTATTCAAGATGTGATTTTCTCACATTCTTAGAGAAACTTGCCTGAATTAGTTCCTTGTGGACGTTTCAAATATTATCTAAAGTCAGAATACTGGAACAAGAAGGAAGCCTGGAGATTCTCACTCAAATATTCACACAAACACTGACCATAGGCTCCCACCAGACATTTTATTCGATAATAGATTCCATCCAGACCCTATGTCCAATATTTGGGGAATAAAATCTCAGAAATAAAAATCTCCACTTATTAATGGAGAATTTTTCCTCCATACAGAGTCTTTTAAATGATATACATTATATCAGAAAGACAAAATGGCACAACTCTTTGGAAATTGTCTTTAGTTTTTACGGCTTGATAAAAACATATTAATACTCTAATTTTGGGTTTTCTTAATCAGTATATAAAAACAAACAAAAGAGCAACATAATACACACTCTTTTCCAATTTAGAAAATTTTCTTTGGGATTAATATATNCAACTCTTTGGAAATTGTCTTTAGTTTTTACGGCTTGATAAAAACATATTAATACTCTAATTTTGGGTTTTCTTAATCAGTATATAAAAACAAACAAAAGAGCAACATAATACACACTCTTTTCCAATTTAGAAAATTTTCTTTGGGATTAATATATCACTAACAACCATCCTTTTTCAGGTTGTCATTATACTAGGAGATTATGAAGGATGACTTTTCATAAAACAGTTTTCTTCTTGATTCTACTGATCAAGAATTAACAAAAATCCCCTGTTGTCAATCACCTAAATTTTATTGTCAGTTTAACATCAATTGAAAATTCACCATGAAACAAGCATATAATCTTCAAGTATTATATGTGAATTTTGGATTTTTTAATGTCTTGATCCACATCTGAGATTCTTGACATCAAGGACTATGCCTTAGTTAGCTGTGCCCCCAGGACCTATCACTGTGGCAATATATGGAGTATGTACAAGGGTTAATTAAATGGCATCTGTGACTCAGCATTTCTAATACTTTTCACATCACAGATCTCCTCACAGCCTGCTGGAAGAACACACTGAGTATTCCTTCCATGTCTTTTCTTGTGCTGACCTTCCTTTCTAAGACATTTATTTTGCTCTCTTTTGCTTAGTTTCTATTTGCTCTCCAAGATTTACATATATCATGAAATCTATTCCAGCCTAGGCTTTTAATTTCTAATTTTTTTTAAGGATGGATGCAACACTGAACTCTAGTCTTTTGAAGGAGAGAAGGAAAAAGATTTATACTTCTTAGATATCCCCCCACAGCTCCTGGCTCAAAGTTGGGCACATAGTTGCTGACTAGTACAGAGGATACCAATGATTCATGAGCTGGGAAAGGTACAAGTCCCTTGTGGATAAAACAGATCAGGGATCAGCAAACTATAGGTCAGGAGCTAAATTCAGCCTGCTATCTGTTTTCATAAATAAAATTTCACTGGAACACGGCCACATCCATTCATCTATGTATTGTCTATAGCGGCTTTCCTGCTATAATAGCAGCACTGAGTAGTTGCGCCAGGGACTGTCAGGCCCTCAAGCCTAAAATATTTATTAGCTGGTCCATCATAAGTATGCCAATCAGTGTATTGGCTCAGTCATTTTTTAGCATGGACCCAAGATGATATCTAAGTCATTCACAGCCTTAACCATTGTGGTAAGACAACTCTTTATAATCCAGTTATTAAATATTGGTCCCTGAACCGGTTGCACTGACATTATCCAGAAACTTGTTAGAAATGCAAAGTCTCACACTCCATCCCAGACAACAGGTCAGAAATTCTGAGATGGGGGCCAGCAATCTGTGATTTTGCCAACTCCTCAAGCAATTCAAATATACATTAAAATTTGAGAACTACTAAGCTAGATAAGCAGAGAAGGCAATGGCATCCCACTCCAGTGTTCTTGCCTGGAGAATCCCAGGGACGGGGGAACCTGGTGGGCTGCCGTCTATGGGGTCGCACAGAGTCGGACACGACTGAAGTGACATAGCAGCAGCAGCAGCAAACTAGGTAAGGTTTCCCTGGTGTCTCACCTGGTAAAGGATCTTCCTGACATGCAGGGGACCCAGAGTTAATCCCTGGGTCATGAAGATCTCCTGGAGAAGGGAATGGCAACCCACTCCAGAATCCTAGGACAGAGGAGCCTGGTGGGCTACAGTCCATGGGGAAAGGAGCATTTATTAACACCTTGCCATAATGACGTGGCCTGGCTATTGCAGATCCAATTTCTTCAACTGCTACCCCTGGATACAGAGATTTTAAGTGGTAAAAAGATATCAATTATGTTTCATCTGCCCTAAAATGTAACACTTTGGGTTTACTCTGAAAGAACACTAAGGAACAGGATTACTTTGATGTGGGAATTGCTACAGTACTTTCAGTAAATGCTAATACAGCCACCAGCTGTATATCCAAAGGAAAGACAATATACCAAGTGTCAAAGTGTAAAATCTATTCAAAAATAGATAGAAATATCAAAGCAATATAGCAGATAAGCTCCAGTTTTTATAGGACTGCCTGTCAAGACAAACTTCTGCTCAATGATTCTCAGCAGGGATACAGGAGAAGTGGACTACAGCTCAGTTGGAAACTCTGTTAATCAAGGATTTGTTCCAACATGCATATCCCCAGTGTTAAGTCTCAAATGTGGCTAGATAGAATTTTCTATGACAGTGTGTGCGTAGAAATAAGGAATAATCACTATCAAGCCTTGTAGAAGATAGTAACTAGCTAGTATTTGCTCTGGAAAAATATATGTTAATTGCATTATATAATATATACAGTTTTCATGAACTAATATTTGTTTAACTTTACAGTAAAACTGCCTTCTTCATTATTTCTCTCCAAAATACAGATTAGCACTAGCAGCTATAGCTATGATATGACAGGGTTACAATCTATAAAAATAATGGCAACATATTGATAAGAGATAAGTGTAATAAAGTTTTTTTTCTGCAAAGACCCTTGTCACAATATTTTATATTTAATGCTCAAAGCTCAGCAGCTATTTCAAGAAACAACAGTAAAATTATTTAACCTATTTCAGAGTCTCTATATAAAGGTTAAAAGAAACATGTCAATCAATAAAAATAAACTATTGACTGATAGCCTCTAGAAAGTTCAAATTATTTCCTAGTCATAAAAAATCATTATGCTTCCCCACAACAGTATAACCATTATTTCTTTTTTGATAAATGGCACACAGATTGCATATGCCTAAAATCTATGTAAGCATTTATTCAATGTCCATTAAAGCATGCTTCTATTTTGACAACTATCTATGGAAGGAAAAGCATTCCTGTCCTCTGTGTAATACAAAATTGGGAAATATGGGCCTGGATTTCATACCTATGAATTTAGTAAAT
Organism: Neotragus pygmaeus; assembly: GCA_006410875.1. Classification (NCBI taxonomy): domain Eukaryota; kingdom Metazoa; phylum Chordata; class Mammalia; order Artiodactyla; family Bovidae; genus Neotragus; species Neotragus pygmaeus. The sequence goes on along the minus strand of SJYV01042269.1, from coordinate 1,208,599 downwards.
GATTGATGATGGATCAGATGATCTGTTAGATTGATTTAAGACTTAAAATTCACACATTTAAATCAAGGATTGATTTGGGACTGTTATATATGAGTGCATGCTCAGTGACTTCGTCCTGTCTGACTCTTTGCAACCCTATGGCCCATAGGCCACCAGGCTCCTCTGTCCGTGGGATTCTCTAGGCAAGAATACTGGAGTGAAACGCTATGCGCACCTCCAGGGGATCTTCCCAACCCAGGGACCAATATGGGTCTCCTGCAAACTCTGCATTGGAGGTGATTCTTTACCACTGAGCTACTAGGGAAGCCCACTCTTACATATAACAGTTCAATTCAAAGAGGAAGAATGCACAGTTATCTCTATATAGGAACTATCAGCTTGTGTAAAGATTGAAACTATGCTTCATTCAGAAATAATTCACAGTGGGGAGACCTAATACCTACCTAAAAGGACAGCAAGTCATAACCAGCATCAAACAGGAAGCAGCAGAGGGGGAGTGGGTGACAGAAAGCAATTAGCAATAGTGCTCTAAAGTTTTAAGGAGTGGAAAATTAGGCTAAATATTAGAAACCTTTCACAGCAAGTCCATTAGCCTCTAGAATCAACCTTCAGTTGAAATTTCTTCAATTGAGTTATTTAAAATTAGATAAGGGCCCATTTTGCCAAAATACTGTAGGGAATTACTCATAGGGAATGATTGTTAAGGTGTACAAAATGAACTTTTTTTTTTTCTTTTTCTCTTAAGTTAGATTTTTTGCATGTCTGTCATGATTTCACACACATTAAAAAACTGTGAGGCTATGAAAATGCTCTGAAGATTATTCTTACTATTATACCATATTAATTTGTACAGTTTTTATTTTTTCAAAATAAGAGGAAGATAAAATAAATAAGAAATAAAAATTACTGTTGACTATTTCACTAAAAATACTAAATTCAAGGAAGGAAAATTTCTATTAAAAGATAGTATATCCATTTATAAAATTAGTATACTGCTGCTACTGCTAAGTCGCTTCAGTCGTGTCCGACTCTGTGCGACCCCATAGACGGCAGCCCACCGGGCTCCCCCGTCCCTGGGATTCTCCAGGCAAGAATACTGGAGTGGGTTGCCATTTCCTTCTCCAATGCATGAAAGTAAAAAGTGAAAGTGAAGTCGCTCAGTCGTGTCAGACTCTTAGCGACCCATGAACTGCAGCCCACCAGGCTCCTCCGTCCGTTGGATTTTCCAGGCAAGAGTACTAGGGTGGGGTGCCATTGCCTTCCCCTAAAATTAGTATAGTTAAAGCCATATTTAATTACTAGCAATGCCCCAGTACAATACATAACACCAGAGCTGGTAATCAATAAATACTAAATGAATAAGTAGATACCTCCTCTCTGGAGATTGTTTCTTCTAGAGTTTATGTCCTGGAGATGAAGGCTTATTAAAAATCAGTCAGTTCCTTCATAAGACTAAGGAAGTAAGTGGTAATTTTCCCTCAAGGTAAAAGAAACCTGACTCTTCCTTCCAGATCACTTGTCAGTAATTGGATGGTTACTTACCCTTAGGCTGCTAGGCTTTGTGCTGTATGTCAAGTTCTTGATCCAAGTCAGGTAGCCCAAAAAGTTATCAGTAAAACACTAAGCTACTTTGTCTTTCTGGATTTCATACTTATAATGCCACCATTTCTAACAGCTGTTTGTCATATAAATTCAAATTTGTGGCTTCAGAGATATTGCTGCCTGCACAATTAACTCAAAAGGATTACAGGGGCAAGTTATGTCAGTTCAGTTCAGTCACTCAGTCATGTCCATCTCTTTGCAACCCCATGAACTGAAGCATGCCTGGATTCCCTGTCCATCACCAACTCCCAGAGTTTGCTCAAACTCATGTCCATCAAGTCAGTGATGCCATCAAACCATAAGTCAATCTCTCTGCATTTCATTTCCAGCTAAACCATGAGCAATAACTTGGGCAAGTTATTTAACACAGGTTCATTTCATTTGTAAAATGAGAAAATTATATAGTTATATCATCTCACAACATTACATCAAGGATTAAAAATCTGGTAATTTATGAAAAATGCTGTTAAGTGCCCTGGAGAGAGACTATTTAGGTTCAAATTCTAGTCCTGATATCTATTAGCTGTGTGTACTGGTGCACCTTATTTAGCCTCACTGTGACCAATAAATGCATAGAAAAAAAAATAGGTCTTGTTATTTAAGAAGTTTTACTTGGATTTAATTTACACAATACATCTAATGTAAATAACTCAGTGATTTTTAGTAAATTTACATGAAAATGTAATCATCCTCATAGCCCAGTTTTAGAACACTTCTGTTTATATTGGAAATTTTCCTTGTGCCCATTTGTAGTCAATCCCCACTCCCAATCCCAGGCAATCATTGATTTTTTTTGTCTCTATGGATTGTGACACTTTAATCATACAACATGTGACCTTTGCTTTCTGATGTCTTTTACTTAACATAATAGTTTTATGGTTCATCATAGCATATATCAGTATTCTATTCCTTTTTATCGCCAAATAATATTTCACAGTATAGGTGCTATAATAGCCTGTTATAATATCTAGACAGATAGAGATAGAAACAGATATTAATAGATATAGACATCTCATCATCATCCTATAATAATGAAAAATCTAAAGAGCATTTCCTATTTCCTGGCAAAGCTGGTCTCTATGACTACATTTAATTTTAGGACAATCTTACAGTGTTAAATAGGAGTCTTTGGGATTTCATCTGTTTCCCTGTCAGTTAAAACTATGACTAGACTAGCAAAAATAACCTAAATACATTTCTAGACAGTCAATATGTTTCTATGATATATATTCTTTTTCATCCCTTCCTTCCATCTATCACTGGCATTTCAAATTTGTGACTCACCATTCCCTTTAAAGGCCTGTGACAAGTCATTATTCGTATTCTTTGTTGTTTCCTATGGCTCCTTGAGACCAATAAAAACATAAATAATAATGGAAGCAAGCAGTCTGGGAAGGAGATAGCAGGAATTCTAGGACCTGAAAAACAGAGTATGGATGATCACTTACTCTTGAGTATACATAGAGAAAAGGGCTAAAGAGAGAAGAGCCAACTTTTAAAAAGGGATAAAAGGAAGATCCATGAAGGAGGCATGTAAAAAAAAAAAAAAAGTGGAAATAACATCAGAAGAAAATAGGGTCCCAGGTGGAAAGGAATGAAAAGTTTCAACAATATGCAAAGGTTTAGGCAACATAGAGATCAAGTAACTTGGAGCATCCCCAACCATCTCCAAGGGAGGAGGATGTTTAAGACAATTGGAGGCAGGTAATGTAAATTAATGAAGTATCTGGACATAAAACATTAAATAGTTACAAAGACTATTGCCATGTCAGATGATAAATCCAGGAATAACAGATCTTCTTCAAATATGACCAAAATAAATGTCCCCTCTCATTTTCCTTTTCAACATTTACTGGAGGTACTAGATAACGCAATGAGAAAGGGAAGGAAAATAACAGGTAAAACAGTATGCAGAGTGGGAAGAAATATGTAAAACTCTTCACAGATGATATGACTGGCTATGAATAAAATCTGAAAAAGTCAACCAAAACTCCTGGAACTAATAAGCAATTATATAAAAGTTCATGTACAAGGTGAATATAGAAAAGTCAATTGCTTTCCTAAATATATGAATACTAGTGATAAACATAAGAAATTTGGAATTAACACAATATTATTTATATTATACACCCCAAATTAAAGACATGGATATGTACAAGATCTATACTATGATGACTATAATACTCTGATGAACAAAATTTAAAAACTAAATAGAGAGATATTTCACATTTATCGATAGCAGATTTAATATTATCAAAATGTCAGTTCTTCTCAACTTGATCTATAGATTTTGTGTAATCCTAATCAAAATTCCAGCAAATTTTTGTATGGATATTGACAAACTGATTCTAAAGTTCATATTGAAATATAAAAGAGAAAAGTCAACATAATATTAAGGAAGAACAAAGTCTGAGGACATATGCTATCTGAATTAAAGACTTATAATAAAGCTATAGTAAATTCAGTTCAGTTCAGTTCAGTCACTCAGTTGTGTCCAACTCATTTCAACCCCATGAACCTCAGCATGTCAGGCCTCCCTGTCCATCACCAACTCCCGGAGTTCACCCAAACCCATGTCCATTTGGACAGTGATGCCATCCAACCATCTCATCATCTGTCATCCCCTTCTCCTCCTGCCCTCAAACTTTCCAAGAATCAGGGTCTTTTCAAATGAATCAGCTCTTTGCTTCAGGTGGCCAAAGTATTGAAGTTTCAGCTTCAACATCAGTCCTTCCAATGAACACCCAAGACCGACCTCCTTTAGGATGGACTGGTTAGATTTCCTTGCAAGCCAAGGGACTCTCAAGAGTCTTCTCCAACACCACAATTCAAAAGCATCAATTCTAGACTGTGGCATTTGTGAAAGAATAAACAAATAGATCAATGGAACAAAATAAAGAGCCCAGAAATAGATTCACACAAATATAGTCAACTGATCTCTGATGAAGGAGCAGAGGCAATCAATTAAGAAATGATAGCCTTTTTGCAAATGGTATTGGGACAATTAGATGCCCCAAAATGGAGAAACAGAAATTAGAATCTTCAAAAAACTCAAATCATAGACCTGAATGTAAAATGCAAAACTATGAAACTCCTAGAACATAGAAGAAAATCTAGATAACTTAGGTTTGCCAGTGACTTTTTAGATACAACACTAACAGCACAATCCATTAGAACAGATATAAGTTGGGCTTCATTAAATTAAATTCTTCCACCCTATGAATGTTACTGTCAAGAGAATGAAAAGACAGCCACAAAAGATCTTTTCATAAAAATGTACAAAAAATCCTTAAAATTCAATAATAAGAAAATGAATGGCCCAATTAAAAAACAGGCAAAAGACCTGAGCAGACACTTTCCATAGAAGATATACATACAGGAGAAAATAAGCATAGTAAAAGATGTACAATATCATGCACNATATTTATATTATTTATATATGTATGTATATTATTTATAAATATATATAATATATAGTATTTATAAATATATATAAATAATATATATTTATAGTGTACACACACACACACACACACACACACACACACACACACATATATACCTGGCCTTAGTTGGCCAAGTAATTTTTTCACAAAGCCACATGCAGGATATGTTTTCTAATCCTTAGACATCTGAGAATAATTTTCTGTTGCCTTTACACATGAAAAACCTTTTACCTAGGTTGAAAAATGTTTGCAACCTTGCTGCTCAAAATTGAGGAGATACTACTGTACTGTCTTTTGGGACTTCCTGCTATTGCTGGAGGAACTCTGGGCAGTGTGAGTTTTATTCCTTTGTAAGTGACCTAGGATTTATGCTGGAGTGTTTTTTTTTTTTTTTATCTTTTATTTATTGTTTTAAAATTAATTGACATTTTTTAAATTTTTGGCTGCGCTGAGTCTTTGTTACTCTGAGCAGACTTTTCTCTAGTTGTGGCGAGCAGGGGGCGGCTCTCTGGCTGCGATGCTTGGGCTTCTCATTGCGGTGGTTTCTCTTGTTGCAGAGCACGAGCTCCAGGGCTCGTGGGCGTCAGGAGTTGTGGCTCGAGGGCTCTAGAGTGAGCGATCAATAGTTGTGGCACACAGACTTAGTTGCCTGTGGCATGTGGGATCTTCCTGGACCAGGGATTGAACTCCTGTCCCCTTCATTGGCAGGTGGATTCTTAGCCACTAGGCCACCAGGGAAGTCTTCCTTTGTCTTTTAAATCACTTACTGGGATATATTTAGATGTGTGATCTAGACATTCCCTGTTTCCCCTCTAGATCCAGTCTCCGCTTCCCCCAGTCTGCTTCGGCCCTGGGACTTTTGCGCATGGAACCGACTCCCACGCCCCTGAGCTTCTGCTTGGTTGGGCCACTGGAAGGTGTGGGGACAGATTGGGGGCAGGACAGTGCTGCCATGCCTTCTACACCTCTCCGGGTTCTGATACCACGCCCTCTTTCCTCCTTAGACCCAGGAATCGTCATGACGATTAAATTCTCCCTTGGTTCTGTAAGATTCCCCTTTTATTGATTATTCTGGGAACGTGGCGAATTCTCTCAAACTGTGGTTTGTATGATTTCTGTTGACTGATTTTCAGGATCACGATGATTCCTTCTGTTACAGCCAGTCTGCTGCTGCTGCTGCTAANTGGTGGGAGCCCTCCTGCCTGCCCCGGGGCCTCCAGCTCCCGACAGACCCTCCAGTCCTGGTGTGGGCACCCGCATCCAGTCATGGACTCCTGCTCCTGCTGTGGACACCCCGTCCCATCAGCCCCCAAGAGGGAGGGGTGAGAACTTGGCCATGAAGAAGACAGGGCAGTGGCGGGCTCGGACTCCAGGCCTGGAGATCAACCTTCTTCTGTCCCATCCAGGTCAGCACTAAGAAGTCTACAGAAGCCAAGCCGTGGATTCACCTGCACATAAACAAAAACCCAGAGTTAAAGAGCCTGTCAGCAGAGTGGAAAAGACCAAGCAGAAGTCAGCCCAGCAGGAGCGGAAGCAGACAGAGAGCAGAAGTCTGTGCCCTCAAGAGTTACAACAGGACTGGGGTGCCTGGGAGCTGCTTGTGGCTTCTGTGAACAGACGCAACCTCCTGGAGAGTGAGTCAGCCCTGTGTCCACAACACATGGGACCCTAGAGGCTTGGCTGTGTTACCAGTGTCGAGCTGAAACACCCCATTAGGAGCTTTACACAACTAGACAAGAAGACATTCATCTTATTCCTACAACTGGATTAATCGGAACTTCCTGCATACAACTTGCCTCACTAGTTCCTCCAACCTGAATTGCCCCTTGCTTGCCAAAGAGACTTCTATTCTTCCAAGATAATAGATTCTCTATTTTTAAAACTTTGTGTGGGAAAAAAAAAAAAAATCAGTGTTTCTTGGGAAACTAAATCTTCTCCAAAAATGCAAATAAAACATTAATAAAAAAGAAGACAAAGACAGAGCTGGCCCTGACTGCAGTAGGTGTAGACAAGAACTGGGGATGCTTAGATACTTGTCCCCCAAGGGCCCAGAATTTGATGTCTGACCTGTGAGAGCTCTGACTACAGGGGTCTGCCTCCACCTGGACTCACCTGGGGGTCGCTGCAGGGAGAGTGTGTCCTAGGGTGACTTTCCAACTTGCCCCATCCCAGCTTCACCCGCCAGCCACTCCACCCCATTAATAGTCTTTAAATGGTGTCTCTCACCCAACAGGCTTGCACAGGAGGTTTTAACCCTGAATGAAGGTCCAATGAACAGTGTCCCATGTGTCCTGCATGTCTTGGGAGGAAGGAGCCTCACTTTCATGGTCCTGCCCCGTGCACCGGGGCGGGTGATAGAGGTGGGGGTGCAGCAGCCCCAGGCTCTGTTCTGACAGAAGCTCCCTTTCTGTGGACAAGCCTTTTCACTCCTTATCCTCCCTGGAGACTCAGGAGGCCACAGCATGGGGGCACGTGCAGCACCAGGACCCCACCCTAGGAAATTTCTCAGAGGCAAGGACCAGGCCTGCAGGCTAAGGTGAGGAGGGAGCCAGCCTCTTGGTGATGCAGGGGGCTAGGATGCCACATGCCCGGGAGGGCCTTGGACTCAGCTAACTACCACCTGGAGTCTCCTGGCCCTCCCCTGGTAGAGGGGCTCTTCAGATTCCAGGGGCCCAAGACCCCCCACTTCTGATTCCAACTGCAGAGTCAAGGTCCCAGAGACCCCCTCCCAGCTGCTTTTCTTGGAGGCTCCCAAAAGTCCCTGAAGCTGTTATACTTGGGGTTAGTTATGGTGAAGGATACAGATTAAACTCAGTGAGGACAGAGGTGAGGAGCAGGGTCCATCCTCCTCGGCTGCAGCAGCTCAGGAAGATCACCTGAGTCCTAGGGTGTGGGATTTATTGGGGTCTGTCACAGCAATATGGTGCCACGACATGCCCAACCTTGGCCTCCAACCCCCACAGGAGACTCAGGAAGCCCCACCATGGACCATGCCATCAGCACAGAGCAGCCTGGAGCAAGGACACACCTGTCAGACTCAAGGTGAGCTCTGGAGCCAAGAGGAGAGGCGTGGCCTCTCTGCCGGCAGGTGACCCCACACCAAACAGGCCCCGGTGCAGCGCCCGATCGGTGTGGCCAGCAGGGGGGCACATGGGTCAGCCAGTGTCCGTATGCCTCAGCCTGTGACCACTGACCATATTGCCCTGCTCTGCTCACAGAGCGAGGCCAACAGAGGGACAACAGGAAGGGAACAAAGCCAGCTCAGGGTCAGGCTGGGTTGGAAAGGGTCCCAGGAGCGAGCACCTGGCGGCCCTTGCCCCGAGCCGAGAGCTGACGTCCACCCTGCGGTCAGTCACATCTCCCCACATAGGGGACGGCTGCCTTTCCCGTGTCCTGGGGCAGAGTCACGACTGCGTATACAGCGGGAGGCACAGCAGTGCACGCGGCAGGCCTGATGCCTGCCCTGCTCATGCAGTCGGAGCCTGGTGACGGTGGAGCCGCCCCACAGGACCTGGGCCGATCCCGGGAGGATGTTGGGATGAAGCGTTTAGGAGTAGCACAGGTGACTGAGGACACGACCAAGGGTGGGCAGGAAGGGGAGCCCAGGGAGGGTCCTGGGTCATCCCTGATTCTGCACGAGGGGTGTGGAGCTGGAGGTGAAGGAGGTGGCGGCAAGAAACCGATCCCTCGACGGCGAGGAAATAGATAATCCCAGGCAGAGAGGGAACGGGAAGACTGTGCCCAACGGGAGGCCCGGCGGGTGGCGCTGCAGGCACAGGAGCCAGGGCTGCTCCCTGCGGGGCGGCAGGCAGCCCCGCACCCCTGGGAACCACGCGGAGTCCAGCTAGACGCGAGCCAGGAAGAGAAGGGAAGCCCGTCCACACTGCTGAACACGACAGGGGAGGCGTTCACACTCCTCTCCCCCCGGCGCGGGCAAAGGGCCGATGGAGAGAGGCGGGGCTGAGGAGATGTGTATAAGAGACAGCCCTCCAAANAGTGGACACTCAGTGCCTGGTCTGTGGATGGTCGAGTCCTCTGGGTGTCGTGACTCTTCTTGGGGGCTACTAGGGCCTTATCCTCACTCCGAGGGGTACGGAAGGGGAGGGATGGAGCTGTGCCTGGGCTCTTGGGGAGGGCCTCTCTGGCCAGATTCACAGGCCTCAGTCCCCACTGCCCACTGGATACCCGCCTCCAGGAAAGGACCTGTCCTGTGAAGCAAGGCACCTGGGTCGGGGGGCAGCGACTCAGATGGCCACACTCGGGTCAGGAGGTGGGATGGGGTGGCCTGCAGCCAACTGCCGCGGTCACCGCAACCCTGTGGCTTCTTTCTGAGGCTTGAGATGCGGTCCCCAGCCTCTCCCCACCCATCTCTGTCTCCTGCTCTCATCTTGCCTTCTCCCCCACGAGTTCTGCTCCCTCCTCACACTCAGGTCAGTGACCTCATCTCAACCCAGGGGAGTCCGTGATCCTGGGGCCTCTTGAGGCGACAAATTCGGAGGTCAACACAGCTTGTGGGGACATGGCGGGGAGGGGGGGCGGTGCTCCAAGGCCAGAATCCAGGAGCCTCATGGAGGAAGTGGTGTCCTGACTCAGGGAGAATGGATAGACAGGCAGAGGCAGGAGGGATGCCAATGCGGGTGGTCACCCTTGCCCTCTGGGAAGTGAAGAGTCTCTAGAGGGCAGGGCAGGAGCTGGCAGGACAGGCATGTCACAGGAGGGCAGCCTGAGTTGCTATGTGCAGGGTCTCAAAACAGCAACCATGACCCATAACCTAGCTCTCACCCCACTCCCAGCCCTGATGCCAACCCTCCAAACCAACACCAAGAAAAATCTAATCAAATCACACAAATACGTCAGAAAAGTAAAACCACACCAGCATACTTTATGAACAGAAAAATCCCCCACAAAACTAGAGCAACATGAAACCAACAGAACATTGCATGGATGATGACATAAGCAAGTATCTCGACACCAAAAATGTCAGGTTGTTTCACATATTAAAACTAAGCAACACAGTGAACCACTGTAAGGGCATGATATAAAAACAGACTATCATATCAATTATTGCAGAAGAAACTATAATCAAACCCTAATGCTATCTCATGATACAAACACTCAAGAAAGTAGGAATAAAAGAATATGTGTGTAATATTAAAAAGAATAATATACAAAGCTATAGCAAACTTCATGCTGCTGCTGCTGCTAAGTCGCTTCAGTCATATCCGACTCTGTGCAAACCCATAGACGGCAGCCCACTAGGCTCCCCCGTCCCTGAGATTCTCCAGGCAAGAACACTGGAGTGGGTTGCCATTTCCTTCTCCAATGCATGAAAGTGAAAAGTGAAAGTGAAGTCGCTTAGTCGTGTCTGACTCCCAGCGACCCCATGGACTGCAGCCCACCAGGCTCCTCCGTCCATAGGATTTGCCAGGCAAGAGTACTGGAGTAGGTTGCCATTGCCTTCTCCAAGAAAACTTCATGCTCAGTGTTAAAAACTGAAAGATTTACTCCTGAAATCAGGAACAAGGCCAGGAAGCTGACCTCCACCACTGTTACTCAATAGGGCGCTGGAAGTTCAACCTAGAGTTTTAAGGAAAGAAACAAAATTTTCATGTGTGAATGGAAAAATTAAAACTATATCAATTCACAGAATACAGATCACACCATCTTACAGATAAAACTTCTTTAACCAACAAAAAATTACTTGACTAGTCAACTAATTCAGCAAAGTTACAGGAAAAAAATATCAATTCATAAACATTTATCTTATACATGTACATAGCAATGAATAATCTGAAAAAGAATTTATGAAACCAATTTCACTTTAAATAATGTCAACATATATATTTAGGAATATATTTAATCAAGTACAAAATTTGCTTTTATGTTTGTAAAGTTGTCTGTACATTTGAAATTACTGGTAAGTAAATCACTTTTCAAAACACCATGTCAAAACCATTCCAGAAAAACAGAAAGCATCAAACTTCCAGTGAGAGGCCAAGACATATCTAGATCCAGTTCACCCAAAGTCCACATGGAATTTAGAGGCACTCTGGGAAAATCATATTAGGAGCCACTGTTTTCTGTGTTGTGAATGACCTGGATGTGGGAGAAACAGTGGAGTTTTGGAATTCCGATCTTCCACATCATTCCACCAAAAAAAATTAGAAATGAATTCAGTAAAGATGCAAAATCAATATATGCAAATCAATGGCATTTCTAAACACTAATAATAAGCCATCAAAAAGAGAAGGAAAAAAAAAAATTTACAACTGCATCAAAAAGAACAAAATACCAAGGAATAAATTTAACAAAGGATGTTAGATACCTGCATACTGAAAATTTTACAATGATGAATAAATTGAAGAAGACACAGATCACTGGAAAGATACCCCTGCTCATGAAATGCAACACTGTCCATTCTACCCAAAGTATACAGTGAAGGCAAGCCCTCCTAAAATTCCAATGAAATTTTTCACAGAAAAAGAGCAAATCCTTCTAAAATTTGAGTGGAATCACAAAGGATCCCAAAGAGCTAAGGGGACCCTGAGAAAGGAGACTAGGCAGGAGGTTATCTCCCTCCCAGACTTCACAACTGCATTTGGTGAAGCTACAGTCACCAAAACTGTGAGCACAAGAAGAGGCACACCGCCCAGAGGAACAGGACAGACAGCCCAGAATTCAGCCCACACGATGGGTCTGTTAATTTATGACAACGGGTCGATGACTCCCCAAGGGGAAGGATAAACAGTGCTGGGGAAACTGGACACCACATACCAAAGAAAGAACTTAGACATCATCCGCGCTGCACACAAAGCTGGCGAAAATCCCAGCTTTCCACACCAAGTCCCTCTAGATCGACTGAGAAAAGCAGTCATTCACACAAAGACGTCTCTCCAAACTTCTCTGGTTTCCTCACCTTTTCCTCCCCGGGTTTCCTGGGTCGTCAACAAACGACCCAGCGTGGACGCAGCCCCGTGTTGGCCTCCCTGAGGCCAAAACCCCAGGGAGTCGTAAGGGAACTGAGCTCCCGTCGGCAGAGAAGCTGAGCCGGGAGTTCCAGATGGAAGCCCTGCGGTGTCTCAGAAGACACAGCTCCTCTCAGCTGCTGCTGCTGCTGCTGCTGCTGCTGCTGCTGCTGCTGCTGCTGCTAAGTCGCTTCAGTCGTGTCCGACTCTGTGCGACCCCATAGACGGCAGCCCACCAAGCTCCCCCGTCCCTGGGATTCTCCAGGCAAGAACACGGGAGTGGGTTGCCATTGCCTTCGCCTCTCAGCTGCGCTGGGAGCCAAATCCACCGGAAAGCAGAAGCGCTGTGGGTCAGAGCGGTGAGTTCAGCGCCGCCCCGTGGTCAGTGTGGGAGGTGCAGGCCATGCCTCCCTCACACTTCATGGGAGACAGCACTCCTGCAGGCAGAACTGCTGAATCCCTTAAACTGTGGAAATTCGAACTGAAATGGAGACAATAACCCAAAACTTTTCTAAAACTTAAAAGCAATTATTTGTAAACCATATGGGATGAAATAAATGTAGGTACAAACTTTACAACTTACACCAAGTGCACTCAAAATTATTCATGTTGTTGTTTAGTCACTAACTCATGGCTGACTCTTTTGTGACCCCATAGACTACAGCCCCCAGGCCCCTCTGTCCATGGGGTTCTCCAAGCAAGAATTCTGGAGTGAGTCGCCATTTCCTCCTCCAGGGGATGTTTCCAACCCAGGAATCAAACCCACATCTCCTGCACTGACAGGCAGATTCTCTACCACCAAGCCACCAGGGAAACCCCAAATTATTCATAGACAAATTTTAAATGCAAAACTATTCAAAATTATAGAAGAANAATTCTGGAGTGAGTCGCCATTTCCTCCTCCAGGGGATGTTTCCAACCCAGGAATCAAACCCACATCTCCTGCACTGACAGGCAGATTCTCTACCACCAAGCCACCAGGGAAACCCCAAATTATTCATAGACAAATTTTAAATGCAAAACTATTCAAAATTATAGAAGAAATATAAAAGAAAATTGACATGAGCTTGGGTTTGGTCGTGCAGATCACAAGCTTTGTAGTTTTAAAACACAACACACAAAAAAATCAATCAGAAAGTAAAACAAGGGATTCTGTGGCCTTACTAAAATTAAAGATTTCTACTATGTGAAAGACCTTGTTCAGAAAATCAAAAGCATGATATAACTGGGAAAAAATATTTGCAGAAAAAATATTTGCAAAAAAAAATCAAATAATATTTGCAAACAAATATCTCAAAATATACAAAGAATTCTAACACAAGCAACCCCATTAAAAACAGGGAAGCTCTATTCAATGGCTACTCCAGGATTCTTGCCTGGGGAATCCCGTGGACAGAGGAGCCTGGTGGGCTGCTGTCCATGGTGTCTCACAGAGTCAGACATGACTGAAGTGACTTAGCATGCATGCATGCATTGGAGAAGGCATTGGCAACACACTCCAGTATTCTTGCCTGGAGAATTCCAGGGACAGAGGAGCCTGGTGGGCTGCTGTCTATGGGGTCACATAGAGTCGAACATGACTGAAGCGACTCCATGCATGCATTGGAGAAGGCATTGGCAATCCACTCCAGTATTCTTGCCTGGAGAATTCCAGGGACAGAAGAGCCTGGTGGGCTGCTGTCTATGGGGTCACACAGAGTCGCACACGACTAAAGTGACTTAGCAGCAGCATTCAATGGCTAAGTCAAAGATCTCTCTTGGTAACTGTAACATTGTACTTGAAAATATGTGGTTATTTTCAAATATCTTTTGATAATTATTTTAACATAATTCCACAATGATAAGAGATATACTCTATATGATTCCAATACAAAATCATGAAAATTTTTGTACCTTGTTTTGTGGCCCTGGATATGTTCCAATGTCTCCTGGTTTATAGTCTATGGGAACTTGAATAGAATTTGTACCCTGCTGTTGTGTGAAAATTTCATAAATCTTAATTATGTTGAATTGGTTCATAGTGCTTTTCAGGTCTACTATACCCTTCTACTTTTCTGTATAAGCATGCTATTAATTTTTGAGAGTTTGATATTGAAACTCTAACTAAAAATCTGAATTTATTTACTTAAAAAAATAATTGTAATATATAGTTGAACTATATGTAACTTTGTTTTGTATTTTCCAAGTCTCCTGTAAATGTATTATCATACTTTAAAATTTTTTTAAATAAACAAGAAAGAGAAAAAATAGGAAATCTCTAAGTGGATACCTGGTCAAAGAAGATACATGATACACAAAACTATGCCCAAGCCTGGGGGGGTGGGGACGGGCAGATAAATAATGGTACAGCTCACCTTGCTGAGTCATGTGTGACCCTGGACTAGTCCTGTCCTTCCTGGAAGCCTCAGAGAGATGGAGAGGGAGGAAGAAAAAGAGGGCCAGTTATGCTTAAACCCAATTCTAACACTGACTGACCATTCTCACCACTTTCATTCAACATGATCTAGGAAGTCCTAGACATAGTAACAAGATAAGAAAAAGAATCCAATGGCAGAGGAAAAAGGAAAACTGTCACTGTTTGTAGATGTTTTATATAGAAAATCCTTAGGAAGACTCCCCAAAGCAAATACAACTCATTGGAAAATTCAGTTAAGTTGCAAGATACAAAGTAGTTATTGTTCAGTCACTAAGTCCTATCTTACTCCTTGCAACCCCATGGACTGTAGCATGTCAGGATTCCCTGTCCTTTACTATCTCCTGGAGTTTGCTCAAATTCATGTCCATTGAAATGGTGCCATCCAATCATCTCACCCTCTGTTGCCCCCTTCTTCTCCTGCTTCAATCTTTCCCAGCATCAGGGTCTTTTTCAATAAGTCAGCTCTTCACATCAGGTGGCCAAAGTGTTGGAGCTTCAGCTTCAACATCAGTCCTTCCAATGAATATTCAGGACTGATTTCCTTTAGGATTGACTGTTTGATCTCCTTGCTGTGCAAGGGACTCTCAAGAGTCTTCTCCAGCACCACAATTTGAAAATATCAGTTTTTTGGCACTCAGCCTTCTTTATAGTCCAAATCTCACATCCATACATGACTACTGAAAAAACCATAGCTTTAACTATACATACCTTTGTTGGCAAAGTGATGTCTCTGCTTTTATCGATTACGTGGCTACACATTGGCAACAAACAATCAGAATGAGAAATTAAGACAAACAACCCTATTGACAATGACATTAACAAAATTAAATACCTAGGAACATATCTAAACCAGTAGGTAAAAGACCTATACTTGGAAAACTGGAAGACAAAACTGAAGAAAGAAATTGGAAATAACACAAACAAATGGACAGATAAAACGTGTTCCTGGATTGGGAAAAATTCATATTGGTAAAATGATTCCACACCCCATAGCAATCTAGAGATTTGGTGCCATTCCTGTCAAAATATCAATGGAATTTTATGGAGAACTAGAACAAAGAATTCTAAAATTTGACAGAAAACACAAAAGAACCTGAACGGTCAATACAAAAAGAAGCACAAACTTGGACATATCATGCTCCCTGATTTCAAACTGTACTACAAATCTAGAATAATAATGACAGTATGGTATTGGGACAAAAGTATTGTCTAGATTCATGGAACGTAATTGAAAGCCCATAAATAAACACATGCATATATTCATCTATGACAAAGGAGGTGAGGCTATACAATGGGGGGAAAGATAGCCTCTTCAATGAACACTATTGGGAAAACCAACAGCTGCATGCACAAGAATCAACCTGGAATCCTTTCTTGTACCGTCTACAAAAGCAACCTCAAAATGAATCAAACGCTTCAATGTAAGGCCTGAAGCCATGAAACTCCTAGAAGAAAACATAGGCAGTACACTCTTTGACATCAGTCTTAGCAATATTTTCTGGCTTTGTCCCCCAAAGCAAGGGGAACAAAAGAAGAATAAGCCAATGGGACTCCATTCAACTGAAAAGCTTTTCAATGGCAAAGGAAAGCATCCACAAAATGAAAAGGCAGCATACTGAACATGACAAAATATTTGCAAACAATATATCTGAAAAGGGGTTCCTATCCAAAATAGATGAAGAACTCATGCAACAGAGCTTCCAGAAACCAAAAATCCAATTAAAAGTTGGAACTGAACATTTTTCCAGAGTACATACAGCTGGCCAAGAGACACATGAAACTATCATCAATATCACTTATCATTAGGGAAATGCACAGCAAAAGAACAATGAGATTATCCACCTCACACCTTAAAAAATGGCTACCATCCAAAAGACAACAAATTACAAGTAGTAGCAAGGATTTGGAGGACCCACATGCATTTTGTTGGCAATGTTCACTGGTACAGTCACTATGGAAAACAGGACAGAGGTTCCTCAAGAAATTAAGATTAAAACTACCATATGATGCAGGAATCACACTTGGGGTATCTTTCTGAGGGAAATAAAAACACAAATTCAAAAAGATAGACACACCACTATGTTTACGGCAGCTTTACTGACCATAGCCAAGGCATGGAAGCCACCAAAATGTCCATCGACTGACACAGGGGCAAAGAAGTTTTCATATATACATACATACACAATGGTTTATGACGCAGTCACAGAAAAAATACTGATACCACAGCAACATGAATGGACCCAGAGGGCATCGTGCTAAGTGAGATACGGCAGACAGAGAGAGAGAGACCTTATGACGTCCCTTGTACATAGAAACTACGAAATATAACAAGTGAGCAAACACAACGGAAGTGGACTCATCCCAAGAACATGCTGGTGGTTGACAGAAGGGAGAAGGAGAGGGGCATGAGTGCAAAGGGTGAGAAAGATTAAGGAGTACTGAATTCCAGTTATGAAACAAATGTCACAGGGATGTAATGTACAGACTAGGGAGCAGAGTCCATGACCCCGTAATAACATTATTTGGTGACAAATGGTAACTAGACTTATCTTGGTGATCATTTTATAATGCATAAAAATATAAAAGCACTATGTTGTGTACAAAAAATTAATATAATATTGCCCATCAACTATAAATAATTTTTTTTTTAATGGTAGGGGAAGAGAAAGGGAATCTCCTGGCGATTCAGCAGTTAGGACTCGGTGCTTTCACTGCGAGGGCCCAAGTTCAATCCTTGGTTGAGGAATTAAGATCTTGCAAGATGTGTAGTATAGCCAAAACATAATTAATTTTTAAAATAAATTTTAAAAAGAAGAAAAAGTACTATCTTAAAAAGCAGAAAAGTGTGCAGTGAGATTAAAAAGTAGATGTCATATGAAACTTGAAAAGGGTGCAGGTTGAAATGACAATATCTGCTGAAATTTAACTCTCAAGTGGCCCAGCCAAATTGAGGACTTGAGGAAGAGCAGCCATGGAATACTACTGGGATTTTTTTTTGGGGGGGGTGGTGTTTAAATGGGCTTTTTTTTCTTTTTTCAAGGAGTTTTGAGTTCACAGCGAAATTGGACATAGAACAGAAAGGGGCTGTGTGCCCCCAGCGCTGCTGTTGCTTCTCCACCCTGCCACCCCCAGCCCCTCCACACAGGCGCTCAGCTATCCCAACTATCCTTCAACATCCTGGTGCCAGTGACTATGAATGAATCCACATGGATACATCATGATCACTAGAGTCCAGCATTTACATCAGGCATCACTCCTAGCGTCCTACATTCCATGGGTTTTGACAAATGTATCTCACCATGAATGTATCACACCCTACAGTTCCCTGCCATAAAATTCCTCCATGCTTAACCCATTTATTACCCCCCACCCCTCAACCCTGCCACAAACTCCTGGCTACACACTGATTTTTCACCCTATCCATGGTCTGCCTTTCCCCAAATGTCATATGTAATTGGTATCCCAAGTTTTGCCCCTTTCCCAGACTGGCTTATTTCGGTGAGGAATATGTTAAGGTGCCCCACTTGTCTGGCCAAGACTCCATGCCTTTCAGCACCATTCTGTTGAATGGACAGAGCCCAATCTCTATGCCCATCCACCTTCTGAAAAACATCTTGGTTGCTTCCAAGTTCTGCCAGTGATGGACAAATCTGCCCTACATGTCCAGAAGCAGCTTTATGTGTGCAGATATAAGCATTTGACTCATTTGGATCCATGGATACCAAGGAATTCAAGGACTGGATCATATGATAAGATCATGAAGAAAAGTGAAGACTATTTTCAAAGACCTAGTGAAAAAGTTGGCTTAAAGCTCAACATTCAGAAAACGAAGATCATGGCATCCAGTCACATCACTTCATGGGAAATAGATGGGGAATCAGTGGAAACAGTGTCAGACTTTATTTTGGGGGGCTCTAAAATCACTGTAGATAGTGACTGCACCCATGAAATTAAAAGACGCTTACTCCTTGGAAGAAAAGTTATGACCAACCTAGATAGCATATTCAAAAGCAGAGACATTACTTTGCTGACTAAGNTTGGGGAAAAGTAAAATTGTTCCTCTGAACTGAACTGATTAATTCAGTCAAAATACAAGGTCATAAAAATAGTAAATAATATTGCTGGCACTCAAATCAACTCTTGCCCACTAATCTCTACAGCTTTCCTAAAACAGAACATTAAGTTTGCCATATGCATTATATTCAAAGGTTTATTTATGTTTAGTATTTTCTTAGTTTAAAAGTGTCTCTTCTCTCTTCCTTCTTCTATCGAAATATTATCTTTGGAAACTTAACCCAAAAGTCAGTTCCTCAAAGAAACCTGCCCTAAGGCTTCAATTGGAGTGACTCTCTACTCTGTTGGCTTTCTCAATAGCGTATTTCATGGGTTTCTATTGCAGCTCTTGGTTGGTTCCATATACATCTCCTGTGCTAGATGGTGAGACCCCTGGTGATTCACAGCATTTACCATAGTGTCCTATATATAGATGTTCAATAACTATTGAATGAATGCTTCTCATCCAAGCTGACTTAGGTGGCAAACAAAGATCCATCAGCTACTCAGTGCTGCAGAGGTAGTGGAGAGGAACTGAAAGACTGGGCTTAGGTCCTACTCCAACTATTTCCTAGCTTTGAGCTTGTGACCTTGGAGAGCTCACTTTATTACTTTGAGTTTACTTTAAAATGGAAGAGAGTATACAGGATGATGTCTCAATTCCCTTCTTGCTCCAAATCTGATGTGACATACTACTTTCTCCCCTCTCTCTTTTCCTTCTTTTTTTTTTTAACTAAGCATTTACTGAATATTTACTAAGTACTATGTACAAAAGATACAGTTCAATTGTGTCCTCACACTTTTAATGGGAATATATCTATTTTTTATTCTCCACTATTTCAAGGTATATTGTTTCTTAAGGCAGGGGGTGGGATTCACTGGAGGAGTCAGAATCTTTTAGTTTTTCATGAGCAGAGGCTGCAGAAATGAACTGTCTTTGAATATGTAAACTGTCTGAGGAAATCAGCCATCCCATATTATTTTTTTCTCATAATTCAGGAATAAACCTCTGGACAGATGAAAAGAAAATATTCCAGAAAAAAGTAATGATTCAACCCTGCTATTGTTCCCCTGACATATATCATTTAGACACTGATTATAGCATGGGATTCATCTCGATGCTAAATAGGTTACACTTCCATCCTCAACTTACTTAGGCTCATGAAACCAAGACCCATTAAGAGACAGGTCCAGTGAAAAAAATCCATCAATATTAAGGTCATTTTGTTATTAAAATAAAGCAGGTTTGACTCCAATATAATTTTTCACTTTTCAAATTTGTAAAAGAAGAGTAATACCCAATTTGGAGAGGCATGGTGAAATAATCACTCATATATACTGCTAAAAAGACTATGTGCATGTGTCGTTAGTCTCTCAGTCATGTCCGACTCTTTGTGACCCCATGGACTGCAGTCCACCAGGCTCCTCTGTCCATGGGGATTCTCCAAGCAAAAATACTAGAGTGGCTTGCCATGCCCTCCTCCAAGGGATCTTCCTAACCTAGTGATCAAACTCAAGTTTCCCACATTGCAGGCAGATTCTTTACCATCTGAGGTACCAGGGACACCCAAGAATGCTGGAGTGGATAGCCTGGAGAAGATGTCCTTCTCCAGGGGATCTTCCTGACCCAGGAATCAAATTGAGGTCAAAGACACTATACATTGGCATTATCTTTCTGGGGGAAGATTTTATAAAACATATTCAAGCCTCAAAAATCTCCAAATTCTTTTTCCTAATAATTTCCTTTCTAGAAATTTATCTTACGAAAATTATCATGAATTTCTACAAAGACTTACATGTAATAATAAGCATTACAGCATTTCTATATTAGCAGAATGACAGAAAAAATCAAAATACATAAAATAGGGAATTGTCAAATCATGGTATATCCATATGATCATATTCTATGTACCTATATATTAGGGAGGATAGGATATAAATTATTCTACCATAACAAGTTAACCTGGATATCCCATTGGCTTACAAAAACAAGGGCCTATTTCTCACTTGTGCTGCCTGTCCAACTCTGAGTGTCAGGAGTCTCTTAGCTTCACATAGCCATTCTGACACAAAGGCTGATGGAAGATCCATCATAAGATGTCACCCATCATTTATCAGAAAAAGAAATAAATTGGTGGATGGCACATAGCAGCTATTTTACACTTTGGTCCAGAAGTTTATTCCTCATTTTCGTTCTTTATGTTTATGTTCATTGGCCAGAATTAGTCATGCAGCCCTAAATGCAGAGGATCAAATGGAATGTTTGGTAAGAACCAACATCTCTACCAGAGTAGTTAAAAAAAAATTTGTAAAGATTTAAAAGAACAAAACGCTCATGATATGTTTAACTAGAAAAGCAAGCTTAAATGCTGTCTAGAATATAATTGCAGATTTGTAAAAAATAATACATTCCTTTTTACTTAATGCATTTTGAAAATGTTCAATTAAATGGGTGACTTTCATAATAAAATTATTTTTGAATACATGTCATTTAGCCTAGGATAGTCAATGTAAACTTTTTTTTTCTCTTTATTGATACCTCTTGATGAAAGTGAAAGAGGAGAGCGAAAAAGTTGGCCTAAAGCTCAACATTCAGAAAACAAATATCATGGCATTCGGTCCTATCACTTCATGGGAAATAGATGGGGAAACAGTGGAAACAGTGTCAGACTTCATCGTTTGAGCTCCACAATCACTGCAGATAGTGACTGCAGCCATGAAATTAAAAGACATTCCTTGGAAGAAAAGTTATGACCAACCTAGATAGCATATTCAAAAGCAGAGACATTACTTTGCTGACTAAGGTCCGTCTAGTCAAGGCTATGGTTTTTCCAGTAGTCATGTATGGATGTGAGAGTTGGACTGTGAAGAAGGCTGAGCACCGAAGAATTGATGCTTTTGAACTGTGATGTTGGAGAAAACTCTTGAGAGTCCCTTGGNTCCGTCTAGTCAAGGCTATGGTTTTTCCAGTAGTCATGTATGGATGTGAGAGTTGGACTGTGAAGAAGGCTAAGCACCAAAGAATTAATTGATGCTTTTGAACTGGGGTGTTGGAGAAGACTCTTGAGAGTCCCTTGGACTGTAAGGAGATCCAACCAGTCCATTCTGAAGGAGATCAACCCTGGGATTTCTTTGGAAAGGAATGATGCTAAAGCTGAAACTCCAGTACTTTGGCCACCTCATGTGAAGAGTTGACTCACTGGAAAAGACTTTGATGCTGGGAGGGATTGGGGGCAGGAGGAGAAGGGGACGACAAAGGATGAGATGGCTGGATGGCATCACAGACTCAATGGACATGAATCTGATTGAACTCCGGGAGTTGGTGATGGACAGGGAGGCCTGGCATGCTGCAATTCATGGGGTCGCGAAGAGTCGGAAATGACTAAGCGACTGAACTGAACTAAACTGATAAATACTGTGTTCTTCTGGAGGCATACTGAAGCACTCGGTCTTTGAAGGCAGTGATGAGAAGGAATCTGGGCTCAAAGCAATCCAGCACTCACTCCCCAAGGGTGCAGAGGAGGATGACTATTCCTCGAGTACTGTGGGACCTGCAGTCCCTTCATCACCTGGGACAGGAAGGGCACCCCACTGCACCAGCAGGGGCATGGGCTGGGTGGCTATAGACCTGTGTCAAAGATATGATTTGCAACAGCATGTGCCATTTTGGATGGTGGATTATCTTTTTCCTTTCCCCTTTTATCAGTTCAGTTTAGTTCAGTTGCAGTCATGTCTGACCCTTTAGAACTCCATGGACTGCAGTATGCCAGGCTTCCCTGTCCGTCACCAACTCCCAGAGCCTGCTCAAGCTCATGTCCATCAAGTCGGTGATGCCATTCAGCCATCTCATCCTCTGTTGTTCCCCTTCTCCTCCTGCCTTCAATCTTTCACGGTCTTTTCCAGTGAGTCAGTTCTTTACATCAGGTGGCCAAAGTATTGGAACTTCAGCTTCAGCATCAGTCCTTTCAATTAATATTCAGGACTGATTTCCTTCAGGATTGACTGGTTGGATCTCCTTGTAGTTCAAGGGATTCTCAAGAATCTTCTCCAACACCACAGTTCAAAAGCATCAATTTTTTGTTTTGAGGAAGTCCAATTTACCCATTTTGTCTATTGTTGCTGATGCTTTTGGTATTATGTCTAAGAAATCATGCTCAAATTCAAGGTTATGAAGATTTACTCTCAGGTTTTCTTCTCGAGTTTTATAATGCTGATTTTTATATATAGGCCTTGGGCCCATTTTGAATTAACTTTGAATATGGGGTGAGGTAAGAGTCGAACTTCATTCTTTTGCATGTGGGTATTCAGTGATCCCAGTACAAAAATATCTTCTGTTTGAGAGAAGATATTTGCAAAGGATGTGACCAACAAGGATTTAACTTCCAAAATATACAAACGGCTCCTACAACTTACCACAACAAAAGACAGCAACCCAATGTTTCTCCAAAGAAGATATACAGAAAGACAACAGGCACATGAAAAGAGGCTCCATACTGCTCATTTTTGAGTGTCTCTTTTCAAGACTGAATCTGAGAAAATTTAGATGCTGTTGAACCCAAATACTGACAATACGAAACGGCATTAGGGCAAATTTCCGGGATATTCATAAATACAAGTTACACGAGTATTATGTACATTAGATATATGATTCACACTATATGTGCTATTGTGATATAATGCTACTATTATTCTAAATTATCTTTCTTAACTACAAATAAATTGTAATAATATTCCAGGCTTTTGAAACAAAATTATTACCTTATGTTATTTACTCTCACCAGAGCTCTGACAAACTGCAGAAATTTTTGTTTTATTTTTTTATTTTTTGTTTTTAAATTTTTTATTCAATCCAACTAAAAATGAGTCTACTATTTTGATGCTATGAAACTGTTTTTTTAGTCTGTTTCTTAATTTTCTTTTACAAATTCAAAAGTCACAAGAGTACAAAAGTTTCTTTTGCAACTGAATCACTGCTTTTAATAATGAGTAATGAGAAACAAAGCATGTTAACAGTAAGAGGCTCAGTTAATAAATGGTGACAAAGGGCATGGGAGGCAGCCTAGAATGGTTCTACAGAAGGATTGGTGATGGTATGGAAAGATGGTCCCAGTATCCTAAGTATTAAATGTGTATTTTAAGACAGTACATGTTGTCCATTTTTATTTTAACAAAAATGTAGATACAGTCTTACATAAACAGGATAAATGGAAAGATAGCCTTGGCTTTATCTGCGAGTGATAAATGCATGGGTTTTCTTGTTTTCGTTTCTTTCATTTTTCTAAATTTGTATGACATGTAAGAAAAATACTTGATGTATCTCTACTATTTTTATTATTATGAACTTTTATCACTTCCTGAAAAGTGCAAAATATTATCAAAATCCTACCATAATATACAATTTAGGCAGAAAACATTAAAAATGCAATTTGTTACAGGAACATGTTGTTAATAAAGAAACACACTGGCTGAGGAGATGGGTTTTCTGTTGCTGTTCTGAATACCCACAAAACTTCCTTTTCGGTGACATTGAGTCAGCCCTTGGGAGGTGAGATGAGTGGTCCAACATGGGCCTGCGTGGGGCTGAAGGGATAAGTGGGACGAGGACCTGGGCCGGCCATTCCCATCTCGGACTCACTGGGCTTTAGGCACGCTCACACCAGTGTTTCTCTGCAAAATGCAGCAGGAATGTTACTGCAAGAAAATTCTCCTTTCTGTTTTGAGTTTCCTATAAAGTGTAGGATTTCCCAACCATCAAACGAGGGCTAAAGTGATCTTGCGAAAATGTCTGAAAGGACTAACTAAAGCTAGACTCTTTTAGCCAGTTTCTCTATTGAGTAAAGTTAAGTACCTCAAAGTTAATTTCCACATGTCCATATTTTTAACACTGATGTTAACAAATCCATTGGAGAAACTGTTGCCATGTGCTCTTGTGGCTCTCACAGCTTTTTAAAAGCTTTTTTTTTCACACTATCCTTGTAAAAAGAAAAATCCTCAGTTTTTTCCCCCTCCTGAGTCTCCTTTGCTCTGTGAACACACTCATCCCCCCCACCCCCCGACACCAGACGTGTGATGCCAGCTCAGCATCCCACCATTTAACTCAGTTTTGACACTCTTCTGGAGGGCCCTGTGTCCTCCAGGGTAAGGGCTCAGGTCCACGAGACAGCCCACTTCAGGTGGCAATCACTGTGAGGTCCCCAGGAGACCCACCACTCTGTCCCACCTGACTGCAGACCAGAAGTTCCCATGCCCCCCTGCCCCTTGGACTCGGTTATTTGCTGGAACAGCTCACAGAATTCAGGGAAATGCCAGCTTAATGTGTACTGGTCTGTTACCGGATGTGATACAGGACATATCTGAGTGTCCAGGAGAAGAAGTGTCCTCAGGGCGAGGTCAGCAGCTCTGTCCCCATGAAGCTGGTGTCCCCCTCCTAGCACGTGGATGTGTCCACAGCAAGGAAGATCTCCCATGTTGGGACTGTAGGGGAGGCTTCCTCACATGGGTGTGACAGACAGTCACCCAGTCTCCAGCCCCTCCCCCTTCCTGGAGGGTGGAGGTGGGGCTGAAAACCCCAAGCCTCTAATCCTACGTCAGGCTTTCTGGTGAGCAGCCCTCACCCCGGAGTTAACCAGGAGCCTACCCAGAGTCATCTCACTAGCACAAAAGAACCTCCTCTCAGGAAATTAAAAGGGTTTCAGGGGCCCTGAGTCAAGAGGTGGAGAAAGACCAATATACATTTATTACTATAAAATCACAATATCATAATCCTACAGTTACTTATAAACACATGTGTCCATAGGCCACTTTATCCCCAGCAATGAGCAGGTTCTGGGCACCTAGCAAGAACTCGTGTTTGAGGAAGGCAGAAGGGGGAAAGATAGCTCTTATAGGTTTAGGAAATCTGGACTACGCAGGAAACAGGGGTTCATACTACCCCCCAAATACACTATAAGGTTCCTTAGACAATTTATAGGAGGAGCTAGAGAGCTGGGTTACTCAGAGAAGAGTAACAGAGAAGAAAGGTTTGGTGTTGGTGTTAGGTCCTTTATAAAAGCAAAATAAATGGAAAAACACCTCCAACGTGAGATGAATCAGTAAGAAAGCAAAATAAACCCACAAGGGAATGATCCACCTCTTTATTAGATTGTATCATTTTTAAAAGTCTAGCCTTGAATTTTGAGCATTATCTTGCTAGCATGTGAAATGAGCGCAATTGTGCGGTAGTTTGAGTATTCTTTGGCATTGCCATTCTTGGGACTGGAATGAAAACTGACCTTTTCCAGTCCTGTGGCCACCGCTGAGTTTTCCAAATTTGCTGGCATATTGAATGCAGCATTTTAATAGTACCATCTTTTAGGATTTAAAATATCTCAAAATCCTTCAAGCTAGGCTTCAACAGTACATGAACTGAGAATTTCCAGATGTACAAGCTGGATTTCAAAGAGGCTGAGGAACCAGAGATCAAATTGCCAGTATCTGTTGGATCATAGAAAAAGCAAGATTTCAGAAAAACATCTACTTCTGCTTTATTGACTGTGCTAAAGCCTTTGACTGTGTGGATCACAACAAACTGGAAAATTCTAAAAGAGATGGGAATACCAGACCACCTTACATGTCTCCTGAAACACCTGTATGCAGGTCAAGAAGCAACAGTTAGAACCAGACATGGAACATCAGACTGGTTCAAAATTGGAAAAAGAGTACATCAAGGCTGTATATTGCCACCCTGCTTATTTAACTTCTATGCAAAGTACATCATGTGAAATGCCAGGCTGGATGAATCATAAGCTAGAATCAAGATTGCTGGGAGAAAAAAAAAAGATTGCTGGAAGAAATATCAATAACCTCAGATATGCAGATGACACCACCCTAATGGCAGAAAGTGAAGAGAAACTATATAGCCTCTTGATGAAGGTGAAACAGGAGAGTGAAAAAGCTGACTTAAAACTCAGCATTCAAAAAACTAATATGGCATGCGGTCCCATCACTTCATGGCAAAAAGATGAGGGAACAATGGAAACAGTGAGAGACTTTATTTTTCTGGGCTCCAAAATCACTGTAGATGGTGACTGAAGCTATGAATTAAGACACTTGCTCCTTGGAAGAAAAGCTATGACAAACATAGACAGTGTATTAAAAAGTAGAGACATCACTTTGCTGACAAAGGTCCATATAGTCAAAGCTTACTTTTCTAGTAGTCATGTATAGATGTGAAAGTTGGACCATAAAGAAGGCTGAGCACCAAAGAATTAATGCTTTTGAACTATTAGTGCTTTTGAACTATGTTGAGAGTACTTCAGGGATGAGCAATGAATAAAGTTTGCTCACTTCTGTCAGCTAGGAGCACTTTTTAGCTTACATGATGCTTGGCCCAATTTCTATGCTCTAAGTGTTTGGAGCTAACCACAATCAACCTTCCAATTATCACAATGTCTGAGGGTGTTCTGTAATTTTCTGCAGTTACAGTGTTGCTTTCTAAAGACCACCATTCCAGTTGTATGCTATTTTCCAAGTTACAGAAGAATACTCTCAACCATCAAGTAACTTATAGTATGGCATCCATTTCCTTTGGGAATTGGTCATAGGGTTGACTGGTCCTCCACACTTAAAACCACCTAATTTGACAGCCCACAAATGAAAAAGGATCTTTTATTGGTAGAAGGATGACATTAATAAATCCATACAACTGATACATAAAAGCAGTCACCAAGGGAGATTAGACATTTCCAGGAACAGCTGGAAAATACTTCTTGGAGATTTCTCCCTGTGTTTAAGAACACCATCCACCAATTGTGCCCCTTATTATATAAACGTCACAACAGCCCATTACCATGGAAACACATATACAGACAGATGATGGTGTGTGCTGCGAAAGGAGTTCTAGTCACAAGATTTTTTTTAAAAGTATAGATATAAACAGAGCAGTGATGCCAGAGCTATGGTTTTATTTTGCATTCTGTTTGATTGGTTATGTGGCTTTAATTTTGTGAAAAAATCAACATAATTAATCTTTAATAAACTAGGCAGATTTGTTCAGTCTTCTCATGACTTGATCATTATGACAAGACACATCCCACTCTATTGAAAGAAGGAAAGAAAGAAGGATCCAAGAGAGGAAAATGAGAGAGAGAGGTGATGAGAGAGAGGAAAGAGGTGATTTCTGATAGCAAATCTCACTGATGCCCACGTTCCTGCAGCTTTACCATAAATAATATGAAATATTTTCTCTAACTGTGACCAAGCTTTGTTTCTGCGACAAGAATATTAAAATGTGAACTTTTAGCTCAACTGTGACTTCTTCCATTATGAGTATACTTATCTTTATCTGCATTTCAATTCCAGGAATAATACACCAGCTTCAGAGGGGAATCAAAATACACGAAGTAGACAAAACAAACAAAACTGAAAGAAAGAAAAAAAAGGCAGAAATTAAAAGAGGTAGAAAAGCTCATTAGGCAGAAACAAGGATGGAGGCTCAGTAAATGAGCGATTATACTACTAATGAGACCTAGTAAAAAGTAGATGATAAACTTGCTGGAGACCAAGAATGAAATTAGGAACCATGCCGACAAGCCAGTGCTGGAAAAGAACAGCACCTGCCCTTCAGTGTTCCCCACGCATCGAGGAGGAAGGACACCCTCCCTGGCGGGATACTTTTTCACAATACCTGCTCGAAAATGAAACAAAGAACACCATCTGATTCAAGTGCTGGCTCACTGGGTTTTGCAAAGCTATTCATCCTACCTTGTGATGAGTGGTATCTTCATAAGATCTGCCAAA
This sequence comes from Neotragus pygmaeus, assembly GCA_006410875.1. NCBI lineage: Eukaryota > Metazoa > Chordata > Mammalia > Artiodactyla > Bovidae > Neotragus > Neotragus pygmaeus. Next base: position 1,180,340 of record SJYV01042269.1, on the reverse strand, counting down.
CTCTGCAGTTGGGCTTTAACTGTTTTAGCGGGACAGCCAGACCTGCCACAGCTGGAACCAGGGTCAGTGTGGCATTTCCTGCTGCTGTCTCATTTAAACCTTTTCCGCTAGAGTGCATACCTATTCGTTGTTCTTTTAAAACTTGTGAAGAGGTTCTGTGTGGTGATATTGTTGTCAAATAGGGAAAGTATCATTTTGTAAGAAAACTGGTTGCTTTCTTTGCCTGGGACATGGACCAGGGGGAATGGTGGGCGTGCCACGTTCTTGCCTGCAGCACAGTCCCTGTCCCTGTGGGTTTTATATGGACACTTTCCTTCCCAAGTTGGATTCCACTCATCCTAGGCTCCTGCCCTTATCATGTCACATGGCCCAGCCTCCAGGGTCTGCATCCTCTTGTAACTAAGCACCTTTGCTACACATCTCTGTGGATGTTTTTGTTTTTGTTTTTCTCCCTCAGGTTATAAACATACTGAGAAATATCACTTAGAAAGCTCAAAAGCTTTTCTAACCAACTTGACTTCCTAATTTTCTCCTTGTGCTATGTTTTTTAAAGTAAAATCCAAAGGTGATTTTGTAATAAAATGTTTCACAATAAATTAATTAAAACAAGAACAAAGGATATTTATCTTTTTTTAAATACAGTAATTGGCAGTAGCTTTAGATTTAATGAAAAACATCTGGAAATTTTTATTTTCCAAGTGCAAAATATCTGAGATTAAACATCATTACATAGGCTCTCTTTCTGGAAAGTCTGATGATAACTCATAAAACTCAGCAATGGGAGAAAAACATGAAAGGTTTCCCACTTTTTTTGTCAAGCCTAATACATACAGCTTGTGCACATCATCTCGAGGGGCCGGGTCACAGCCTTACCCCCAGAGGAGCACCTAGAACAGCCCTGGACAGGTCCACACTGACCTGGGCCAAGTGTGCACGCTGAGGATCAAAGTGAAACAACTCAGTCACAGAAATGGAGAGCCTGCTCAAAGCTTATAGAAGTGAAGTGAAGTGAAAGTCGCTCAGTCGTGTCCGACACTGCGGCCCCATGGACTGAAGCCCGCTAGGCTCCTCATTCTGTGGAACTCTCCAGGCAAGAACACTGGACTGGGTCGCCACTTCCTTCTCCAGGGTATCTTCCCAACCCAGGGATCGAACATGGGATTTCCCAGGCAAGGATACTGGAGTGGGCTGCCATTTCCTTCTCCAAGTTTACAGAACACAGGGATTATCTCAGCAAGAGATGGCACCCATCCTGTCCCTTGTCTCTGCACCTTATCTCTGACATATTCCTACTTCCAAGGGACTAGAAAATGCATCTGCAAGCAGACATTTAAAAATACTGCCCCCCCTGAGGCTTCTGTCCACCCCTTCATATGCTGTCTTACATCTGAGGATATGGAAATCTAAAACTTCACATGCTGCTTTTAGGGGTAAATTCCAGCAGAGACTCCCTAATTTATACCATGAGGCTCGCAACACAAAAAAAAAAATAGAAAATTAGGAACTTTCTTTCAATGATTAAAAAAGAAGAAAAAAGATAAAGAAAGTGTATTCCCAAGCTATAATGGTAAGGGTGATGTGGGATTGTACAGGAAACAAGAAGTGGAAGCATGGAGCAGAACAAAGAGGCCAGGACAGACCCACTTCACAAGAGATATGCCATGTCTCAGGGAGAGATCCATCAGGAGGGGGCTGACTTTCTGAAAAAAATGGTTATTTTTTTAAACAGTTTGTGTTCCATCCATTTTCATAATAGCAAAGCTGGAAACAACTCAAATATCCCTTAATATTCAATTGGGTAGATTTGGGTATGTTTAAAGTTGTTATGGGCTTCCCTGGTAGCTCGGACGGTAAAGAATCTGCCTGCAATGTGGGAGATCTGAGGTCAATCCCTGGGTTGGGAAGACCTCCCGGAGAAGAGAATGGCAACCCACTCCAGTATTCTTGCCTGGAGAAGTCCATGGACAGAGGAGCCTGGCGGGCTACAGTCCATCAGTTCAGTTGCTCAGTCGTGTCCGACTTTTTGCGACCCCATGAATTGCAGCACGCCAGGCCTCCCTGTTCATCACCATCTCTCGGACTTCACTCAGACTCATGTCCATCGAGTCCGTGATGCCATCCAGCCATCTCATCCTCAGTCGTCCCCTTCTCCTCCTGCCCCCAATTCCCCCCAGCATCAGAGTCTTTTCCAATGAGTCAACTCTTCACATGACCTCGCCAAAGTACTGGAGTTTAGCTTTAGCATCATTCCTTCCAAAGAAATCCCAGGGCTGATCTCCTTCAGAATGGACTGGTTGGATCTCCTTGCAGTCCAAGGGACTCTCAAGAGTCTTCTCCAACACCACAGTTCAAAAGCATCAATNCGGGGAATTAAGGCACCTCCCTCCTTGGCCACTTTCCATCCAGGGCCTTGAACAAGTGGCCTCCACCTCTGTGAGCCTCAATTTCACATGTATGACACGGAGTGATAAGGGTTTAAACCAGCTGGCCCCAACCTGTGTGGCAAAGGGACCGGTTTTGTGGAAGATTATTTCTCCAAGGACAAGGGGATGTGAGTGATGGGGAGTGGCTGTAAATACAGATGAATCACCAGTAACTTGCCTGCCATTCGCTGCCTGCCGTGGGGCCCAGTTCCTAAGAAGCTCTGGACCCACACTAGTATGTGATCTGGAGGTGGGGGACCCCTGGTTTAAATAAGGCATCCTGTGATGGGGCCTCCACACAGGAAGTCAAAATGTGCAGAAGGAAGCCCTCTGCAGCCCACAGTTCGGGGATACCTGCCGGGGTCCAGCCTCGGTGGATCCAGGGTAATTCGAAGGGGAGACAGTGTGGCGAGGAAATCTTATTTATTTAAAAATATAAGATTAGGAAATAATAGTATAGTAGGAAATTTTAGTGGAAAAAAGAAGCTAAATAACTTGGTTTACATGGAAAGCCAATAAAACTTCAAGACAAAAAAGTTTGCACCATCTACGTTAGGCCACCGGTGCCTGTTTGAATACTGAGCGTGCCCCGCCTTAGGCTCCCTCTCTCATGGACCTTAGAAGCCAGGGCAAGTAAGTATACGTGGTGTGCCTCCCCACTCCAGATGGGAACTCAGCCTAAAAACGAGAGAAGGAGAATAGACCACATGGGGGAAACCAGCCTTTCCAGTGACTGGCCCATCCTCTATTGTCCGGAAAGGTCTTTTATATCTTTTTTTTTTTTTGTACATAGAGATCAATGGATAATATAAAATTATGCAGCATCAACAGCCCTGACACTTATCAAGACCAGGCTTTGTCTCTGCATACCTTAGGTGATTTATATCATCTTCTGGCCAGAAGGCCAATTAGCATTTTATGGCCCTTTTTTGATAAGGGTTTGTCAACCAGAAGACTTATTTGCCCTAATAGTGTTGTTCTTCCCNGTATAGATCCAAAACGTAATTTACAATGAGGTGAATTCAAGCACATGACAGATGAACAAATTAACCTGCAGAAATAGGTTGACTTCTTTTAATTTCTCTACGAGATCCTGTCTCGCCCTTTCTTCAATCTCCCGTTTATACTGCTCTACTTGACTGTGTTCTATCATGTTCATTTCTATATGACTTCTGAGGTTCACTACTTCTTGCTCCAACTTCTTTTTATTCTTCTCTAGTTTTTCACATTTCTTTTGCATTCCTTTCATAGATAATAACTCCTCTCGAAGAACTTGATTTTTTGCATCCAGGTGCAGACATTTTGAAGATGCGGTTTCCAGCTCTGCTGTAAGATCATCAATCTGCAAGAATAAAACAATACTGTTTGGTAATGAGGCAAGTGGACTGAGCACAGCCTAACTCAAACCCAGGATCAAATAGATATGGTGGTATCTGTACTGTAGAATGTAGGACCAGGGATTACTCAGAGAATCAAGAAAGAAGTTCAAACTACCAAGAGTCACAAAATATACTCGTCACTGTCATCATCTTTGTCACACAACATTTACACTTGATTTTACACTCTTTTCTATTTTTTCTCCATAAAATGACTACAAGTCACCTCTTGGTAGAATGTCTCTTACCCCTTCCCCCAATCTTAATGCCCCATGCTTTAAAGAAGTTTGAGGGATACTGTATTGAGTTATCTAGGGCTGAGTTAATAAACCCTTCCCAAAAGAAGATTGTGAAAATAAGACTCTAATTAATAAATCTCGCAAATATGGATTCTAATCCCATAAGTCTTTTTCTGAATTATGAATAGTTTTTTGCTAATTTGAACAGCATTCCAAAGAAAAATAATTTAAAAGGTTAAAGAAATCCCATCTCCTAATAGCTTAGTGAGATGATCCATACATTTTTCTGAACAACAACAAAAAATGCCTCATTTTTATAGCCATTTGTTACTTTTCACAGAACAGAATATACCAAAGAAAACAACAAACAAAATTTGTGGGAATTTCAGTGACACAGAGTTGCAAAGAACTTTCCTTTAGACAAATTGATTACTCGGTAAGTCAGTAAGTCGAGGTGAGTGGAGGTGGTGGTATTGAAACTGTCTACAAATTCTTTGACACTTTTCTCTGAAATTCCCTCCCTTTCAATATGTGCTGGCCTCAGTAACTGATTTCTACTGGGCAGAGTCTGGGGAAACTGACTTGCTCTGTGGGAAAGCCCACCCTTAGCATCAGTCACTATGCTGCGAAGAAGGCCAGACCACATACTGAGCACCTTGTCGGTGTCCCCACTGACCGCCCCCAACTAATGTCTCATCCAAAAGCCAGCTCCAACTGCCGGACATGTGCATGAACTAATCTTCAGATGACTCTTGTCCCCACCTTCATGACATCCCAGCTGATGCCGACTGGAAAAGAAACGTGCTGGCCTCACTCATTGAGCCTTGCCCCAACACAAATTTGTCAACAAAGTAAATGCTGTTTTGAGCCACTAGGCTTTGACGTGGTTTATTATACAATTTGCTGGCAATAAATACCTGGCACAGATACTGATATTAAAAATGCCATTAAAANGCCCAAGAAAATAAAATCAGTCACTGCTTCCACTTTTCCCCATCTATTTGCCATGAAATGATGGGACCAGATGCCATGATCTTAGTTTTCTGAATGTTGAGTTTCAAGCCAGCTTTTTCACTCTCATGTTTCACCTTCATCAAGAGGCTCTTTTAGTTCCTCTTCACTTTCTGCCGTAAGGGTGGTATCATCTGCATATCTGAGGTTGTTGAAATATTTGGGGTCTAAAAATGTGGATCCATCCTGTAGTTAATGTCATCAGTGCATGTTGTTCTTTTCTAGAGACTTCCTTTCCATATGTCAGGCCAGTTTTCTAGATTGCATCTAGAGAGAGACTGCATCACTGTAATATTTTTCCTTGAACACCCTTAGGGTTTCTTCTCAGAAATATGGCTGTCAGCCTTTTCAACTGAACTTTATTCTTCTTTTCAAAAGAAACTCAGCATTTCAAACATTTCTGTCCCCAAGAAAACAACACATTGCTTTCCATGCCAGGCTATGATGCTATAATTCAGTAGGGGGATCATTTTACTAATGGCAACCCTTGGTTGGTCATTCCAGCTTAATAACCAATCAAAGCTGCTCTCTGCTACAAAGAAATGAGGCAAAGTTCCTCCTTGGTTCCTGATCATGTATACCAACAGACACACAAAATTCAGAAAACCATTGACCCACCCTAGAAGATTTTGCCACTCAGTCTTAACAGCCATGTAACATTCTATGAGGAAATTGCCTTGTTGTACAGGACTGGGAATTCCACTGGTTCCATTACACATGCAGTGCTGGATTCCAAAGACAGCAGGAAAATCTGCTCTTAGGGAATCTTCACTGATTGCCTCATTGATGATTCTGCTGTGGAACACTGGATCAGTAAATTGAGTCACAGAAAATTCCACAATACTTGAAATTTCCCTTTAAAATATAAATAAGGAATTGTCCAAATGCCTCATGGAAGTTAATAAGAAATGATTTTTTTTTAAGTTGTAGTAAAAATCATTTCAACTTTTCCAATTGAATAATCACTTAAAAATAATTACCTCCTTATTTATGGCTGTGCTGGGTCTTTATTGCTGCACAAGGGCTTTCTCTAGTTGCAGCAAGCAGGGGCAACTCTTGTTGTAGGGCACAGACTCCAGGGTATGTGAACGTCAATAGTTGTGGGTTCAGTGGTTGCAGCACACGGGTTCTAGGGCGCAGGCTCAGTAGTTGTGGCGCAAGGGCTTCGTTGCCCCTCAGCATGTGGAATCTTCCCCACCCAACCAGGGATCAAACCTGGATCCCCTGCACTAGCAGGTAGATTCTTAACCACTGAACCACCAGGGAAGTCTCATAATAATTTATATAATAAATATTATACTTCTCTCTTTTCTCTTGAAAATATTCTTATTTTTCACTGAATAAATAATTACCTAACTTATTTAATAAATAAATAATCGGGGGATTCATCCTAAAAAGGACATGAGTTTGAGCAAACTCCAGGAGATAGTGAAGGACAAGGAAGCCTGGAGTACTGCAGTCCATGGGGTCGCAGTCAGATGACTTAGCGACACATGTCATCCTTGAAATAACCACCAGGAGGAGCTATAGCCCTTTGGTATTACTATGAGCGGCCAAGGACTATTTCTGGAGGTACAAGCTCCTTGCAACTCAACACAAGATGGTCCATCCACCTTGCATATCCCAATTTATAAAACTTCTTATAGTCCGTAGAGTGGCAGAGGAAGATGGTGGAGTAGAAGGACGTGCGCTCATCTACTCGTGTGAGAACTCCAAAATTACAACTCGCTACTGAACAACCATCAACAGGAGAATGTTGGATCCCACCAGAAAAAGATACCCCACATCCAAGAGCAAAGGAAACACCCCAGTAAGATGGTAGGAGAGGTGAAATTGTGTTTAGAATCAAGCCCCATACCTGCCAGAGACACTCGGAGGGCTCAAACAAACTTTGTGCGCACCAGGACCCAGAGGCCCCACAGAGACTGAGACAGAACTGTGTTTGAGTGTCTCCTGTGGAGGTATGGGTCAGCAGTGGGCTGCTGCAGGGGCAGGGGCTTTGGGGACAGCAGACCTGGATATGGCATAAACCCTGTTGGAGGAGGTCGCCATTAATCCCACCACAGAGCCAACAGAACTTACATAGGACTGAGGAAACAGACTCTTAGAGGGCACAAACAAAACCTTGTGCACACCAGGACCCAGTGACCCCAAAACAGACTGACCCAGACTTGCCAGTAAGTGTCCAGGAGTCTCCAGCAGAGGCGTGGGTCAGCAGCAGGCGTGCAGAGGCCTGCTGCAAGGTCAGGGGCACTCAGTGCAGCAGTGCATGCACGGGACCTTTTGAAGGAGGTCTCCATTATCTTCATTACCTCCACCATAGTTTGGCCTCAGGTCAAATAACAGGGAGGGAACACAGCCCCGCCCATCAACAGAAAATTGGATTAAAGATTTTCTGAGCAAGACTCTTGGACTGCAAGGACATCCAACCAGTCCATTCTGAAGGAGATCAACCCTGGGATTTCTTTGGAAGGAATGATGCTAAAGCTGAAACTCCAGTACTTTGGCCACCTCGTGCAAAGAGTTGACTCACTGGAAAAGACTGATGCTGGGAGGGATTGGGGGCAGGAGGAGAAGGGGACGACCAAGGATGAGATGGCTGGATGGCATCACGGACTCGATGGACATGAGTCTGAGTGAACTCGGAGAGATGGTAATGAACAGGGAGGCCTGGTGTGCTGCGATTCATGGGGTCGCAAAGAGTCGGACACGGCTGAGTGACTGAACTGAACTGAGCATGGCCCTGCCCATAAGAACAAGACCCAGTTTCCCCCTCACTCAGTCTCTCCCATCAGGAAGATTCCATAAGCTTCTTATCCTTATCCATCAGAGGGCCAACAGAATCAAAGAAAACTAATCAAACTGATCACATGGACCATAGCCTTGTCTAACTCAATGAAACTATGAGCCATGCCATATAGGGCCACCCAAGACACATGGGTCATGGTAGAGAGTTCTGACAAAATGTGGTCCACTGGAGAAGGGAAAGGCAAACCACCTCAGTATTCTTGCCTTGAGAACCCAATGAACAGTATGAAAAGGCAAAAAGATAGGACAGTGAATGATGAACTCCCCAGGTCAGTATGAACTCCCCAGCCCAATATGCTACTGGAGATCAGTGGAGAAATAACTCCAGAAAGAATAAAGAGACATAGCCAAAGCAAAAAACAAAAAAACACCCAGTTGTGGATGTGACTAGTGATGGAAGTAAAGTCCAATGCTGTAAAGAACAATACTGCATAGGAACCTGGAATGTTAGCTCCGTGAATCAAGGCAAATTCGAAGTGGTCAAACAAGCGATGGAAAGAGTGAACATCAACATTTTAGGAATCAGTGAACTAAAATGGACTGGAATGGATGAATTTAACTCAGATGACCATTATATCTACTACTGTGGGAAAAATCCCTTAGAAGAAATGGAGTAGCCCTCATAGTCAACAAAAGAGTTCAAAATGCAGTACTGGAATGCAATCTCAAAAATGACAGAATAAATGCACTGGTCATAGCAAACACCCTCTTCCAACAACATAAGAGAAGACTCTACACATGGATATCACCAGATGGTCAACACTTAAATCAGATTGATTATATTCTTTGCAGCCAAAAATGGAGAAGCTCTATACAGTCAACAAAAACAAGACCAGGAGCTGACTGTGGCTCAGATCATGAACTACTTATTACCAAATTCAGACTTAGATTGAAGATAGTAGGGAAAACCACTAGACCATTCAGGTGTGACCTAAATCAAATCCCTTACGATTATACAATGGAAGTGACAGATAGATTCAAGGGATTAGATCTGATAGACTGCCTGAAGAACTATGGACAGAGATTTGTGACATTGTACAGGAGGCAGGGATCAAGACCTTCCCCAAGAAAAANTGAACGGAGTCCTCTTTCCGTCTTACAGCAGATCCTGTCCAGGGTTTGAGTTAGTGTAGGAGCGAGTCTTTCCAGCAGGGAGAAATGCTAGAATTGTTCCGACTGAGCTTTGAATTGTTCTCAGTTCAGATGGCGGAACTTCTAGTGGTGGGTGGGGTGCTTAGACTTTGGACTTTGGTATAAGTACTCTGTGATTAAGAAGCCCTGGAAAATTATCGACAAAATATATTCCTTTTGATTTAACAATTAAGTGCGGGTTTTCTCTGTGTGTGGTTGAACCGGACTATTTTGGTCTGAACACGGCAAATGCCAGTCAAGGCAGACGAATGCGCTTGTGTGTCTGGAGTACCTGCACTTTCTGGCATGATTCCGCTCTGTGGTGTCACGGGTGCTGTGTTCCACTGATGTTTGTTCCTCGATAGACGGCTCAGTCTGTGCCTTTTAAAGAAGCAGTTTGGAATCCCTGGGATGATGCAGTTTTTGCTTATCATTGCATTTAGAGGGAAGATATAACTTTATCTTTGATTCTGTAATGAAGAAATAGAAGGGAAGAGCGCTGCCTTTGAACCTGGCTACAGAAGATAAAATTTCTTTTTTCTTGGTTTCCAGAGCCCAAAGATTGTTTTGGGGGGTTTAGAGTTTTCCATCTGAAGACAAATAATCTTCCTCTTCCCACAGAGACTTATATGCCTAATTTTGGTCATCTCCTTGGATATACTTAGCTGAATTGTGTGGAGGTGGGAGAGAGGTTCAGAGTCACCCTGTCTATAGTTTTACATATCTTATAAAGCTAAACTCTGAAAAGTAACAAAAAGTAAAGCTTACATGGGGTTATTGATAACTTCTCCAAGGTCTCACAGTCTGTTTCTGGCAAAGCCAGGTCTTGAAATCCCAAGTCTTTTGANCCCTGTCTATAGTTTTACATATCTTATAAAGCTAAACTCTGAAAAGTAACAAAAAGTAAAGCTTACATGGGGTTATTGATAACTTCTCCAAGGTCTCACAGTCTGTTTCTGGCAAAGCCAGGTCTTGAAATCCCAAGTCTTTTGACCTCTGGAGAAGGAAATGGCAACCCACTCCAGTACTCTTGCCTAGAAAATTCCATGGATGGAGGAGCCTGGTGAGCTACAGTCCATAGGGTCAGGAAGAGTCGGACACAACTGAGCGACTTCACGACCCTTAAGAGTGTGAAGAATTCCCGTAGCCTGTAGTTTACAGAACTACAGTTAGTGGCGAAGGGCAGCCTGCGGGGATGAGTGGTTTCTTCAAACGCCCCACCAACACCTCCAGAACCAACACCTCCCGAACCAGCACCTCCCGAACCTTAGTCCTTTATGTTAGCTGTTTGCAGTAGTGTTAGTCGCTTAGTCGTGTCCAACTCTTTGCGACCCCATGGACTGCCACACGCCGGGCCTCCCTGTCCATCACCAACTCCCGGAGTTCACTCAAACTCATGTCTTCCGAGTCGGTGATGCCATCTAGCCATCTCATCCTCTGTTGTCCCCTTCTCCTCCTGCCCCCAATCCCTCCCAGCATCAGGGTCTTTTCAGATGAGTCAGCTCTTCGCGTCAGGTGGCCAGAGAACTGGAGTTTCGGCTTCAGCACCAGTCCTTCCTGTGAATCCTCAGGACTGGTCTCCTTTAGGGGGGACTGGCTGGGCCTCCTTGCAGCGGTGCAGTAGCTTCCTGTGCGTTGGGGCGTTTGCTGAGTGCTTGCCACGGAGCATCTCATTTCATCCTCGCAGCCGTCCTGTGTGTCTGGTTTCTCCCGGTTTCTCCATTTTACAGAAAAGAAGCCTGAGGATGAGAGAGATTTGCCCAAAGTCACATAGCTAAGAAGCAGCAGAGCTGAGATTTGAGCACAGGCAGTGTGATTCCAAAGTCGATATTCTTAACCTCTAAGAACCCTCATTCCAAACTGTTTCTGCAGCCTGTTTACAGTAGAACATCATCCTGAGCATTGTGCTGTAGGCAAGTGACTTTTTGCCCTGATACCTGGTTGACATTGTTGAACTGTTTGGTCTTTCTGGGTATCTAATCTAATTCAACTTTGGTTTTTTTTGGTTTAGAATTCTTATAGAAGAGATTGGATATTTACCATTGTCTGTGCTTGAATATGGGAACCCTATAAATTCAGGGTCTATAGGTCTTGGCTTGTTAAGAATAAAGAAAGGTATTCTCAGAAAATCGAGTGATAGGTGAATTGCAAGTTGCACCTGTTCACTTTGCTACCCTCCCCCACCTGGGGAATTCCTTAGTGAGCTTTGGGGGGCAGGGGGCGGGTGGTGGCTTTACTGCCTGGCTTACAGGATCTTAGTTCCCTGGCCAAGGGTTGAACCTGGGACTGTGACAGTGAAAGCCCCAGGGCCTCGTCGCTGGGCCAGTGATCTTTTTTTAAGTGAGGACACGTGTAATCCATTGAAGATAAAAGTAGCAAACCGGTAAAGGTGTTGGCCTGTAGTCTTGAAGCTTTCCTGACTCTTAACTGCCAAAATTAGTTAATGGTTTGCAGATTCTGGTCTCTAGGACAATTTGTTTTTTGTGCTGTGTATGTTTGGCATGAGACTCAAGTCTGAGTTGTGAGGTGATGTCCTATATAGCTTACTTAACTGCTTCATTCTCTTCCCCCACGTATGCTTTCCTTTTCCTTCCATTTATTTTTTTTAATCCCACTTATTTCTTATATGGAGACATTATGGGTAACCCGTTAACCTAAAGATAAGTAGAAACTTTTTCTTTTCCCTTTTTCCTTTGATAAAGAGTTGTAGCAGAGAGGTGTTGGACTATCATTTTATATTTGACTTAAGTTCAAAATTTGCTATTAATTGAGACCTTGGGTAATTTCTTCACCTGTGGCCCGTTTTCTCATTTGCAGTAAAACTTCCTTAGAGTCCTTGGAAGGATTGCCAGGATAATAAATCGAAAACACTCAGTGATTGTTAGTTCTTTTCACCCTCCCTTTCTCCTTGTTAATAAACTGCTAAAGCCTCAAGTAGGGAATTGAGAGTCGATTATAGCAGATATGTAATTCTGTGATGGCTGCCAGGCGCTGAAGAGAAGCCCCTTACGTCCCAGAAACACTGGTCTAGGTAGGACCTCCTAGTAAATAGTGCTGGAGTAGGGAAACCAGCTCATCCACTCCTTAGAACCCAGCTATGCCCTTGACCCAGTTAATTTCATTTATTGGTTCACAAAACAGTTTCAGGCTGAGGCATTATCATTAAGTAATGTGATTGGAAGACAAAAACTAACTCTTGAAACAACTTACTACCCCCCGTTTATTGTAAGGTACATTGTTGCAGCTGCTCCGTGGTTGCAGCTGCTCCTTGATGCGGCTCTGGGCCGGGTTGGGCGGGCAGTATCGGCCCCTTAGGGGCGTGGAGAGCCTTGCTGCCGCAGTTGGCTAGTGGCGGAGCCGGGACGGGCTGTGTCTTCTGGGTCCAGTTCTGTCCTGCAAGCTCTGCTTCTGCCCGCTTCCGGGCAGATAAGCCTCCCCCATGCTTTTAGTCCTAGGAATCTGGTACTCTCTTCATGTTTCCACTTTCTCCAAATTAGGGCGGGGTGGTCCGCTTTAGAAACCATGGAGATGGGAGAAGCTAAGTCTCCAGACCCTCCTTCCCAAGTTGGAGCCCTGGGTAGAGCCCCCTTGCCCTTCCTAAAGTCGTGGGGTCAACAGTAGTGGTTTCACGGCAGACTGACAGCTTCTCTTTGCAACAGGGAATGCGCGATGGTAGTGGTGGTTTGGTCTTTTATTAGCAAAGAAAATTACAGGGCGGAGACTGCCCAAGTAGTAACTACAGTTCAGACTGACCTGGGAGAAGCCCTCGAGCTCAGAGTCCTCTTAGTATGGAAGGTTCGTAGGTCACTGATATAGTGGGTAAGCGCAAGTGCTTAAAATTCAGTAATAAAAATGAAAGGGAGGAATATTTTTAAAAATAAGACTTTTGAGTGGCCTGTTGCTATGTAGGGGATTGAGAAAGCGACAGCAGCCTTTGAACTTAGAGGAAGAACAGGGGTTGGTAGGTGGCTGTGGGAGCCCAGAGCACAGGACTGCATTCCTGGGCTTAGGGCCTGGATCCACTGGGAGGAGTCTGGGTGATGGAGAATTAATTAAGGAGTTTGAAAAGTGAAAGTTCCTCAGCCTGTCCGACCCTTCATGACCCCATGGACTATATGGACTTCTCCAGTCCAGAGTACTGGAGTGGGTAGCCGTTCCCTTCTCCAGAGCATCTTCCCAAACCAGGGATCGAACCCAGGTCTCCCGCATTGCAGGCAGATTCTGTATCAGCTGAGCCACCGGGGAAGCCCAAGGGGTTTGTTGGGTGCCTGTTTGTTAGTTCCTGTGAATACTCGTGGTTGCTGAATGCTGCGTGTGCGCTGAGGCAGACAGGCCTGAGCGGCTGTGCTTGGTCGAGCCCTGGGGAGCGTGGGAAAGGGAACTGAAGCAAAAGGCTGAGCCTGGCTAGTCCCCACATGCCTTCCCCAGCACAGCTATTGCACTGGTTTCCCAACGTCTTTCTGGGCATGCTGGGACTGGGCTCTTGACGTTTCTGCCTCAGGGGTGGGGAGGAGGCGGAAGGGCGTTCCTAAAGCAGTTTTCCCAATTTGGTTGCTGGGAACAGGGGGTAAATGAATTTTCTATCCATATTATAACCTGCTCCTAGTGCTCTGCAGAAGTAGCGGTAGAGAAACTCTGACATGACCGCAGAATCCAGGTTTTATTGAAAGCTACATTCAGGGTCCGCGTATTTGAAAACAGCAAAGTCCAAAGGGGATCTGTCACATTAAGCAATTCCAGGTCAGGTTTTAAATTACCCCTGATCCTAGATTGTTTTCTCCCCCATATCTGCCCTTGCTCCTTTTTTTTTTCCTTAAATACATCAGATACATTTTATTTTCCTCTCATTCCTGTTTCTCCTCCTCATATTCCTACAGCTCTCTCCTTCCTGCTTCCTCCTTGCTGTGCTGGCTGGGATGCTTCTTCCATGATACTTTGGATCTAGCCTGGGCTGTTTTCTGTTAAACCAATCAGTTGCGACCTTCTCTTAACAGGTGTGTATATAAATATGTTTATTAACGATAAAAAATTGTTAAGTGCTTTTTTTCTGGAGGGGTTGATAAGCTGGTGGGAAATAGAGGAGAGGGTTTATTCTGAAACTCACCTTTTAACATAGTGCATCTGGGACTCCCGAGAAAGTCTCCCACTGCCAACTTGTAAGAGAGAAGCCTGGCTCAGTCCAGCAGTGCAGCTGCGGCGCCCCCCACTTACCAGCCAGCTCGGCAACCCACGGCACAGGGTGTGGGGCGCCCTTCAGCGCTGACCAACAAATGCTGGTAGTTACACACACATCTTCTATAGGGGCTTGGATGTTTACCTTTAGTTGGATTAAGTAAAAAGGTACAAACGGAGCCCATTTAGAGCTTTCTTCAGGATGGCAGGGGTGTAGGAAGGCCTAGCTATCGACTAAAGTTTAGTCTATGAACTGCTGGAAGGGATAACCTTATTAGAGTTTCCTATGCTGGCTCCTTTTCCTACTCCACAGAGAGATGTGGAGGTCACTGAAAATGCTTCCTTTTTGCACATAGTCTTTTTTATTCTGCTGCTTTCTTGTCCGTTAACCAAGGCACACATTCTGCCTTCAATATTGTAGTATAGTTTTGAAAAGTAGAAAAGCCCCTTGATGTGTGTATTCAACCTGAGGGCCTTAGTTTTCTTTCCTGCCTTTGGTGGTGGGAGTATTTTTTGTTTTTCCGTCTTCCGTTCCTCGTTGGTAGCGTAGCTTAGCATGTCCGCTCAGTAGGTTTCCCCACTGCCGCAGTTTCAAGTGTTCGGATCTGGGGATGGGAACTCGGGTCTGCCCTGCCCCTGTCTCCAGAGGCGGCCAGTCCCGCGGGACCCTGAATGCTTATCTGTGGTGCAGAGTTGCAGCTTCCCTGAGAAAGAGCTGACTTTAATCTCGTGTATGAGCGGTCCTGAGCCCCCTCCTCGCTTCCTGACAGTGCAGGGCATGGGTCTGGTTGCACCTTTGCTTTCAGCGGCTGTTGCAGAGGGGAGTGGGCAGAGGGCCTGCTGTGCAGGCGCCGGTGGCGGGCCCAGGCTTGGTGGCGGCTCTCTGCAGGCAGGCCGCGAGGGGCCTCTCCGGCTCTGGGGTGAACCGTGCGCCTGTCCTCTCTGACCTATGCCCTTCTCTCCCCTCTCTCGCCTCCCCGGTAGTGTGCAGTGAGGGGCCTCCTCCCTCCCCCCCCTCAGTGGGCCACCTTCTCTTGCCCTGCCCTCACCTCCATGGACGACTCGGAAGTGGAGTCGCCCGCCAGCATCCTGGCCTCCGTGAAGGAGCAGGAGGCACAGTTTGAGAAGCTGACCCGGGCGCTGGAGGAGGAGCGGCGCCACGTCTCGGCGCAGCTGGAGCGCGTCCGCGTCTCCCCGCAGGACGCCAGCCCGCTCCTGGCCAACGGCACACTCACCCGGCGGCACCAGGTAACCCTCGTCCGTGTGCCAGGCCTGCCGCGGACGCGGACCCCCGGGGAGGCTGCTTGCACGGCCGCTGTCCCGTGCCCCTGCCTCGCGATCGCCTTCGCACGGCGCTCGGGACTGGTTAAGACCGAGGACATTGCCGCTCTGCCGAGTTGCGTGGACATCTATCTCGAAGCATCCATCTGACTTCCTGTCAGCTGCAGTGGGGTTTCTGGATCGGGATGCCGCTCTGGTAGTGGCAGATCACGTAATTTGAAGCTGTACTCAAGTTACTTTTTTTTTTCCTGGTTTCCCCCTTCCTCCATATCAAAAATTAAGGATATTAAATGCCTGCTTCGTGGTTGGGGAAGTTGGACATCTTGCATTCTCATTCTCCCTCAGAGAACAGTTTGCTTAGAGGCGTGGCAGTGTCAGTAAATTGTGTATTCCCGCTCCACACTCTTTTTGTTGGCTGTGCAAGTCATTTTTTGGAGAAGGGGGTCATTGTTAATTCTTTTAGTTAGAGTTGGAGAGGGAGCATCATGCTGCTATTTAAGCCAGATGACCACAGGAGCCAGTGGTCTCTGGGTTGGCTGACTCGGATGTGACTCTGAAGTGAGTTGGTGTTCGAAACGAGAAGTGTCTTGTGTTTCCTATGGTTTCTGTAGTCTGACTTTGCTGTGATGTATCTGTCTGAGGTTTTGTCTGTGTGTGTGTGTGTTTGTGTGTGCGTGTGTAGTAGGCACTGCCTGGTAGACTTCGTCTTAAGAGATCCCGATGGGGATCAAGAGCATGCTCACGCTCACTTACTAATGTTGAGATGGAGAAGGCCCCTCAGGCTAGGGAACTTGTTGAGAGAGAGGATATGATCTCAGTTGGGAACGACCAGGAATTTGGAAGCCAGGAATTTGGAAGCCGTGTGTTTGCAGTGCTTCCAGGCTTTTTACAGGAACAAGAATAGAGGCTTAGGGTTGGATGGGTATATACTGCAAAGGAGAGCAGGACCGCTTAGCCTTGGAGGTGGTGGGGAATTCCACGATTTAGTACATGGAGTCTCTCTCTTTTATTTTTAACTTCTGCTCAGCAGTGAAACCACACCCTTCCTTCTTCCTGAAAATAATGTTTAACTTCCTTTCCCTACAGCATTGCACATCCTACGTAATAGGAGTAGGGTAGGGAAAGAGTCTCTCAAGGTGGCTGAATCTCACTGTATGCTTTTTGAAGGGGAGTAGTCAAATGTGTTTTTACATAGTATAAGATCATTAGATTATTTACTGCTGCTTTAGATGGAGCAACTTAAGAATGACATTTTTGAATGTGTTCTGTGGATCTTATAATTGGTGATGAAGATACTGAGACATTTGTTTGTTTAAAGGGGGTTGAGATGCTTATTTTCTTCCTGCTTGGAAAGAGGAACTCATATCTCTTGCTTCTTTCTTTATAAAGCTGCCTGGTGTGGGAGTTTCCCAAGATTGTAGAGCGTGAAGATGCATGAAACAGTAAAGGCTTTTGGAAACCCCACACCCTAGCTTTTTCAACTTTCCTGTGTTCTTATGGCTTTCCAAAACTATTTCACGGGGAACTTAGCTTATTCAGAAGAGTTTTGAGTGCCTAGTATGTGCAGGCACTGTTGAGGGCGCTAGGGAGGCGCTGAACAAAGCTGAGCAAAGCACACAGACACCCCTGCCCTCACCGTCTTACGCTTCAGAGGCAGGCCGCCCGAGCTCCAGGCCCGGCTGCGGGTGCTGAGCCTAAGGCGTGATGTGGTTCTTGTATCTGTGCTGACAGACGGACTACGGGCCACACATGCCTTCTTGAAAGCCCTTTTCCTGTTTGGAAAAAAGATCATTTGTGTTTGATAGAGCAGAAGGCCGCAAAGTGAATTGTCTTCTTGTGGGCTCTGTTTCAGAACGGTCGCTTTGTGGGCGATGCTGACCTTGAACGACAGAAGTTTTCGGATCTAAACCTCAACGGACCCCAGGTACCTCTTTTGGTTCAGGGTGTGGGTTGCTTGTTCATATCTTTTTTACTTTCCCAGCTTGAGAGCATGTTGGTGTCTTCTAAATTACCTGGCACGTTGTAAACTCTTGTTAATTAGTTTCATTTAGTGGAAAAAAATGGAAAAAAGGGGAGCTTCAAAGTATATCTATGGTTTTATTTTGGACTTAATTATATTGTCCATTTAGTATTTGATCCCTCAATTACTGCATCCCTTTTCTAGAGTGGGCATGGTTATACTTTGCAGAGATCCATACCTAAAATCTAGCTGGTCTCGAGCCTTAGGCATATCTGAAAAATAGCATTGAGCCATTCAGAAGATAGCTCTTACTGAGGTTTTCTGTTTCATCTTAAAGGTTCTTATTGGGTAAACTTTGTTTTATTTGAAGGATTACTCAGATACAGATATAGCTGTTTTTTACACAGTTCATGTTCACTTAGATGACTAGAACTGGGATGTTATATCTGCTGTCTCTGCCACTGGCGTGTTGTTGATGTAGCTATAGTTAACTCAGTTCCTGTTTGTTAAGTGAATGGGACTGGGCACTTATATCTTCTGCCCTTCTGTACAAGTTGGGAAAGTGGGAACAGTTGCTCCTTACAGTTCAGAGGATGCGCTGTCCTCAGGGAGACTGTGCTGCTAGTTGAGATGGATCGTTAGTGTATATGGCTTAGGAGTGGCTCTTTCCTTTTTCTCTCTTCTGTGTAGGATCACAGCCACCTTCTATACAGCACTATCCCCAGGATGCAGGAGCCGGGGCAGATTGTGGAGAGCTACACGGAAGAGGACCCCGAGGGCGCCATGTCTGTGGTCTCTGTGGAGACTTCGGACGATGGAACCACTCGGCGCACAGAGACCACAGTAAGCTGAGACGTGTGTGAGGTCTGGGTGACGGTGGACGTCCTCCTGTGGCCTTTATTAAGGGGAAGGGCTGGGCAGTTCACTAGGGTGGCGGAAGGGCCCATGGTCTGTAGCGAAGGTGTAGGGAAAGGGCGCCCCGGCTGCCAAGGAAGCTAGAAGAGAGATGAGAAAACTCGCTGGAATGAGGAAGAGAGTCTCAGCAGCTTCCTTGAGGCACTGTGACTGCCACTAGGGTTTTGGTCCCTGCAGACTTCCCGGAAGATCGAAGGGGAGGCGGTGAGATGCTCGGCATTTCCAGGGAAAGCAAGCTGGGGACAGAGGGTTATTTCTTAGAGGGGTCTAGAGTTTAAGCTTCATTTGCTCGTGTCATTAACATTCCTTTTTTCTTTCCTTACTCGAAGGTCAAGAAAGTGGTGAAGACCGTGACAACGCGGACGGTGCAGCCAGTCCCTATGGGGCCCGACGGGCTGCCTGTAGACGCCTCATCGGTGTCGAACAGCTACATCCAGACTCTGGGCCGTGACTTCCGCAAGAATGGCAACGGGGGCCCTGGTCCCTACCTGGGGCAAGCAGGCACGGCCACCCTCCCCAGGAACTTCCACTACCCGCCCGACGGATACAGCCGCCACTATGAGGATGGGTATCCCGGGAGCGGCGACAACTACGGCAGCCTGTCGCGGGTGACCCGCATCGAGGAGCGGTACCGGCCCAGCATGGAAGGCTACCGGGCGCCCAGCCGGCAGGACGTCTACGGGCCGCAGCCCCAGGTCCGGGTGGGCGGGAGCAGTGTGGATCTGCACCGCTTTCATCCCGAGCCCTACGGGCTGGAGGACGACCAGCGAAGCGTGGGCTACGATGACGTGGATTACGGCATGATGTCCGATTACGGCACGGGCCGGCGGACCGGCACGCCTTCTGACCCGCGGCGGCGCCTCAGGTGGGCAGGGAGGGGGTGGCNATTGGAAAAGACTCTGATGCTGGGAGGGACTGGGGGCAGGAGGAGAAGGGGACGACAGAGGATGAGATTGTCTGGATGGCATCACCAACTCGATGGATATGAGTTTGAGTGAACTCTGGGAGATGATGATAGACAGGGAGGCCTGGCATGCTGCAATTCATGGGGTCGCAAAGAGTCGGACACAAGTGAGCAACTGAACTGAACTCAACTGAACTGAACAGCAAAATCTATTACTTTAAATGCTTATTTTAAAATATTAAAGTTCTCAAAATCAGAAATCTAAGGTTTCACCTTAAGAAACCAGAGAAATAAGACTGGATACAAAATAAGGAAGAATACAGTAAAGATGAAATTAGAAACCAGTGAAATTGAAAATAATAGCAAATTTCACTAAAAAGTACAGCAGTTTATTTTAAATAAAACAATCAATAAAGTTGATAAACTTCTAGCCAGACTGAAAAAATACAAAACTCAAATCACCAGTATCAGGAAGGTAGAGGGTCATTACTACAATCTTCTCAGACATTAAATGGGTTATAAAGGAATATACAAATGACTATGTACTGAAAAACTCGCATGATGTGGATCAATTCTTTGAAAGACATAAATAAAAAATCAAGGAAAGAGTAAATTGAATAGTCTTATGTCTATTAAAGAATTAAATTCATAGTTGAGAATCTTCCAACAAAGGAAATGCCGTTTGTGAATTCTGCAAAGCATGGAAAGTAGAAATAGTATTAATTCTACAAATCTTTCCCAGAGCATAAAAAAGGAAGAAATACTCCTAACTCGTTCTATGATATAGCTACCCGCTCCAGTATTCTTGGGTTTCCCTTGTGGCTTAGTTGGTAAAGACTGTCTGCAATGTGGGAGACCTTGATTCGATTCCTGGGTTGGGAAGATCCCTGAAGAAGGCAAAGGCTACCCACTCCAGTATTCTGGCTTGGAGAATTTCATGGACTGTATAGTCCATGGGGTCACAAAGAGTGGGACATGACTGAGGGACTTTCACATGACTTTAACACCAAAACCAGGGAGCAATATTATAAGCAAAAGCAAAACAAAATAAACACAGACACAAAAATCCTCATCAAAGTATTAGAAAATTGAGTCCAACAATGTACATAAAGGATAACACAAGTTACCCAATTCGGGTTTGATAGATAACCAACTCAGGTTTATCCCAGGAAGGCAAGGCTGCTCCTACATTTGAAGATCAATTGATATAATTCACCATATTAATAAACTTAAAAAAGAAAAACTATATGATCAACTCAATTGACACAGAAAAAGCCTGTGACAAAATTTAACATCCATTCCCAGGCAAACTAGGAATTAAAGGGATGGTATCACAGGTGAGGAAAATAAGAAAGGAAAACAAAGACAAAACATGGTGCCTGCCAGCTCCCCTTCCTGGAGAGAATCCCACCAGGCCCCTGCACCTCATACCTACGCTGTGAACACATCTGGGCCCTGTTCAGGCAGCTGCCTCTGTGCTGGGCCTTGGGGAAGCACTCAGCACACAGCCTGTGAAAGCCATTCCTCTGTTCACCTGGCCCCTCTGGTCAGTCTTCAAACCCAGACACTGGGGGCTCATCTCTCAGGAACAGGTCTTAACAGCTGGCTGCCCTGGGAGAAACTCTGGGTTTTGAGTTTCCTCCTGGTTGTGAGTCGCTGGGCCACGGGTGGGGTCGGGGGAGGTGGTGTCTGCCCCTCCTGCCCACTTCTGCGTGCTTTCCCTATCATTTGCCCCGTGTAGAAGTGTCACCCTGCTTTTGTTTGGGTTTTTTTTTTTTTTTTCCAGAGGAAAGCTTTCCTCTGAAAACTTGTCGGCTTAGCGTGGATGAGTATGTGGGAAGAAGTGGGTTTAGAATTTCCTATGCTGACATCCTGAACCAGATCCTAGATAACTCATGTTTCTTAATTTTTCTGAGCCACAGACTGATCCCCAGATAATCTGATGAACGCTCTGGGCGGCTCCCAGAAGAACACACACGCACATCTGTGCGGCACTTCACAAAATATCTCTGGGGTGATGAAGCCCTTGCGGCCCATCCCCCAGCATGAAGCCCTCTCAGCCCCCTCCCCTCCTCCCACTGCCCTGCTTCCAATATAACCATAAGGCTCGCTGGCCTCCTTTCCACTCTTCAAAGCCCATGCCTGCTCTTGCCTTCCTGAAACCTTTCTGACAACACCACCCTAAGCTGATCTGCGCCCCCTCCAGAATCCTTTATCTGTACAAGACAGTGTGTATAAGATGATTGTAAGACCCTTGCTTTTCTTGCCCAGGACTTCATGTTGTCTCCAGCCCACAAACTTTGCACACAATAGGTTCTCAGTTTTGTCACCTGTCAATATTGTTTGGCTTAATTCCTCAGTTACACTTCACAGAGGCTCAGCTCAGTTCAGTCGCTCAGTCGTGTCCAACTCTTTTCAACCCCATAGACTGCAGCACGTCAGGCTTCCCTGTCCATCACCAACTCCCAGAGCTTGCTCAAACTCATGTCCATTCAGTCAGTGATGCCATCCAACCATCTCATCCTCTGTCATCCCCTNGAGCCTGGAACTCGTCACTAGTCAACTGCGAAACACAGCCAGGACCTCGGCGCAGGGTGACCACGGAAAATAGGCCGGACCTTGTCACAGGGCGACCACGGCACACAGCCTGGACCTCAGCGAAGGGTGAACGAGGCACACAGCCCAAAACTCAGTGAAGGGCGACCGCGTAACACAGTCCGGAACTTGTCGCTAGCCGACCGCAGAACACATCCCGGACCATGGAGCAGAGAGACAGTGGCACGTAGGCCGGACCTCGGCACAGGGTGACTGTGACACAGAGGCCGGACCTCGACGCAGGGCGACTGCAGAACACAGGCCGGACATCAGCTGAGGGCGACCGTGGCATATAGCCCGGACCTCAGGGCAGGTGACCGTGGCACACAGCCTGGACTTCTTTAGAAGGCTACCGTGGCACACAGGCTGGACCTTGGCAAAGAGGAACCACGGCACAGAGACAGGAACAGGTCACAAGACGAGGGTGGAACACAGGCCGGACCTCGGCAAAGGGCGATCGTGGCACATAGCTCGGACCTGGGGAGATGGCGACCTCGGCACACAGCCCGGACCTCGGAATAGGGCGACTGTGGGACACAGCCTGGACCTCAGCACAGAGGGAAAGTGGCACAGAGCCCGGAACTTGTCGCAAGCTGGGGGTGGAACACAGCCTATATTCGGCGCAGGGCGACAGCGGCACACAATCTGAACCACAGTGAAGAGCGACCGAGGCACACAGCACGGACCTCGGCACTGGTGACCCTGGCACACAGGACCAACTCGGGACATGGCGACCATGGCACATAGACCAGACATCGGCGCAGGGCAACTGTGGCACACAGCCCGACCTCGACACAAGGCTATCATGGCACACAGCCTGGAACTCGGTTCAAGGCTATCGAGGAACACTGACCAGACCTGGGAACAGGGCTAAAGCTGCACACAGCCCAAACCTCAGTCAAGGGTGACCGCGGTATACAGTCCAAAAATCTGTGCAGGGCCACCGTGACACAGGGCTTGGAACTCGTCGCTAGCCAACCACAGAACACAGCGTGGACCTCCATCCTGGGCGACCACCGCACACAGGCCAGACATCTGCGCAGGGCGAGCACGGCACACAGGCTGGAAATATGTGCAGGGCGACCGGGTTACAGAGCTCGGAATTTGTTGCTAGCCAACTGCGGAACACAGCCCGGACCTCGGCGCAAGGCCACCATGGCAAACAGGATGGAACCCGTCTCCAGCCGAGAGCGGAACACATCCCGGATCTCGGCACATTGTGATTGCAGCACACAGTCCGAAACTCTGAATGGGGCTGGCGCGGCACACAGCCCGGAAATCTGTGCAGGTCGACCGGGGTATAGAACTTGGAACTTGTTGCTAGCCGACCGCGGAACACAGCCCGGACCTCTGCACAGGGCGATCGCGGCACACAGGCCAGACCTTGGCACAGGGTGACCATGGCACACAGCATGGACCTCAGCTCAGGGCAAATGTGGCACAGAGCCTGAACCTCAGTGAAGGGCGACCGTGGCACACAGCCCAAAAATCTGTGCAGGGCCACCATGGCACAGAGCTTGGAACTCGTCGCTCACCACCTGGGGAACACAGCCTGGACCTCCGCAGTGGGGGACCACGGAACACAGCCTGGACTTCAGCGTAGGGTGACCATGGCAAACAGGATGGAACTCGTCTCCAGCTGATGGCGGAACACATCTCGGACCTCGGGATATGNAGCTTGGAACTCGTCGCTCACCACCTGGGGAACACAGCCTGGACCTCCGCAGTGGGGGACCACGGAACACAGCCTGGACTTCAGCGTAGGGTGACCATGGCAAACAGGATGGAACTCGTCTCCAGCTGATGGCGGAACACATCTCGGACCTCGGGATATGGCGACCACGGAACACATCCCGGACCTGGGGAGATGGCAACGTAGCACACAGCCCCGACTTCTGTGCTAGGCTAATATGGCACACAGCCCGAAACTCGGCGCATTGCGACCATGGCACACAGCCCGATCCTCAGTGAAGAGCGCTGCAGCACACAGCCCGGAACTCGGTTCAAGGCTACTGAGGCACACAGGCCAGACCTCAGTGCAGAATGACTGCGGCACACAGCGTGGACTTCAGCGCAGGGAACCGTGCACACAGCCGGGATCTCGGTGCAGGGCGACTGTGGCACACAGCCCGGACCTTGGCAAAGGGTGACCATGGCACACTGCCCGAAACAGTGAAGGGCGACCATGGCACACAGCCAGTAATTCGTCGCTAGCCAACCGCAGAACACAGCACGGAACTTGGCACAGGGCGACCACGGCACACAGCCCGAACTTCAGTGAACGGCGACTGTGGCACACACCATGGAACTCGCCACTACCCAACCGCGGAACACAGCCCGGACTTCGGCGCAGTACGACCGCAGTACACAGCCTGGGCTTCTGGAAAAGGCTACTGCAACACACAGCCCGGACCTTGGCAAAGATGAACCATGGCACAGAGCCGGGAACAGGTCGCAAGCTGACGGCAGAACACAGGTGGGACCTTGGCACAGGGCGACCGTGGCACACAGCCCGGACCTTGGAACAGGGCGAGAGTGTCACACAGCCGGGACCTNAGTCACCATCTGCAGTGATTTTGGAGCCCCCCAAAATAAAGTCTGACACTGTTTCCACTATTTCCCCATCTATTTCCCATGAAGTGATGGGGCTGGATGCCATGATCTTTAGTTTTCTGAATGTTGAGTCTTAAGCCAACTTTTTCACTCTTCTCTTTCACTTTCATCAAGAGACTCTTTAGTTCTTAACTTTCTGCCATAAGGGTGTTGTCATCTGCATATCTGGGGTAATTTATATTTCTCCCAATAATCTTGATTCCAGCTTGTGCTTCATCCAGCATGGCATTTTGCATGATGTACTCTGCACATAAGTTAAATAAGCAGGATAACAATATATAGCCTTGACGTACTCCTTTCCAAATTTGGAGCCAGTCTGTTGTTCCATGTCCAGTTCTAACTATAAATGCTTCTTGACTTGCATACAGATTTCTCAGGAGGCAAGTAACGTGGTCTGGTATTCCCATCTCTTGAATAATTTTCCAGTTTGTTGTGATCCACACAGTCAAAGGCTTTGACATAGTCAATAAATAAAGCAGAAGTAGATGTTTTTCTGGAACTCTCTTATTTTTTCATTGATCCAATGGATGTTGGGAATTTGTCTTTCAATATGTTTCCATTCAGTTAAACTCTCTTAACTAGCTTGGCTACTCCAAGGTCACCTTCTTTTAATGACATTGCACATACTCCATACAACGTGGTCCTGAGCTTTGATTACTCTGGGAAATGTTTTTAGGGCTCGGCACAAAAAAGACCTTTGTGAGGAAAACTAAGACAGCTGGGTAGGGAATCACATCTCCTTTAACATATTAGAGGCAAGCATTGCCTTTACCCAAAACACAGCTTGTTTTTCTTGTATTTCTCTTTTCTTCACACCAGCATACAAACAGGCACACAGATATGTGCTCCTAGTCCCATAACATAGCTCTAAAGCCCAAACTGGATTGAAAGTGGGCAGCCGTGGGTGACCCTTTCAGTTTCTGGATTCTAAAATGCAACTAAGTAAAAGCAATACAAAATGTCAAATGCCAAGAAGCACGTAGCAGCGTCTAGGGAAACCCTTCCTTGACGTGTAAACAGAATAAAGGCCGAAGGGGGGTGGGGGGTGTCCTAAGACCTACACACCTGAGACAGAGAAAGTGCTTACCTAGGACACCTGGAACCAGCAGGAAGGAAGCTTTACCATTGCTGGGATTCAAGCAAGGAGCAGGCAGGAAGGTTTCCCTGGCAACAAGGGAAGAACTTTGGAGAAGTGTGCGATCACTCTGCTTCACTCTGTTTGGGGACAGAGCTCCAGTCTCGGTGCCTGAGGCTGGAGGTAAACACAAGGTTAAAGTAAGAGCTGCCACTTTCAAAAAGTTGACCAAGCTTTAGCACAATACTGAACACAGACTGAGATTAGGACTTCCAGGATGAAGCAGGTCTGGATTTAAGTCTCATTTTTCTATGACTTGACAGTGGGTGATTTTGGCATCCTTCCTTGACTTGCTAAAGCCTCTATTTCCTTATCTATAAATAAAGATCTGAACAGTAACCACCTCACAGGTTTGTGAGGTGCAGCACATGAAATAAGGCAAAGCACTGAGCTCCATGCCAAGAACGCAGCAAGGCCTTCCTGTGCATAGGCCACCTTCTCTCATAATAGTCCCAGGCAGTGGGACAGGGGGCTGGAGGCTGGCACAGGGACGACACCTCACCCACTGCTCAGAGTTCAGGGAGGTATAACGAAGAACTGGTGGGTCCAGGAATGGTCTCAGACAAGCAGGCAGTGCAGACTGCTGAACAGGAGCTTCAGACCCCAAGGGAAAGGACACGCACACAGAATGGTGCAAACAGTGGATATGGAAGTCAAAGAGGGCAGGGCCACCTGAGGAAGGAGTCCAACCCGGTAAACCTCAGCTCGGCCCTGAGCTGGGGTTGTGGGAGCTGAGGCTCCTGATGCAATCAGGTGTTTTGGGACAGACAGCCCGAAGACAGCCTCCAGGCTGACCTTGGTCACCATCTGAGGAACAGAGTAGCTAATCAGAATTCTGGTCTTTAGATGGAAGGGATTAGAGAACAAAGGTGTGAGAATTTTGAAGTGCTGAGTTTTAGCCACAACTTCCAGCATGTCGTCCGACTGTACTAATTAACTAGAGGTGGAAAGTGAGTCTTGCCTGGTCTGCCGGTAAATGAGAGGGAAAATGTGGAAAAGACAGGCTTCTGCAGAGCAGCAAACTCAGCTGAGCCCACCGCCCAGATCTCCCGCTCATGGCGCAGACAGTCGTCATGGTGTGACGTGGGAAGAGGGGAGGAGACACCGAGGACACCCCCACCACGTTCACCTCCAGAACAACCAACTCTCCATCACCATGTTCCTTCTTCTCCTCAAGACTAAGCTGCCAACCATGGCCTGCCTTTCCAGCTATGTGGTCTGGAACATGCCCTCCCACAACCCAGAGCTGTGATGCCTGTGGCCCCGGATAAGGGACGGGACAGGCAGAAGATGGCAATGCTTATGACCAGGGCTCTGGGCTTCCACCGTCCTGCAGGGTAGGCCAGCCAGAGCCATTAGCACCAGGAACTTGCCTGACACATAGAAGCTGGCCTGGTGAGTAAGCTGCCGAAACCTCCCTGGAGGCCCACCCTGTAAGGCTAAGGACCCTCCCGCAGGAAGGCACTTAGACACAGCAAATGAAAACACAGTTGGCTGCAAGATTCTGTTGAGCATGGAGGCATATTTCAGGCTGGTCTCAAACCCCAGCCCAGACACTGCCAGGCCCTCTGCAGACCCTGACTTCTGTTCATCAACCCAGACTCAGTCCACCCTGCCCACAGTCCTGCCGGTGGCTATGGCAACCAGTCCTGCTCACCAGCGGTCTCAGAACCAGCCCCAAACCTGCCCTTATCAGCAACCCCTTCCAGTCAGGACACACATGAGCCCTGCTGATGTGGGGGTGGGAGAGGGGGAATCCCCACCCCCGGCTCGGCACCTCAGGCCATGTCCTCTGCCCTTGTTCACACTGGCTCATCTGCACTGCCTCCGAGGCTCAGGCATGACACACTGAAACCCTAAACCAATTACATTTCCAGGAAGGGTGAAGCCTGCTGCCACACGCCACGGTTGGTTTTAAAGGTGACTGCTGTCAATAGAGCTTGTCAGAGGAGGCCCTGAACCCCAGGACACAGTCCTGAGAAGCCCAGGGGGCTGGAGCTGTCCTGGGGTGTGATCACCCTCCAAGAGGGCCACCCCATCCTCCTCAGATGGAGAGGAGCTGCAAGTTCAAGTCCCAGATTTCACATGGTTCCTCCAAAGGAGACGTAATGAAGAGGGGAAAACTTGGGTCAGGCTGGGAGACAGGGAAGGTGTTCCAGCTATGCACATCCAAAGTGTCCCTGAGAAAGCAGAGGAAGCATCACAGAGGAGAAACCATGAAGACCACAGGAGCAGAACAGCCCCACAGAGCAGTCCTGAAAGGCTCTTAGACATGGACAGTGGCCTCAGGGTTACCCCTCTAGCAGGTACAACCTAGACAGTCCTAAAAACAGGAAAACTGCCTTCCCCCCCCATCTCAGGATACCAGAATTACTCATTTTTCCATCAACAAGTGTTTTAAGTAGCTTCTGTGTGCATTACACAGAGTTTATCATTAAATAAATGTGTATTACATGTGAGCATGCATGCTAAGTCACTTCAGTCATGTCCAACTCTTCGTGACCCTATGAACTGTAGCCAGCCAGGCTCCTCTGTCCATGGGATTCTCCAGGCAAGAACACTGGAGTGGGTTGCCGAGCCCTCCTCCAGGGAATCTTCCCAACCCAGGGATCGAACCTGCATCTCTTATGTCTCTCGCATTGGCAGGTGGGTTCTTTACTGCTAGTGTTACCTGGGAAGCCCCCTCCACAACACATACTTATTGCTTTAAGACACTGAGTTTGGGGGTGGTTTGTTATGCATCAGTAGATAATTGATACAGAGCCTGTGCTAAGTTGCTCAGTTCTGTCTGACGATTTGTGTCCCGTGGACTGTAAGCCTACCAAGCTCCTCTGACCATGGGGATTCTCCAGGCAAGAATACTGGAGTGGGTAGCCTTTCCTTCTCCAGGGGATTTTCCCAACCCAAGGATCGAACCCAGGTCTCCTGCACTGAAGGCAGATTCTTTACCAGCTGACCTACCAGGGAAGCCTAACTTTTGTTGAATTCTAATTCCCTAAAATTGCCACACGATTATAGTATATGGTACCTTTCTATTACTCATTGTATCTGCATAATTATAATCTTAATATATCACATTCCTCTAGGCCTCTGAGACATGATTTTTAGGGCTGGTCACATTAGCACAGTATTTATCTATTACTAGAATGGAGGGTCTCCAGAAAACATAATCACCTACAGATACAACTTACTCTGATCATGCTTCCTGAAAATCTGTCAACATTTTAGTTCCCTTCTAAGTAACGTGTTACAGTTCTAGAGCTCACATTCCAGAGCTTTCTCCTTCTCCAGACCAACCATCAGAAAGTAGCCATGGTAAAGCAGAGACTAACAAGCCACAGCACCCAATGCTGGACAATGGAGGCCAGTATACAGCAGGGGAGCCTCTCATCTCATGCCCCTGTATTGCATCCCTTTAGAAGTGGACAGTACAGACCAGGTTGGAGATAATGATGGTCATCTAGAACCTGCACAGTGCTTAAGTTCTAGCTCTGTCCTCACCAGCTCTGAGACTGAGGGCTTCTCACTCTTAAGTTCTTTGAAGCTTATAAATGAAATGGTTGAACTTTTCTAGAGACTTCATGATTTAATGTGCTATAGTTTCTAAATCTATATCTTTTATTCTAAATTGTCTTTTTAAAATATTTTAATTTTCCACCAAACTTCCCTATTTTACCAAAGTTCTCTTTGTTGCCTCCTGTATTTTTCTTGCACATATGAAAGGATGAACATCTGTGCTCCCTTTGGCAGCACATATACTTAAAAGGGTGAACACCCATGGGTTGCTTACAACAGACACTGTTGCAAACCCATCACATGACCTATTTTCTTCAACACTCCTCACAATATCTCTAGGAGATCTATTATTTTAATAATAACTATTATTATCATTTCCATGTTATAGGTGAGAAAACTGAGGCTTAGAGAAGGAAGTAATCTGTCCGAGTTCTCATGAATATTTAGTTGCACAAATATATTTTTAAACCAATTAGCATCACTCCAAATCCCAAAATCACCATCGTGTGTGCCCCCACACTCCATACTGCCTCCTTCAAGCCATCCCACAAACACACAAGGAGTACGTTGGGGCATTATTTGTCTGTTATTTTAATACACAAGAATAAGAAACAAGAAAAATGGAAAATTTCAGTAGAAAGTCTCTTACATGGCTGGAGGGAGATAGAGTAAAAAAAGATGACTCATGACAATAGGACAATCAATCTTCAAGCTCTAAAAACAATATTCAGGCAGCAATCAGTATTTTCTATTCATGGCATTTGTTTTATCAAATATTTATATACATTTAAACATCATTCTTACTGCACATAGAAAAAACTGATATATTTATAACTCATCAGACAGTGAACCCTTGAGGGCAGAAAACAATTGTGCCCTGGCACCAAGCACAATCTCTGGTACACAGATCCCAGTGAGCGCTGGTTTGGTGAATGATTCTTTAACCACATCTGCACCTGAAAACAGGGAGACTGTGCATAA
Source organism: Neotragus pygmaeus (assembly GCA_006410875.1). Lineage (NCBI taxonomy): Eukaryota > Metazoa > Chordata > Mammalia > Artiodactyla > Bovidae > Neotragus > Neotragus pygmaeus. Next base: position 1,150,280 of record SJYV01042269.1, on the reverse strand, counting down.
CTATGCCTCCTGCAGCACCCTTCTTATCCCCAGTCTCCAGGGTCTCTAGACCCACAGCTAGCCTGGGAACTTTTCCATCTATGAAAGAATTTACCAAACGCTCATCACTGTCACCGTCGCCAGCCTGCTGCCAAGGCCAGAGTTCCCCCACACTTTTGGTGAATGGTCCCTGCGTTTGGTTGCAATTAACAATTAAGATTTATGCTAGTTCCCATATTCACTCCTCATTCCTTCTTTTACTATTAAAAAAATAATTGAAAATTTCATAACTATAAGCCTTTAAGGTACACGATGAGAGGTTGTTGCTAAATCACAAAAGATGCCAGGATTCTTGGCTTCTGGAGGAGAGGAATTCAATCCAGGGCCAGTGATGAGGCTTGATCGCTCAGAGTTTTTGTGTAATCAAGTTTTATTAAAGTATAAGAGAGACAGAAAAAGCTTCTGACATAGATACCAGAAGGGGGCAGAAAGAGTACCCCCGTGCTAGTCTTTAGCAGGATGTTATATAGCTACTAGCAGTCTGCTAATTAAAGAAAGAAAATGTTTCAAAACTCAGAGACTGGCACCAGGCCCCTCACCTACAACGTGCATTTTGAGGTAACATTGGCACCAGGTGAGTTGTCCAAGGCCATAAAGTGATAGGCACTAATCTTAAAGTAAGGCAGATTTCCAAGCAAATACAGGCTCATTAACATAGCTTAAGAGAACATTTGCATGAATAAAACATACTGGTTTGTCAAGTCAATTCTGAGTCTTAGGGGGAACCTACTTGAAGACAGAGTCTAGGGTAAGTACACAGTTCATTAACAGCTTAAGACAAATATTTCTATAAGAAAAACGCTTTGGTTAGCTCAAGGTTTGAAAAAAGTTAACTTCAGACGGAACCAGGTATCATCATGGCAACACAGAATTTTAAAAGAAACCTCTTTTAAAATTTGTATCAGTTCAGTTGCACAGTCATGTCCGACTCTTTGCAACCCCAGGGACTGCAGCACACCAGCCTTCCCTGTATATCTGAGCATGAGAAACTGTTTTATTTCTAATACAGTAAACCCTGGCTCCTCTAAACTCTGCTCGAAAATTAAATAGTTGCCTCTGCACATCCAGCTGTCCCCATACTTTATTACAAACACCTGAAAGGAGCCATCAGCATTTTCAAACTCCTCCTTAGTCACATCCAAGAGTTCATTCGCCATCTACTCTAACTTCCTTGTTCCTGAGGCCCACAGTTTCAGGCGGTGCTAGTGGTAAAAAATCTGCTGGCATAGTAGGAGACCCGGGCTGGATTCCTGGGTCGAGAAGATCCGCTAGAGAAGGGCATGGCAACCCACTCCAGTATGCTTGCCTGGAGAATCCCATGGGCAGAGGAGCCTGGAAGTCTACAGTCCATAGGGTCATAAAGAATTGGGCATGACTTAAGTGACTTAGCACACAGGCACAGTTTCAGCCAATGATCCACCATCATATAGCATGGGTCTTTTCCCATTTTTCTTATAAAAATTTCCTCCCTGTCCTTAATAGTCTCTTTGAAAACTTTCTCTGTCCACCACTCAGACCCAAAGCTACATTTTTTAGGCTTCTGTTACGTGAGCACTCATTTTCAGCTACCAAATTCTTAAATCAGAGATGGAAAGCCATTATGAGTATTATGGGAAATAAGAGATGCATTGTAAAAAGAGACTATAGAATTGAAGAAAAAAACTGCAGAAGTAGGCATCTGAAGGGGAGTCAAGGATTGGAGAGAAGTCGCAAGCAGCCCTCCTGCAAGCTGCCAGGGCAGGTCACCAAAGGGAGCGGCCAGGGAGTCTAGGCAGGGAGGCAAGCTTGGCTTCTACAGCTAGCCTGACTGTGTGCCTGGGTCACTGGAGGAGAGCCAGACCAGCAACCAGGAAGAGGACCTTCAGAACATTATAGCCCTGCCTGCTTCGGCCCACTCAGTTCCATGCAGCTTTCTCTGTTAGAAAAAACTCTGAACTGGAAACACACAGTAAAGAACACAGTTCAACTCAGCCAGGTGCTGTAGTACAAAAGCGCTACACCTCACTTTTAAAACCAAGAATATCTGGGTCTACGTCAAGGCTTCAAAATGTTTTTTGAACCACTGCATGTCAAAAGTGTTCACAGTAGTAACCAGTTTGTTTCTGTTTTTCACTATCCAAGTGTGGTGATCCTTGAGAAAAGAGCCATCTTGACCAGCAGATGAGAAACACAAAACGTCAGATGTGCTGAAATATGTGTAGAAAGCTGCACTTCTTGAAATTTTGTCACTGCCATAAACTAAGGAAGACTTAACATTCTCATATGATGATCTGTTAGACCAACTTTTGTTTTTGTGGTCCAATTTTTGTATTATACAGCACTGTTACCAAGGAAAACCACAGTGAAGTAGGGTGACAAGACAGGAATGGTGCTAGCTATGTTTTTGTTTTAAAATGCAAGTAGAATCACAACACTCTCTCATCAAGTGTTTAGTGACCACTTTTGCCATCCAAGCTCTGTCCAGCCTCAACCCTTGGCCCAAGGTGCGCAGCTCACAGCCACTGGGCTCTCNCATATCTGAGGTAATTGATATTTCTCCCAGCAATCTTGATTCCAGCTTGTGTTTCTTACAGCCCAGCGTTTCTCATGATGTACTTTGCATATAAGTTAAATAAGCAGGATGACAATATACAGCCTTGACATACTCCTTTTCCTATTTGGAACCAGTCTGTTGTTCCATGGCCAGTTCTAACTGTTGCTTCCTCACCTGCATACACGTTTCTCAAGAGGCAGGTCAGGTGGTCTGGTATTCCCATCTCTTTCAGAATTTTCCACAGTTTATTGTGATCCACACAGTCAAAGGCTTTGGCATAGTCAGTAAAGCAGAAATCGATGTTTTTCTGGAACTCTCTTGCTTTTTCCATGATCCATTGGATGTTGGCAATGTGATCTCTGGTTCCTCTGCCTTTTCTAAAACCAGCTTGAACATCTGGGAGTTCATGGTTCACGTATTGCTGAAGCCTGGCTTGGACAATTTTGAGCACACCCACTCCCAAGTTTAGGACAGAAGAGCAGGGACTCTCAGTGGACTCTTCCAATCATTTCCTTGCCTTTCCTGAGAGCTTTAGCACATCTGGGTATGACTAAACAGTATGCTTGTTTCATACAGGCTGTTTTAGAGCCTCTACAGAAATGGAACCATACTTCACATATTTTTCTCTAACTTACTTTTTCCACTTGATATCACTTTTTTGAACTTTATTCACATCAATGTGTTCCTTGCACTTTGTCACACAGGAAACAATGCTGAACTTGGTATTTGACTCATTTTGGGTTCAGCTGTCATAAATGAAGACGCCATCTGTGGATGAACACCAGGTCCACCAGACGCCCTCCCAGACAGAATTCCCTGTCTATGAGCTGGACCATGCATCTCTGGTTCTTGGAAGAAGATGGTATCCCCACTCACAACACCTTTTATTGCTGCCTTCAATTTCCCACAAACTCCCCACTACCCATCTCCTTATTTTGACAGGCAGCTTGAGTCCAAAAGCACCTGTTGCTGGGCACTGGGATCAGAAACTAAGATGCCAACAATTATCTGTTCTTTGTCTCAATATCCAATAAAATGCAGTCAGTTCTACCCGGACACTAGTTTAGAAAACACAAATTTGCTCCAATATGATTCATGTGTCAGGGGCAGAACTTGAGCATGATGCCAATTTCACGTCTGTTTCTGCACGATTTCCTCTGAGAGAAACACAAGGCGGAAAACTGCAGCTGCCAAACTGAGCCAACACACAAGCACACGTCTTGGACAACTCCCAGCTCGCATGCACACTAGGGCAGTATTCATACGTTCCTTAACCATTTAACATGTGTCAAACTGTGCTACTGTTTCTATGTGGTTCCCATCTTTTTAATGTGCCACCAATGAGGTTTCTGGGCACTGTGCCCCTAATTCCATCTTCCCAACAAGCTCTGTGGTTTTGGTGATGCAGTTTCACATCACCCTATGACTTTGGCATGCATATGGTACATTAGGAATTTCCCAGGTGGCTCAGTGGAGACATGAGTTCAATCCCTGGGTAGGGAAGATCCCCTGGAGAAGGAAAAGGCAAACCCACTCCAGTATTCTTGCCTGGAGAATCCCAAGGGCAGAGGAACCTGGCAGGCTACAGTTCATGGGGTCACAAAGAATCAGACACAACTGAGCACACACACACAGTGCATTACAGCAGCACTGGCTGTACGGAGCAAATATGTTGGTATTGCAGCTTACTTTTTAGGTACCTCCAGCAACGTGTTAATATAAACTATCCAAAATTCAGCATGAAATCGCCTTCTTAAAACATCTTTTCCTGAAACAAGATTATGCTGAGCTTTCCTTTCAACGATCCTTTAATTACCCCAGCCCTTCCCGTGAACTGCTCGGACCAGCAGTGCTGTTGGCGGCGCTGCCAAAGACTGGGTCCACTGCCATGACCGCTCACATCTTTATAAACTCAGCATCTCCACTGTCTATGGGAGCTGCCGAAGCACCAACTTGAAGGAGAATGCAATAGCAGTGATTAGAGTGATCGTCTAAGAACTTTAAAAATGATTTCTGGCTCAAAGCTGCACTGTCTGGGTTTTTTGGGAATTGGTTCAATTATGGTTTTTCAAACCCAGCAGATCCTCTGTGGTTTTGAAGTTTAGTCCCGGGCATTCTTCCTGATAGATGAGGTCACTTCCCTCATGCTCTGGTTACCAGAAAGAGCTGAAAATATTTATAAGAACTCTAAACTCACACGGGTGCATTCACAGTACATGTAGTGAACGTGGAATTTATCTTTTAAAGATTGCTATCATCCCCTCACAAGCAGAGCAAAAATGCGGCAAGGGAGTTTAATCAATAAACTTTCTGAACACCAAACTTCCACTGTTGCCCTTTTTCACATCTTATCATCGATATACTTGCATACATGCATGCTCAGTTGCTCAGTCGTGTCTGACTCTTTGTGACCCCATGGACTATAGCCTTTCAGGTTCCTCTGCCCTTGGGATTCTCCAGGCAAGAATACTGGAGTGGGTTGCCATGCCCTTCTGCAGGGGATCTTCCAGACCCAGGGATCGAACCTGAGTCTCCTGCATTGGCAGGCAGATCCTTCATCACTGCACCACCTAGGAAGCCCTAAATGCACTTAAGGGTTACTATAGGAGCATGCCTGTGTGTGTAGATAATGAACTCTGATTCCACAGGCTTTAAGACTTCTGCTTGGTATGCAAAGACAAGAATTGAAGCATCTGAGAATAAACAGAGCATAAATCCTGAAGCCAGACAGCTGGGTTCGACTGCCAGCTGACCAGCTTAGTAACTTTGCGCAACTTACTTAACCTCTCTGTACTTCACTTTCCCCAACCATCAAATGAAGAATTAGAGTACCGACCTCATAGGCTCTCTGTGAGAACAAATGAGTGAACAGATGTCCAATGTCGGGAACCATGCTTAGCACCTAAGTGCCACGTAAGAGCTTGCTCTTCTAATAATTGGCACAAAAAGCCAGCCCCCACTCACCTCGGGTATACCAGAGCCACAGGCATATGGTGCAAATACTCGTACCAGAGAAACAGCCAGAAATGCAAACAGCAATGCCCACAGGATGTACATTAGGTAATTCAGAATGTAAGCACTGGCACCCTAGACAAGACACAGAACAAGAAAAGACACGTGAGCCACTGCAGACCCAAGCAATGCGCCCACCCCTCTAGGATGAGAGAGGACCCTCTGACCTGCCTGGGCAGCTTCTCGCCTGGTCCTGTGTCAACAAAGAGGCAGGTTAGTTTTATCAGCTGTTGCTATTGCTACAACAGTTCACACAGACACAGCACCAGCTGCTTTTCTGGGAGCTGTGTACACACATCTTCCACCAGGTGACACCTCAGCAGTCCTGGANCACACATCGCTCAGCCAGGATGGATGCCAGAGAGAAGGATTCTGGGAGGTGGTCGGACAGGTAGTGTCTCCTTTTGACCTTTCCCGAACTCTTCTGGTTGGTGGAGGCTTATTAGTTCCCTGTTCCTTACCAGGATCTCCTGTCGTAAAACAACTCAAGCAAATGGTTACTATGGTGCCTGGACAGGGTGGTTTCAATCAGCGTGCTTCCCTTAACACTCCCTCTCCCTGGTGGCCCTTTCCATCCTCTGCAACACCCCCCATTTATTCAGGGCACCCCTCTTTCTGCCTGTCGTATCTTTCACTACACCCCATGTGTGTACTAGGCACACTCAGATATGTGTCTTGAGTGCAAACATAAGCAAACCGTACATACTGCTGCTGGCTGCTCCTTGCTGGTGGCCCTTCTTTCAGATCCTTCTCTCCACTCCCGTTCAGCCTCCTTCTCAGTCACCTCCTGTGAAAACCATACTGTGTCCCCTGACGTTCACTTCTCTCAGGACACAAGTAATGACAGCAAACTGCAAACACTCCCATGGGGTGTGCCGCCACACTCATCACGCCTTGGAAGAAAAATGTCACTGATCTAAGACACCATCTCACTACCTCAGAGATCCTAGGTTGTCTAGTAACTGCACATACATGTAAAGAACACGTATGCTTGCATGCTAAGTCGCTTCAGTTGTGTCCAATTCTTCATAATCCTATGGACTATAGACCGCCAGGCTCCTTTGTCATTTAAAAATGATTACATTACTTATGGGATTCTCTAGGCAAGAATACTAGAGTGGGTTGCCATGCCCTCTGCCACGGGATCTTCCCAACCCAGGGACTGAACCCGTGTCTCTTGCATATCCTGCATTAGCAGGTGGATTCTTTACCACTAGTGCCACCTGGGAAGCCCCGTCACTTATATTCAGAAATGTCTAAATACTATGCAATTTGATATCTACTTTGATAGCCATTTTCAAAAATACATGAACAGCATGTTCCTAAAAGTAAGAAATTTTACAGTTTCTTTCTTTTTTCTCCCTTGCACTTACTGAGAGTAAATTTTCTTCTCTGGGAAGCACTTCAGTGGTTCCCTTGGTTACTTAATGAGAAGCCCAGGCTTGGGAGGGGCACATGGAGGAGATAGGTGGGATTAAGCAGCTCTGCAGCTGAGGTTCTTAAAGCTTCAGGACCAGCTAGAGGGGTTGGGAGACTCAGATGGCCAGATCCCCACATCCTGGACACATTTCCAGGTCATGCTTGACAGAACCAAGCAAAGAGGGGTTTTCTTAGGCAGATTTTTATTAGTTGTTCAAGGAGATTGTCTGTTTTTCTCTGAGTCACCGAGAATAAAAGAAATGTAGGAAGCCACAGGTCCAGCTGCAGAGAGTGTAACATAAAGAAGTATACCCTGAGGGCCACTCCTAGCCCAAGTGGTGTCAGGCAGGAGGTAGAGACAGCAGAGTCTTCCGGGTAAAGACAACCAGCCCTGGAGCAGAAACTCCACGAAGGGAGCCACTGTGTGTGTTCATCGCAAACTGCCAGCACGGGCAACATTGCCAGGTATATATAGGAGGCTCTCAACAAATGAGTGAGGAAACAGTGCAGCTTGGCTGATGAACTGAGCTTTCCTGCTTCCATTCTGCTCTTCCCAAGCTTTGCTTCCTGCCACAGGAAACTTGTGCTGGTGGGGTGAGGCCTCTCTGTGCGCCCTCTGCTCCTGGCAGAGCGGGCAAGTTTGGCTCAAGCCTGACAGACAGGCTGAGGCAAAGGTGAGATGCCAGGGGCAGCAGCTCAGAGCCCTCGGAGGCTGGCAGCAGCCCTGGGAACATGGGTTATGAAACCCCAGCGGGAACTGGGTCTGGAAGGAGCCAGACCTCCAAACAGTATTGCAGAATGATAGCTGTATCGTTTACTTTTAGTAGTTGATATTATTTAGTATTTTTCATTTGGGCCTCTGATCAAACACATGTTAGGTATGAAAAATAGCCGGCCTAACCGAAGGACTCTGGAAGAGCATTTCACCTCCCCCTGGCCTTGGTTTCCTACTCTGCAAATCAACTGTTTGTAAACTAAAGGGCCTCTGGGTCCCCTTCCAGCTCTGAGGTCTGGGATCTGCGAGAGGTTTTTTATTAAAAGCCATAGTGACTGGCCCTGAGCATATGGACTTGCTCTGCTGCCGCTGCTGCTAAGTCGCTTCAGTCATGCCCGACTCTGTGCAACCCCATAGAGGGCAGCCCACCAGGCTCTGCCGTCCCTGGGTTTCTCCAGGCAAGAACACTGGAGTGGGTTACCATTTTCTTCTCCAATGCGTGAAAGTGAAGTTGCTCAGTTGTATCTGACTCTTTGCGACCCCACGGACTGCAGCCCCCCAGCCTCCTCCGTCCATGGGATTAAGCAAAGCCAAATACCTACATTTTCCTTTTCGGGGTAAAAGCCAAAACTGAAAGCAACTAACAGATGCCCACACCAGAGCCAGGCTTTCCCCAGCAGTTCCCTGTGTCCTTAAGTTTGGGGAACCGTATTGTTTTTCCATGTAAAGAATAGTACAGGTAGGCTGTGCTTTCTGGTAGGAATTGTTTCTCCCAGGCAAATACAGGTAGCGCTAAGAGAAGCATTTCAGACACGTGCAAAGGGAGCACCCTGGGAGGCTGTGTGACTCAAGCACGAACACTCCCCAAATGTCCTTCAGGAGCAGAAAGCGCCCTGGCCCCAGCTGCAGACCTCTCAGGCGAACTCTGTGATGTTAAGCTACAGGACTGCAGCGCATTCTTGCTACAGAACCGCCTCCTGCTGTGTGATGAAAGCGAGAGAGGCAGACACACTGAGTGAAAATGGCACCGAAAAAGACAAGTGAGCCCCCGGACCGGGCTGAGATGCAGGGGCAGTGCTGGGAGGCCAGCCCATCTGGCCGAGGGCACACATCTGACCCCTCTGCAAACTGCCCTGCTCAGTCCCCATGGAGCAGATCAGGGAGGAAGGTGGAGGATGGTGCGCTCCCAGCTCCTCCCGCGGGGTCACCCTCTGGGGGTGGGGTCACCCCTCCCTCTGCTCAGCCCTCAGACCTGGGGCTGCAGCAGGCGTGCCTGTCGCCACGTCCTGTGCTTCCCCATGGTTTACTACACACGCTGTAAACAGTCTTTTTACTCAGCTCTTCTCACTCAGTCCATTTGACTGAGACTCCGTTCCAAGACCCTGAGTGTCTCCCTGTCTAAGGGAAGCTCCGGAATCTGGGACAGATGTGGGAATGCCGGAAGAGTTCAGGAGAGGAGCGTGAGGGGCGGGAGAGCNCCGAGGGCACACATCTGACCCCTCTGCAAACTGCCCTGCTCAGTCCCCATGGAGCAGATCAGGGAGGAAGGTGGAGGATGGTGCGCTCCCAGCTCCTCCCGCGGGGTCACCCTCTGGGGGTGGGGTCACCCCTCCCTCTGCTCAGCCCTCAGACCTGGGGCTGCAGCAGGCGTGCCTGTCGCCACGTCCTGTGCTTCCCCATGGTTTACTACACACGCTGTAAACAGTCTTTTTACTCAGCTCTTCTCACTCAGTCCATTTGACTGAGACTCCGTTCCAAGACCCTGAGTGTCTCCCTGTCTAAGGGAAGCTCCGGAATCTGGGACAGATGTGGGAATGCCGGAAGAGTTCAGGAGAGGAGCGTGAGGGGCGGGAGAGCGGAGGGCTCCTTGCAGAAGAGAAGGTGGGGGAGACAGTCGGCAGGCTTTCCCAACTAGCTCATCAGATCTATCTGTGAAACTGCAGGTCTGAGGGTGGAGGACAGGTGTCTCTTCTTTCTCAGATGGTTTTGGAAATGCTGCCCTGCTTTTACATACTGTTCAACTGTGTGGCTCTGGTGGGAAACAGGCCCTCAGAACAGGCTCCTGTGGGCCCCAGGGTCTGTCGTTGGGCCCACAACTGTCCACAAACACGCCTAGACTGGACTGGAGTGACCCTGCGCTGGCAGCACTCAGGAGAACATGCTTCGCCTCAGGGACAGAAGAGGAAAGGCAGTTCACAAAAATGTTTCCCAGCTGGGAAATCAAACTCGGTCCCCTGTCCTCAGTCTTCCGCAGACCACCCATGTGGGGACACTGTTCAGCTCGAAGCTAGAGCTGATATTTTCAGAAACGGCCACTAATTTGGACTCAGCCCCAAAGCCCCAGGTCCACCCCGACTTGGCCCCACCCACGCTGCCTTTAAACACTCAGGTCCACAGCGCCTGGGAGCAACAGTAGTCCTCCCTTGGAGGCACTGGCAAACAGAAAGCCAACAACAGTGTATCTAAAACTAAACAGTTTTGCTGAGAATAATGGGGCTCTGGACTGTGGCTTCTGTGAAGCTTAAGGACAGAATTGGCAGCACATGAGGTTTTCTTCTTGTGGCAGCCCATGCTCCGCAGGCCTTGGGCATACAGCCCAGCTCACTGTTCGATCTTGTGAAACTCGGATGATGGGTTACTTCCCCTCTTCTTAATGAGATTAACGAGGTAAGTGCAAGATCTCTTGAGGAGTTTAACGAAAATTTTAAAACAAATTCTTCCAAAACCATTTCCTCAAAATCCAACTTTACTGAATTCCTTGGTTGAAAACTAACCCAAAACGATGTTAAAAATGAGCAAGGTCACAGTTCTGCCGTCTGCCATAAAGCTTGTCGTGAACATTGGAAGCACCCTTATCCAGCTGAGCCCATGGAAATTGTGTCTTACTCTGTTTCTTTCCATTTCTCCCAACTTCACATTACCAGAAGTATGCAGTGCCTTTCGAATGACATTTATCCAAGGTTATGATAACAAACAACTGTCCCTCCAGTGATGCATTTGTTCCGCACCTCCCAGCCCAAGGCCCTGCTCTTGCTTTTCTTTCAAATCTCATTTAGTCTCAGTCATCTCGGCCAGAAAGTTCCTGCTTCAGAGCAGAAGGTAAGTACATTTTTTACTAATTTTTCAGGTTCTTGAGTGCTTTGGACTCATAAATAGAGCAGTTAGGGAAAAACCTTGAGAAAAGATTATATTCAGAATTCCTAGTAGCTCATCTTTCAAATTATGGTCTTTCATCCTCATGTGGAGTACATTATTTTCTAATTAAACTGTAAAAACAAAATCTTCTATGTGTGTATCAAACTAAACCCAGTTTCCCTCCTGATGAATTTATTCAAAAGTCTTAGTTTTAAATCATCATCTAGCTCTAGTCAAGGATGATAGGCAGGTTTTCCTAATGGGATTATGAGTGGGAAAAGTCATGCTTCTTTTACCCCTGGAGAGTCACCCTTTTACCTGATTAGCCTTCTGTTTTCACTCTGGCACTAGTGCCTAAGCATCTCTGCCATCAACATTCACATGTGGACTTTTTGTGATCTGGGGCAATTAACACTCTGACTTTCTTGTCTGTTAGTTCAATGGTCCTCTGCCTTCCTTGGCAAAAATATAGGGTATAGGATAAACAAGAGTTAAAAGCACATTCCTGATCCCATTCCCCTCCAAAGCCCTAATCACTTGGAGAGCCATGCACCCACTACAGACTTGAGACTCTTTGCTCAGTTGGCTCTGTCACGGGGGAAAAGCATTCTCCAGAAAGGATAGCCCAGTCTTTTTATAAAAACAGTGAGTTGTCCTATTTTTATTTCCGTAAACTGCCTTGAGATAATCCTACTATTATCCTCTTCCTAAACACACACACTTATGCACACATGTACATGTATACACACGCATATTCCTGTACACACACATGCACACATGCAAAGCCAAGGGGGGGAAAACCAAAAGAGTGATGCGAGGTGACACTGAGAGCTGGGCTGTGACCAGGATCAGGACGGGCAGAGGGCTGGTCAGGAGCCTCACCTGTTCACGCACTGACTGGAAAGGGCCGCTCACACCGAGGAGCCAGACTGCGGCCACTAGCCCACTGTGACTGGGACAGCAGGTCACACTCGATCCTCAAGAAGAGCCCTCTTGGGACTGTTCTCTGTGGGAATACAGAGAAGGGGGCCCCCAGCAGAGGGGGCAGGACACTCTTGGAGCACCCTGACTTTTTCAATGTCCTGGGTTTTGGGGATTGGTGTGAGCGTAGGGGTGTCCCCCTTTCAGCACCTCTCACCACTCTGGGCAACCCCAGGCAGCTCAGTGTAAAGAAAAAGGCCAATCTACCTTCATCTTGCTAGTTTTCCAGGCATGTTCCCCACCTAAACACTTATAGGCCACATCATACAAACATGGGCAGGTCTGTGCTGGGGGTGGCGCCTGAGGCCAGGACGTGAGGACAGGTGGTGGGAGCACAGGTCAGGCAGCTCAGGGACAGGGTTTCCAGGAGGCTCTGGCGCATGGGGGCAGGTGGCCCTGGGGCCCCGGGAGCTGAGAGAGAAGGTGTGTAAAGGGCGTGAGTGTCATCTCAAGAAGTGTGGCTGATGTTAAAATGATACTAAAATTCGGAAGACCGTTTACACTCACGGCTCCACATGCACTTGCCAATGTGCCAGCAATGCGTGTGGAGCCTTAGAGCAAGATTTAGTGGCTCAAAGACCTTGAGCAAGTTCATCTCTGAACTTCAGTTTTCTTATCTGTGAAACAGGTCCTGAAGCAGGGAACAGGAGTAGAACTTGCCCTCATACTTAGCATTGAAGGAAAACCTCTCTCACCCTGCATTCTCTCTGACCTTTACCACAGAGACAATTGTAAGAGAAGCTGGGCTAAATCAAACTGCTTTTAAAGTACAAATTTTAAGGAAGTGCTGGTGTACTGGGGAGTTTGCTCCTTTATATGTTAGAAAATTAATTCAAAATGCTAATCACATGTTTTGAGCTCCACACAGTAGACAACAAATCCCTTACAGCTTTAGGTAAAGCTGTAAGGCGACAGAAATCAAGACAAAAGAATAGACAAAGATCAGTCGAAGCAAATAGAGAGCCCATAAACAGACCCACACAAATGTAACCAACTGATTCCAACAAAAGTGTGGGGGCAATCCAAGGGAAAAGGATAGATCTTCCAACAGGTGGTGCTGGGAGAAATACTTGCAAAATACATATTGGAAATAACTATTTTTCCCAAAATCTTCAAAGAAATAGTAAACTCAGCAGTGAGAAAACAAAGAATTTTAAAATGAACAAAAAGTAAGAACAGATGTCTACATATGGTAAATAAACATAGAAAATAATACTCATCACCATTTATCATTAGGGAGATGAAAACTAAAATGACAATGAGATTACACACTTATTAAAATGGCTGAAATCCAAAATGTTGACACCACGAAAGGTGGTAAAGCTGTGGAGCATCTCATTCCTCACTGGTGGGAATGCAAAATGGTACAACCACTTTGGAAGACACTGTGGTGGTTTGATACAAAACTAAACAGACTCTTTCCATATGATCCAACAACTGGGCTCCTTGGTATTTACTCAAATGAGTTGAAAACTCATGTTCATCCCAAATACCTGCACATGGGTATTTACAGCAGCTTCATTTATAATTGCCAAAATCTGGAAACAACCAAGACGTCCTTGAACCATCTTTTAGCAATCAAGCCTAAAAAAGGGGTGAAACTTAAATGCATATTACTAAGTGACATAGCCAGTCTGAAAAGGCCAGCTGCTGTATGATTCTGATTATATGATGTTCTAGGAAAAGGATAACAAGACAGTAAATAGGTAAGATGTTACCAGTGGTTTGGAGAGGGACTGAGGGCTGTGAATAAATGTAGTACAAGAGGATTTTTGTACCACAGAATAGTGAAAATATTCCGTAAGATACTATGATAGTGAATATATGACACCATGCATTTGTCAAAACCTATAGAAATTTATGGCATAAATTGTGAATCTTACGTTTTCAAAAAAAAAATTTTTAATCATTTTGGAGGTTAGACTATCTCAGGATGCAATGTAAGCAAAGAATATGATTGTACCATCATAAATACATGAAAAAATCTCAATGCATGGGGTGGGGAGAAGGTGCTGATGTAAGTGACCTTGAAAATGAGCAAAAACGGTAAGATACAGACAATCTGCTCTCTAGACGACACAGTTCAGCACAGGGACGTGGGCTCTTGATCCTGAAAACCAGTGCAAGTGTTTCTGTGGTGCACCTACAAGTGTGCACCTGGACCCAACAATTAAAAGATACCCTGCACGTGGCAGGAGCTGGTTCTTCCCTGCTGGAACAGGAGGTTACATATAAGTAAGGAGAGGAGGCTGGAAGGAGCCACATGGCAACAGACTGGAGCTGGAAACTTCAGGGTGAGCTCATGCTTATCTTCATATAGATATGGATGGAGAGAGAGGTATTTGCAGAGGCGTGTGCACATATGGGTAGTGTACACACACATGTCTCCTTGCTCGGTTAGTGCAAAGGGGCTTAGGAGCAGCAGCATACAAGAAACAACACACACTTACCCCTCAGGTCTTGGTTTTTAACACCATTTTCCAATAAAAGGAGTCAGTGATCCTCTCAGAACAGTGGCTGATTTCATGATGATGGCACAAAATAACAAAATGAGCTGGGAACACTGTGCAGTGCAAAAGATAAATAATTGTTCCAAAAGATCACAGTGGTGAGGGCATGTTCAAAGGACATGTGCCAACTGCAAGAAGTTGGGACGATATAAGCAACAAAATAAGTAAAATAATACTAGATTATAACCTAAAATATAAAATAAATATCCATGTATCCATGGATGACCAGCCCATCCTGGATAGCCCTGCATGGCATGGCTCATAGCTTCACTGGGTTATACAAGGCTATGAACCACGTGATCATTTTGGTTAGTTTTTCTGTGATTGTGATTTTTCGCTCTGGAGGCTGTGGGATGGTAGTTCTTGCTTCTTTGGTCTGCCCTCTGAAGGATGAGGACAAGAGGTTTGTGCAAGCTCCCTAATGGGAGGGACTGGCTGTGGAGAAAACTGGGTCTTGCTCTGGTGGGTAAATTTTTAATCCAATTGTCTGCTGATGGGTGGGGCTGTGCTCCTGCCCTGTTAGTTGTTTGGCCTGTGGCAGCCCAGTCCTGGAGTCTAAGAGCTCTATGGTAGTGCTACTGGTGACCTCCAGGAGGACTTCTGCCAACACCTGGCTCCCAGCACTGCTATTGCCAGTGCCCCTGTCCTCCCAGCAGGCCCCATGGGCACACATTCCACAGAAGATCCTCAGACACTCACAGGCAGCCTGGCTCAGGGTCCTCTGAGGTCACAGCTCCTTCCCCTGGGTTGTGGTGCACACAAAGTTTTGTGTCTGTCCTCCAAGAGTCTCTGTTTCCCCCAATCCTGTGGACCTGCCATAATCAAATCCCACTGGCCTTCAGAGTCAGATTCCCTGGGGATTCCCCTGGTCCCTTTGCCGGATCCCCAGGTTGGGAAGTCTGATGTGGGGCCTCACATGGGAAAATGAGTGTGCTGTGTATGGGAACTCTGTATACTATCTTTGTAACTTTTCCATGAATATAAAATTGTTCTAAAATAAAAGGCTTATTTTTTTAAAGAATGTCCAAGCTCCATCACCCAAATAAAATCTGAAACGTTTTCCAGGGGTTTTCAATGCATCAGTGTGTGTGTGTGTGTGTGTGTGTGTGTGTGTGTGTGTGTGTGTGTGTACTCTGCACCACTGAACCATGATTTTAACCATAGAAGAGGGGTCTACCTCATGGGCCTGCCAGAATTTATTTAACCCATTATTTTTATGGTTATAATTGGTTTATAATTACTTATAAGGTCACCAGTTATTTACATGGTTTTTCAGCTTTCCACTGAAAAATTTGTATATACTGTGAGCATCATTGTATGTACATCTTTGTTCCTATCATTGACAATATGTTCAGAGCCACTGAGTCAGATTGCTCAGGTTGGCAGATCCTAAAGGCAGAGTGTCATAGTGGAACTCTATCAGTCACCTTCTATTGGTTTAGGGTGTGTGACTGGGATTCTTAGATTTTTCAGTGATAACACACTTTCTAATTAAGGGTCAGTACCTAGATTTTGAACAATTTATATTTATTGAAACAAGTAAATCAGCTGTGATTATGATCTTTCACAACACCTTCATTTCTTTTTTTATTAATTTATTTATTTTAATTGGAGGCTAATTACTTTAAAATACTGTAGTGGTTTTTGCCATACATTGACATGAATCAGCCATGGGTTTACATATGTCCCCTATCCTGAACCCCCCTCCCACCTCCCTCCCGAAACACCTTCATTTCTAACTACTTTTTTCATCTTTTCATTTGTCTCAAGTGTCATTAGTCAGTTAGGCTCCAATGTTAATAGAAAACTGTTTGCTTTAACCATGTATTTCTTTTCCCACTCCAACTTTCACCCCAACCCAATATCAGTATCTTCTACTGTATGAAAAGGAGTACCAAGTACTCAAGTGAAAACGAACTGCCCTGCTTCCAGGAAAAGCCTTTCTCAACTCACCAGACCACCTTTTGATTTGTACCAAATGGAAACCAGGGGATCTGAAATTACAATGATAACAATGCGCTTACATTTTTTTTGTCTTTTTCTTTCTATTTTTGTTTGTTTGTTCGTTTGTTTTGGGGGGGAGGGCTTACACTTTTTGATCAGGGTGTATTTTTTAAATTTTACTCATTAGAATGATCGGTGCTTTTTATCCTGAATATTTCATAGAAGTCATTTCTTAAAATGAACTTCATATAACCAGTATGGGTTGGGCAACAAAGTAATGGTAGAAACAATCACATGTCTTAATATTCGGATTATATGTTCAAGCATAAACCTGTTATGTAGGGGGGAAAGGCCAGTGTCTTCCTCTGGGTTGTCTCCTACCCTGGATGTTCTGTAATCCCAGGGTTTATGGACTCCAGAACTGAGCCAGGAGTCTGGCATGCGTCCATCTAGTGCCGTCTGGACTCCTCACTGCCACCTGGTGCCGACATTGGGAAGTGCTCCACTGTTCACAGGGAAGCTGGCCCAGATGAGTGTAGCTCCTGACAGAACCAGGGCAGAGCCTGCCTCAAGGGACTGCCAGACCATGACCTGTGGTCCTCAGCACTTTTAACCCCATCACAGCCAGGGTACTAGCCACCTTGGAGTTCTAGGACAAAACTGGATTTGATGTTCACTTCTCTCTTCCAAGAGAAGGACTGTCCACAGTCTCTTTCCCTTACTGAGAGCAGATATTGTCAAAGGTTAGGCAATTCTTTCCCAACACTCAAATAAGAGGTCTGATTTCAACTCCTTTCTACTGACAAAGGCTACTCACTTTCCCCTTCTAAGAAAAAAGCCTCTTCCTTTCTGTCCTGCACTAAAGGTCTCATTATTTCCTGCTTTTACTGCCCAGGAGAACTCTGGCCCTTCACATTTTCCTGCAGATAAAGCCATGTTCCTGGACTCCAGGGAAGCGGATCCCTTGCCCTTTCTAAGGGGAGAGCGAGGCTGCTCATTTTACAGGCACTACTTCAAATAAAAAGACACCAAGAAATTAATCTTTAGCAGAAGTGCTCATTTTCCCACAAATTCTAACTGAAATTTTGTCTGCCAATGAAAAAATAAAACCACTAACTCTTGTTCCTTGCACATTTTGTATATCTCTCCCAAACATATCTTTCTAGAAATACAAACTGTTGATTATTCGATTGATGACATTCACATTCTAACACATCAAAAATAGTTCCTGGACATCTCAGTGAGTTACTAGAGCGGATCAGAGAGGAGGAGGGAGAATCTGCCAGCCCCCCAAGGGGTTACCTGCTGCTCAAGAGACATAACACAAACACCGGAAGCTGACCTTTCACACGGGCAGAGGGTACCACACACCAAATGCAAGAACAAAACACCCTTCAGGACATGAAAGCAGAGCGGTCATATGGGTCAAGGGCATGAAGACACTCAAGATGTTTGGTCTTGACTTGGGGCTAAAACAAAAGCAGGATTTAGACAGAGTAGAGATTGGGGAATTCTAGCAGGAAAACAGTAGTAAAAATGTAGAAGACAAAAATGTGCTAAACTTCCGGAGACAATAAGAAATCTGGGCTGGCTAGAACGTAGATTCTATATGGAACACTGGGGAATATGGCAAGAAAACATTAGCCTGGGACAGAGTGTAGATAGCCTGAAACGTCAAGTGACTTAATAATGGAATTTTATCCTGTAGACAATGAGAACTCCTTGCTGGAGCCCACACTGCATGATGGCTCTGGGTTGGGTTATTTGCACATAATGTCGTGTATGACCCAAACCTAATGCAAGAACTCTGAACTAAGTAGTCTGGTTCCCATGGGCATGTGTAGAAACTGAACAGGATAAGGTTTAAGGACATCTATATCTTTGATGCTTTTTCTTGACTTTGATGATTATTTATCTTAGACTAAAACAAAATTAACTTTCATAAAATGTTTGTATTTTTAGGATAAACCAGATATAGGACTCTATAGTAGAACCAAGGAGGTCACTTGTCTCTAAAATCAAACCTTAGTCTGATCTTAATATATCATTTCTACCCCCTGCCACCCACACACACACACACACACCACTATTTCTCAAATTTCTCTTCCAAGAATATTAGAAATTTTCAAAGAACATTAGAAATTGTTTTAAAGAGAAAGATAGATGAGCAAAAACACAGAGATATATCATCACTGAAACCCTGAACTCCTCCAGAGGTCAAGCACCTGGTCACGATCAGATTTAACACTTTCTAGGCAATCCTTCTAGTGAGCATCCTCAACTGTACTCTTATGAACATATCCAGCTCTCTCACCAGAAAAGTGTACCACTTCTGTGGAATATAGTTAAACAAGGCAGCAGACTTAAATATACTACAGGCTCAGCCTTTCCACTTCAGTGACTGTGTCTTTTAATCTTTATTTGCATCGTATTATATAATTTGAGAAAAAAATCAATACTTATTTAGTTGGGTATGTAAAACTCAAAATCTCCTACTTTGTTAGTAATTTAATTGAGTTTTCCCTGGCCAGTGAGACAGCATGTTTATATCAAACTCCAAAGTAAATAAAAATGTTAAGGACAGCCAAGTGACAGTTGAGACTAGGTGATACTATTGCTACCTCAAAGGGGAAAGGGAAAGCAAAAGCTATGATAAATAATACAAAGACCTGTTTTACCCATTGATGGGGAAAACAACCAAGATAGAAAAAAAAAAAAAAACTCAGTGAAAACATTCTCGGCAGCACACCTAACAAGCTTAGGTGTCTCCAAGGCCCTTCTGCCTCAGCGACTCAGTTCTGCTGCTCCCTGTAAATACTAATCGGGCTCCAGAGTTCAGTTAAGTTCAGTTCATGTCCAACTCTTTACAGCCCCATGGACTGCAGCACGCCAGGCTTCCCTTTCCATCACCAACTCCCAGAGCTTGCTCAAACTCATGTCCATTGGGTCGGTGATGCCATCCAACCATCTCATCCTCTGTCATCCCTTTCTGCTCCTGCCCTCAATCTTTCCCAGCATCAGGGTCTTTTCTAATGAGTCAGCTCTTCACAACAGGTGGCCAAAGTATTAGAGCTTCAGCTTCAGCATCAGTCCTTCCAGTGATTATTCAGGACTGATTTCCTTTTAGGATGGACTGGTTGGATCTCCTTGCAGTCCAAGGGATTCTCAAGAGTCTTCTTCAACACCACAGTTCAAAAGCATCAATTCTTTGGCACTCAGCTTTCTTTATGGTCCAATTCTCACATCCCATAATGACTACTGGAAAAACTATAGCTTTGACTAAACGGACCTTTGTTGGCAAAATAATGTCGCTCAGACGGTAAAGTGTCTGTCTACAATGTGAGAGACCTGGGTTCAATCCCTGGGTTGGGAAGATTCCCTGGAGAAGGAAATGGCAACCCACTCCAGTACTTCTTGCCTTGAAAATCCCATGGACGGAGGAGCTTGGTGCAGGCTACTATCCATGGGGTCGCAGAGTCGGGCACGACTGAGCAACTTCACTTTCACTTCAATAGGTTGGTCATAGCTTTTCTTCCAAGGAGCAGGCCACTTGTCTTTTAATTTCATAGCTGCAGTCACCATCTACAGTGGTTTTGAGCCAAGAAAATAAAGTCTCACTGTTTCCATTGTTTCCTCATCTATTTGCCATGAAGTGGTGAGACCAGATGCCATGATCTTCATTTTTTGAGTGTTGAGTTTTAAGCCAGCTTTTTCACTCTCCTCTTTTACTTTCATCAACAGGGTCTTTGGTTAATCTCTGCTTTCTGCTGTAAGAGTAGTGTCATCTGCATATCTGAGGCTATTGATATATCTCCGTGCAAACTTGATCGCAGCTTGTGCTACATCCAGCCCAGCATTTCACATGATGTACTCTGCATATAAGTTAAATAAGCAAGGTGACAATATACAGCCTTGATGTACTCCTTTCCCAATGTGGAACCAGTCTGTTGCTCTAGAGCTAGCAATTTCAAATCGAAAGTTCTCTGTGCTTTAGGTGATTCTACAAGAAGCAATGGCACAGTGGGAGAGAAAACTTCTCTGATTTTAGTATCAGTCTCAGCACTCTTCAGACTCCTCACCACCCCACACACCACAGCCCAACATGCATCCTTCAAGCCATCTGTCAGTCATACAAATACATTAATTCCAGAAGGTTGCAAATAAGAAAACAGGCAAAGCCTTCACAAACCAGTCCACAGCACCAACTCAGGGCCCGTGGTGGATGTGGGTTTTATATACATGTGTTTACACATGTGCTGTTGCCTCCCTCTGTGTGACTCTGATCCCAGCTTGGCCAGGCTCCCTACCGTTCCTGTGCTCTCAGGACACTTGGGCCTTCTGGTCTTAGCTTCCTACTTCTGTCCCAGTGCCCACAAACACACCAGACCTCCCTTCCCCCGGGGGAGACACTGGGGAGAGGAATCCCAGCCACCCAGACTGCAGAGTTCCATCACTTACAAAGTCCCTCACGACAAGCAGATCTTTTCAATTTTTTCACTTGTTCAATTTTATAAGAAGTCCTTCAAAGTGCTCTGCCCTATTCAAGTCAAACTTCTGGGACTGAAGGTGCAAACTGGCAGGCACTCAGCTCCNTTCATGTCCAACTCTTTACAGCCCCATGGACTGCAGCACGCCAGGCTTCCCTTTCCATCACCAACTCCCAGAGCTTGCTCAAACTCATGTCCATTGGGTCGGTGATGCCATCCAACCATCTCATCCTCTGTCATCCCTTTCTGCTCCTGCCCTCAATCTTTCCCAGCATCAGGGTCTTTTCTAATGAGTCAGCTCTTCACAACAGGTGGCCAAAGTATTAGAGCTTCAGCTTCAGCATCAGTCCTTCCAGTGATTATTCAGGACTGATTTCCTTTTAGGATGGACTGGTTGGATCTCCTTGCAGTCCAAGGGATTCTCAAGAGTCTTCTTCAACACCACAGTTCAAAAGCATCAATTCTTTGGCACTCAGCTTTCTTTATGGTCCAATTCTCACATCCCATAATGACTACTGGAAAAACTATAGCTTTGACTAAACGGACCTTTGTTGGCAAAATAATGTCGCTCAGACGGTAAAGTGTCTGTCTACAATGTGAGAGACCTGGGTTCAATCCCTGGGTTGGGAAGATTCCCTGGAGAAGGAAATGGCAACCCACTCCAGTACTTCTTGCCTTGAAAATCCCATGGACGGAGGAGCTTGGTGCAGGCTACTATCCATGGGGTCGCAGAGTCGGGCACGACTGAGCAACTTCACTTTCACTTCAATAGGTTGGTCATAGCTTTTCTTCCAAGGAGCAGGCCACTTGTCTTTTAATTTCATAGCTGCAGTCACCATCTACAGTGGTTTTGAGCCAAGAAAATAAAGTCTCACTGTTTCCATTGTTTCCTCATCTATTTGCCATGAAGTGGTGAGACCAGATGCCATGATCTTCATTTTTTGAGTGTTGAGTTTTAAGCCAGCTTTTTCACTCTCCTCTTTTACTTTCATCAACAGGGTCTTTGGTTAATCTCTGCTTTCTGCTGTAAGAGTAGTGTCATCTGCATATCTGAGGCTATTGATATATCTCCGTGCAAACTTGATCGCAGCTTGTGCTACATCCAGCCCAGCATTTCACATGATGTACTCTGCATATAAGTTAAATAAGCAAGGTGACAATATACAGCCTTGATGTACTCCTTTCCCAATGTGGAACCAGTCTGTTGCTCTAGAGCTAGCAATTTCAAATCGAAAGTTCTCTGTGCTTTAGGTGATTCTACAAGAAGCAATGGCACAGTGGGAGAGAAAACTTCTCTGATTTTAGTATCAGTCTCAGCACTCTTCAGACTCC
Source organism: Neotragus pygmaeus (assembly GCA_006410875.1). Lineage (NCBI taxonomy): Eukaryota > Metazoa > Chordata > Mammalia > Artiodactyla > Bovidae > Neotragus > Neotragus pygmaeus. The sequence continues at coordinate 1,128,173 of SJYV01042269.1, read as the reverse complement.
TCACCACCCCACACACCACAGCCCAACATGCATCCTTCAAGCCATCTGTCAATCATACAAATACATTAATTCCAGAAGGTTGCAAATAAGAAAACAGGCAAAGCCTTCACAAACCAGTCCACAGCACCAACTCAGGGCCCGTGGTGGATGTGGGTTTTATATACATGTGTTTACACATGTGCTGTTGCCTCCCTCTGTGTGACTCTGATCCCAGCTTGGCCAGGCTCCCTACCGTTCCTATGCTCTCAGGACACTTGGGCCTTCTGGTCTTAGCTTCCTACTTCTGTCCCAGTGCCCACAAACACACCAGACCTCCCTTCCCCCGGGGGAGACACTGGGGAGAGGAATCCCAGCCACCCAGACTGCAGAGTTCCATCACTTACAAAGTCCCTCACGACAAGCAGATCTTTTCAATTTTTTCACTTGTTCAATTTTATAAGAAGTCCTTCAAAGTGCTCTGCCCTATTCAAGTCAAACTTCTGGGACTGAAGGTGCAAACTGGCAGGCACTCAGCTCCACAAGGGGACCAGGGAACTGCCATGGCAAGAGAGCTGATTGGTCACACATACTCCTGCTGACTGCCACACGGACTTCTGCCAGGAGCTGCCAGTGCTCGGCGGAGTTGGGTGCAGGCCAAAGGGAAGGTTGTTGAGCCTTCCTCTGGGGAAATGGAAGCTCCCAGACCAACCCACATCCTCCACCCTGCCCCATTCCCACACCACACCCTCATTTTGGCTACTTGTAATTTATGTAAAACCTAGCCTACATGTTGGTTTTTAAGATTTTACTGTTGTTTCCCATTTTTCATCTCTTCTCTTTTTTACTGGGTCATCTTTAGCTTGTCTTACTACTCAGTTTTTCTACTCTTTTTCTTCTTATTAAATTTAAGACCAAGAAATAGAAATACAAATAAGGACAGTTTGTACCCAAGAAGAATTGACTGTTTTGAACTGTGGTGTTGGAGAAGACTCTTGAGAGTCCCTTGGACTGCAAGGAGATCCAACCAGTCCATCCAAAAGGAAATCAATCCTGAATATTCAGTGGAAGGACCAATGCTGAAGTTAAAGCTCTAATACTTTGGCCACCTGATGGAAACAACTGACTCATTGGAAAAGACCCCGAGGCTGGGCAAGATTGAAGGCAGGAGGAGAAGGGGATGACAGAGGATGAGATGGTTGGGTGGCATCACCGACTCAACGGACATGAGTTAGAGCAAACTCTGGGAGCTGGTGATAGACAGGGAGGCCTGGCATGTTGCAGTCTATAGGGTCGCAATGAGTCAGACAGGACTGAGCGACTGAACTGAACTGTACCCAAGGAGGAAATGGTGGGTGTCTCTCTCAGCCACATTATCAGGGGAAGGGAGGTCTGGTGTGTTTGTGGGCAGTGGGACAAAAGTAGGAAGCTAAGATCAGAAGGCTCAAGCGTCCTGAGAGCACAGCATAGGGAGCCTGGCCAAGCTGGGATCAGAGTCACACAGAGGGAGGCAACAGCACATGTGTAAGTATGTAGGCCAAAACTTACCAGCTGTTCCATTGGCGATAAGCCTCCTTCATTAAGGAGGCTACGTGGGCAGCGCACCACTGGTGAGGATGTAAACTGATACAACCTTCCAGGAAGGCAGTGTAACATTATCTTTGCATATACTGATGCATATACACTTTCACATACATAAACACTTTCACTCAACAATTCCTTTTCTGTGAACTTATCCACCTCACTAAGCACATGAAATCTTACATGATTATTCATTACAGCATTCTTTATACAGCAAAATGTTTGAAACAACCCAAGTGACTATCAATACACAGATGAAATAACTCAGGACATATCCACCCAATGAAATACCTTGTAGTAGCTTTTTTAAAAATGGAAAAACAAGGAGCAGAAAGAATGAGAAAGTGATCCATCTACTTTGTTCTAAGTGTCCAAGATGAAATAAAGTACAAAACACTAGGTATAATACACTGACCACTGAACACACAGGGCAGGGGGTATCCTGCTGGCCAGAAATGGGCTGACTGGTGCCCAGTGTCCCTGAGATCAAGCTCACTCTGCTTTCCACACCATAGACCAATGCATCTGAGAGATGAGGGGTTGAGGCAAGGGAGAGATTTAATCGAGGAGCTGGCAGACTGAGAAGGTGGCAGGCTAGTACCTCAAAATAAGCATCTTACTGGGGTCTGGATGTCAGGTTCTTTTATACATCAGAAGCAGTGAGGAACTAAAGTCAAAAGGCAGAGTAGAGAAGGAGATGCAATGGGGAAGTAAAGTGAAAGGGTCTTCAGTCTGGCAAAACATCTCCAAGGGAATAGCCAGTCTTTGGAAGGGGTGTGTTAATCTCTTCTTTTCACAGGTGGGCAGGGACAAACTATCTCTCCACAAACTGAACAAAGGCACTTTAGTTTACAGTCCAGCAGAAGGGCAGGGTCCTCCAGGCAAGCCATTGAGTATGATTATAATAAAAGCAATGAAAAGCAAGTCAAAGAAACAGTTTCCAACATGGAGCCAGAATTGACTTTCTCCTTGCAACCCAGTGCCCTGAGTCTGGGTCCCCAGCATCTTTCCTCCCAGCTGCCCCTAGTCCGTGACTGGGCTCAGTCTACTTCTGCAGGAGCTAGGACTCCTCCAGTTGGCAGCTGACTCAAGGACTCTCCACTGACCAGCTCAAAACTGTCCAGAGCTGTGCTGTGCTGAGAGACTTTGCCTACCCAGTGCCCCTTTCTTCCTCTTCTTTGCCCCAGGAGTCGGACCTGCCTCACAGCCTGAAGACTCCCTTGCTACTCTTACTGCCTCTCCCTTTCACCCTAACTAACAACTGGGAGAGGACGTACACACTCCTATTGTTTCATGGGCATAAAGAAACTCCAGAACAAGACTGGCCACTTCTTTGAGGAGTAGTAATGGGGCACACAAGATGAAGGGATGGGAGGGAGACTCTTTACTATTTCCATGTATCTACACATACACACAAATACACATATATAAATATACATGACAGTAATACCTATTCAAAAATGAAATCGAAATGTTATATGCATCTAGTGAAAACAGGGAGAGAGGGCTGCACTGAGCTGGGACGCAGGCAGGAGCCCTGTGGCATTGTGGCACTGTGATTTATAAGAAGACACATATGCGGTCTGCCTCCTCTTGTCTGGCACAGAGTTCACAAGATCGCTGGAATTCTCTAAGTGGGGAGAACAACCAAGTTGTCTCTTGTGCTGTTAATGAGGTGACTTTTGGAAAGCCACTGCTAAAATCTCAAGAGGAGGGGGCCATCTGGGAACCCAGACCTCAGTTCCTCACTGGCTCTTTCTGAAGCCTGGATTCTAAAATTCCATCAACTGGAAAAGCCATATGGTACAAACCACTCATTCACTCAACAGAAAAATAAGCCTTTACCCTCCTCCCCAGCCGTTCTCCCCAGAAGCCATACAACAACCCCAAAGCACAGAGAGTACAATGCGGGCTGCTGACTCTCCAGGACGCCTGCAGGCCTTTTACTCAAGGCCTCGTGCCCTCTGCCTCCCTCCTCAACTAAAGGAGGGGATTGTGGGGCCACACTCTCCTCTGAACTTCTTTAATATAGTCTTCTAGAGGGAGTTGGGAAAACAACTTGGTCAGTTATATCTGACTTGGTCAGATCCACAGGTTTTTAACTTATTTTATTTTCATTTCTACTAAAGCCGATAAAATTTCTTTATCAGATGAATACTTACAGAAGCACTAAGATAAGCGAATTATTTTAGCAGATATTCATCTTTGGAGCCAAAGAGACCTTGATTTAAATCCTAACTCTCAGTATCTTGGCCTTTTCACCCCAATTCCTTAGATGCAAATTGAGGGCAACAGGACTACCTTATATTGTTGACAAGAGGATTAAAATGAGATGCCAGGCATAGCACATGGCATAGTACTGGTTGGCACATAACGGGAATTTCAAAAATAAAAAAGCCTTCTCCTTTCTCTCAGAGCCCTGCAAAATATGAAAATTAGACCTTTACATTTTCTGGCCAAAGACAATAATCAGTATTTAAAAACTTCATTTTACAGTTGCCCGTGTTCCCTTTTCTTTTGCAAAGAGCATCTGCCAGTTACCCCATGTAACTATTGTTACAGCCACAATCATTTGCTACACTGTTGGTGGGAATTGGGCGTTCCTGAAAAAATTAAAAATAGAGTTGCTATATGATCCAGCTGTCCCACTTCTGGGCATATATCTGGAAAAGATGAAAACTCTCATTTAAAAAGAAATATGCACCCTAATCCTCATAGCAGAACTATTTACAACAGCTAAGAATGGAAGCAACCTAAGTGTCCATCAACAGATGAATGGATGCAAAAGATGTGTTACACACACACACACACACACACACACACACACACACACAAAGAAAGAATATTACGTAGCCATTAAAAAGAATGAAATAATGTCATTCGCAGCAACATGGATGGACATAGAGACTGTCATACTAAGTGAACTAAGTTAGAAAGAGAAAGAAATATATCACTTATATGTGGAATCTAAAAAAAAAAGAAACAAGTGAACTTGTTTACAAAGTGGAAACAGGCTCAGAGACCTAGAAAACAAACTTATGGTAACCAAAGTGGAAAGAAAGGAAAGGATAAAAGGAGTTTGGGATTAACAGCTATATGTTACTATGCATAAAATAAACAATAAAGATCTACTGTATAGCACAGGAACCATATTCAAGAATCTGAAAAAAATATATGTATACTCACATATGCATAACTGAATCATTTTGCTGTACATCTGAAACTGACACAACATTTTAAATCGACTATACTTCAATTTTTAAAATATATATTTAGGAAGGATTTTTTAAAAGATGAGGGTACAATAAACTATTTTATTTAAATATTCCACCATTGTATTTTGCAGAGGCAACAGAGCTTCCTCAAAGGTATCATGGCTTGTTTTTATTTTGTCATCTATTTTGTAACTAATATTCCTACATATACTTTTTTACCTCAGATCTTCAGCAAGAACTACAAAGAAGAAAAGATTCTGGAGAATTAATCAGGTTTCCTGTCAAGTTCCAGTAACGTTTCTGTCTTAACTGCACACAGAAAAGATGAAACACATTCTCAATCTGTATGAAAACATCAACAGTACAGCAAGAAATAACTCAGACTGTCCTGCTGTGATTTTGCCAGAAGAGATATTTTTCACAGTATCCATTGTCGGAGTTTTGGAGAACCTGATGGTCCTTCTGGCTGTGGCCAAGAATAAGAGTCTTCAGTCGCCCATGTTCTTTTTCATCTGCAGTTTGGCTATTTCTGATATGCTGGGCAGCCTGTACAAGATTTTGGAAAACGTTCTGATCATGTTCAGAAACATGGGTTACCTTGAGCCTCAAGGCAGTTTTGAAAGCACAGCAGATGACGTGGTGGACTCCCTGTTCATCCTCTCCCTTCTTGGCTCCATCTGCAGCCTGTCTGTGATTGCCGCTGATCGCTACATCACAATCTTCCATGCTCTGCAGTACCACCGCATTGTGACCCCACACCGCGCCCTCATTGTCCTGACGGTCCTCTGGGCAGGCTGCACAGGCAGTGGCATCACCATTGTGACCTTCTCCCATCACGTCCCCACAGTGATCGCCTTCACAGCGCTGTTCCCCCTGATGCTGGCCTTCATCCTGTTCCTCTACGTGCACATGTTCCTGCTGGCCCGCTCCCACGCCAGGAGGACCTCCTCCCTTCCCAAATCCAACATGCGAGGGGCCATCACCCTGACTGTCCTGCTCGGGGTCTTCATTTTCTGCTGGGCACCCTTTGTCCTTCATGTCCTCTTGATGACATTCTGCCCGGCTGACCCCTACTGTGCCTGCTACATGTCCCTCTTCCAGGTGAATGGTGTGTTGATCATGTGTAATGCCGTCATCGACCCCTTCATATATGCCTTTCGGAGCCCAGAGCTCAGGGTCGCATTCAAAAAGATGGTTATCTGCAACTGGTACCAGTAAAATGATTGGTCCCTGATTTTAGGAGCTACGGGGATATACTGTCAGGGACAGAGTAGCGTAACAGACCAACAACACTAGGACTCCAACTGTCCTCCCCTTCCCTAGAGCACATGAGGATAATTCCACTAACTCTTATAATGGCTCAATTCCACGTGAACATCCTTGCTATAGGGCACAACTTCTATAGCTTAGAGAGGCAATAATTACCAAAAAGGCCAGAATACAAAGCACATACAGCAATGCACATGTGAGAACTCTGAGCTAAGGAAAAGTTTGTTCTTCTATAGATAACTAGCTAGCCTATCACGGGGTGGCCTCTCCTAAGTGCTAGGAAAAGCACTCAGGGTATGGACTACAGGGCTTTTGTAAGCCAAAGGAGCCAATAAATTGCTGCAGCTGCACTGCCACACAGAGCCCCTGCCTGCCGCCTGCTCTCCTTTCTGCCCACCTGCTTTGCTGTGCACCATCTCCAGTCTTTCTACAAGCAGGCAGGATGCATCTTATAGTCAAATAACCAGCTTTGAGTTTCCGATAATAAAGGAAGCTGCTCCATTAGTCTTCTTGGTTAACTCAGCATCCCAGTGGCCTTAAAGTATTTTCCTGGTTAAAACTCCTTATGCTTTAGAAGCATAAATTTCAAAGGAGGAAATAAATATTTAACCCATTTGGTTCCTATGTAGGAATAAATAAAGGCCAGAGGAAAACTGTGGCAGAATGAAGAAGGTGTACCCAATCCTTGTGAATCTGTCCAGCGTGTGTGTGCTCAGTCACTCAGTCGTTTCCAACTCTTTGAGACCCCATGGACTGCAGCCTGCCAGGCTCCTCTGTCTGTGGGATTTTCCAGGCAAGAATACTGGAGGGGGTTGCCATTTCCTCCTCCAGGGGATCTTCCCAACCCCGGGATAGAACCTGCATCTCTTGTGTCTCCTGTATTGGCAGGCAGCTTCTATACAACTGCACCACATAGGAAGGCCAAACCTGTCCAAACATAGACGTAAATGAAAGAAGTCGACATGTCCCCAAATGCATTTTAAGTAGAGAATGTGTGTGTTCACCAGGTTTTTTGGACTCTGAGGGAAACCAAGACCAAAACTACATTTCAAGACAGAGCTGTTACTGAGACTCAAGTCAGAGACTGGTGAAAAACATTTAACCTCATTCCCCAAATGAATTCTTCAGCATCACTGAAGAATTTCCTCCTACAAGAGCCACAGGAAAGATGCCAGATACTGACAAGTGGCATCCCCAGAAGGATAAAAGAAACACAAATTGCAGGTTCGTCTGTTTTTAAAGACAAAGCTTAAAGAAGAAGCAAATTCTGACCCTAAGTCTTTGCTGAGTCACAGATTAATTTACAGGGATGAGCAATGGAAGAGATAAAGAGGCCAGATCTGCAGGCACACAGAGCTGAGCGGCTCAGGAGCCAGCAAGAGGGACGATGTCTTGGGAAGAGGCACTTCTTGGCCCCCAGAGTTTCCCTGAGCTGCTGAGAGNAGGGCACAACTTCTATAGCTTAGAGAGGCAAAATAATTACCAAAAAGGCCAGAATACAAAGCACATACAGCAATGCACATGTGAGAACTCTGAGCTAAGGAAAAGTTTGTTCTTCTATAGATAACTAGCTAGCCTATCACGGGGTGGCCTCTCCTAAGTGCTAGGAAAAGCACTCAGGGTATGGACTACAGGGCTTTTGTAAGCCAAAGGAGCCAATAAATTGCTGCAGCTGCACTGCCACACAGAGCCCCTGCCTGCCACCTGCTCTCCTTTCTGCCCACCTGCTTTGCTGTGCACCATCTCCAGTCTTTCTACAAGCAGGCAGGATGCATCTTATAGTCAAATAACCAGCTTTGAGTTTCCGATAATAAAGGAAGCTGCTCCATTAGTCTTCTTGGTTAACTCAGCATCCCAGTGGCCTTAAAGTATTTTCCTGGTTAAAACTCCTTATGCTTTAGAAGCATAAATTTCAAAGGAGGAAATAAATATTTAACCCATTTGGTTCCTATGTAGGAATAAATAAAGGCCAGAGGAAAACTGTGGCAGAATGAAGAAGGTGTACCCAATCCTTGTGAATCTGTCCAGCGTGTGTGTGCTCAGTCACTCAGTCGTTTCCAACTCTTTGAGACCCCATGGACTGCAGCCTGCCAGGCTCCTCTGTCTGTGGGATTTTCCAGGCAAGAATACTGGAGGGGGTTGCCATTTCCTCCTCCAGGGGATCTTCCCAACCCCGGGATAGAACCTGCATCTCTTGTGTCTCCTGTATTGGCAGGCAGCTTCTATACAACTGCACCACATAGGAAGGCCAAACCTGTCCAAACATAGACGTAAATGAAAGAAGTCGACATGTCCCCAAATGCATTTTAAGTAGAGAATGTGTGTGTTCACCAGGTTTTTTGGACTCTGAGGGAAACCAAGACCAAAACTACATTTCAAGACAGAGCTGTTACTGAGACTCAAGTCAGAGACTGGTGAAAAACATTTAACCTCATTCCCCAAATGAATTCTTCAGCATCACTAAAGAATTTCCTCCTACAAGAGCCACAGGAAAGATGCCAGATACTGACAAGTGGCATCCCCAGAAGGATAAAAGAAACACAAATTGCAGGTTCGTCTGTTTTTAAAGACAAAGCTTAAAGAAGAAGCAAATTCTGACCCTAAGTCTTTGCTGAGTCACAGATTAATTTACAGGGATGAGCAATGGAAGAGATAAAGAGGCCAGATCTGCAGGCACACAGAGCTGAGCGGCTCAGGAGCCAGCAAGAGGGACGATGTCTTGGGAAGAGGCACTTCTTGGCCCCCAGAGTTTCCCTGAGCTGCTGAGAGGAGAAGCCAGCCACAAACAGGACTGCTGGTCGGCTGATGGGTAGAGTGTTCGGTGTGGGGAGGGCAGACGTTTAAGAAGCAGAAGGGAAACACAGAGTTAAAGGGGAGGCTGCTGGGGTAGGTATCCAAAAGGTCAATAATTCACATGAAGGCAAAACCCAGTGTCTTCCTCCGTCCTCCAGAAATCCTTCTTTGGTCCTTCCCCCTCACCAAATAAATGACAACACCCCTTTCTCCTCTTATTTTTCTTGAAAGAACATCCAGGACAAAAGTGAAAAGAAGCAAAGACTGAGGAATTCCTTATACTTTTCTCACTTTAACAGATAAGCTTTAAAAATTTCACCAATATGCTTACTTTTTGAAAATTAACTTTTATCAAATTAAAAATGATCTTTTCCTGCCTACTTTCCTAACAGTATTTTTATCATTGATCAATGTTGAATTTTATTTAATGCTTTTTCAGACGATCATTTTTTCCTCCTTTAATTTATTAATGTGGTACATCAGATTAATAAAATTTTAATAATTGGGCTATCTTTGCAAACTTCAAATGAAGATCAATATGTATTATAGCAACCATGGACATATTTACAAAGCTAAAATATGTTGTTTTAGAAAAGATTTACTTTGATTTATATTTTATATGAAATTACCTTAAAGGTGTAATTTAATTTATATTTCGTGAATGACCTTTAGTGAATTTTATGAGAAATTAGAACAGTACCAAAAAAAAAAAAACCTCAAGGCACATGCTTTCCAGGGAATTCTCTGTCAGTCCAGGGGTTAGGACTGGGTACTTTTACTGCTGGGGCCTAGGTTCAACCCCTGGTCTGTGAATTAAGATCATGCAAGCTGCATGGTGCAACAACAACAAAAGGTATGTGCACCCCACCCCATAAATATTCTTTTTAAAATAAAGGAAATGAAATTCTACATGGGCTATTTAGCTGGCTACTCCTCTATGTATATTTAATGATTTTTAAAACCTATTTTGTGCAGATCCATATTGCTATAGCTAGCAATTCTCACAATCAGGGTGACAATATCCCACTGACATTACAACATGATCATTAAAGAAATAGCAAACAACTGTTATTTATTTTACTGACAAGTATATTTAAGATCTATGATTTGCAAAGTATTACTGAAAAACTAATCCAGTTATTCCTCTTTGCAAATCTACATGTATGCTTCTTTATCCATATAATTTGTACTATCATTAAAAGTTCTGATAGTATGNTCATTAAAGAAATAGCAAACAACTGTTATTTATTTTACTGACAAGTATATTTAAGATCTATGATTTGCAAAGTATTACTGAAAAACTAATCCAGTTATTCCTCTTTGCAAATCTACATGTATGCTTCTTTATCCATATAATTTGTACTATCATTAAAAGTTCTGATAGTATGTTAAGAGACTCTAAATACATGCATATTCTCGTTCAGTAAAAGTATATCTTTCAAAAAAATTAAAAAGTACATCTTTCTTGTCATGCACTAAAAATACATCTTTCTTCACATCCCCTAATGTCTCAGGTCAGACTTTGACCAAGTTCCCCAGAGCTCTGTAAAAATAAGGAGGGCAGAGAGCAGGAGGGCCTACAAAAATTAAGTACATTCCAGAACAGTGTCTCTTGCTTCCATTGGGATATTGATAAATGTACCTAATTTAATTCCTTAAGAAAGTTTTATGTTAGTAGAAGCTATATGATATCTGAGGTAACAAATCCCATGAGCTTTAAATCTGTTAAAAGTCTTCATTTTATCTGTCCCTATTTAATCCTTTACTGTTTGCTGCAGGTTTTAGCAGTCTGGAGCTTGTTGGATAAGACTATGATGTCATATAGGCTTTAGGCAGGATGTCTTGCAGCACTGCAGAAGAGTGCTAAAATTCCTCTTGGCCTCCCTTCTTCCTGTCTTTTTGATGATATCCAACCCAGGAGTGCTGGAATCACTGAAAATTGTCCCAATACTAACAAAGCTAAAACACTGATCAAATAAATTCATAGAATATGTCTAGAAGTGGCAAGAACTTCCTTTTACAGATAGAAAACCACTGTTAGGTGAGGTGAGAGTGATAGAAAATCCACATCACTGAGTCCTAATCCCAGCTCCCTGTGTACTATTTCTATAACCTTGAACAAGATATTTAACTTCAGTAAGGTTTCATCATTCCACCAGTTATATAGGGACCACAGTACTACCTGTCACAGAGAATTCTGTGAGAAATAAATTTAAAAATACAAGTTTAGTACTATGCTTGGAGCATGCTAAATGCTCGATAAAATTAGTGTCTACTGTCACTGTCATTGCTTATTATCATGGGCCTTGGTAAAGAATCTGCCCGAAATGCAGGAGACACAAATTTGATCCCTGGGTCAGAAAGATCCCCCTGGAGGAGGAAATGGCAATCTACTCCAGTATTCTTGCCATGGTAAACCCCATGGACAGAGGAACCTGAAGGGCTACAGTCAATGGGGTCGCAAAGAGTCAGACACGACTAAGTGACTGAACATACACACATTGTTGTTATTACTCCAGTGTCAGACAAATGGACAGAGCCTNACTCCAGTATTCTTGCCATGGTAAACCCCATGGACAGAGGAACCTGAAGGGCTACAGTCAATGGGGTCGCAAAGAGTCAGACACGACTAAGTGACTGAACATACACACATTGTTGTTATTACTCCAGTGTCAGACAAATGGACAGAGCCTTCTGACCACAGTGTAGAAATGCTGCTGCTTAACTTAGTGCTTGGGCTTCCCAGGTAGCTCAGCTGGTAAAGAATCTACCTGCGATGAAGAAGACCCTGGTTCGATTCCTGGGTTGGGAAGTTCCCCTGGCAAAGGGATAGGCTACCCACTCCAGTATTCTTGGGCTTCCCTGGTGGCTCAGACGGTAAAGCATCCACCCACAATGCAGAGACCTGGGTTCGATCCCTAGGTTGGGAATCTCCCCTGGAGGAGGGCATGGCAACCCACTCCAGTATTCTTTCCTGGAGAATCCATGGACAGAGGAGCCTGGTGGGCTACAATCCATGGGGTCATAAAGAGTCAGACCCAACTGAATGAGTAAGCACAGCACAACTTAATGCTTCCTCTTCTGATTCTCTCACTATAAAGGGCCTGCCCACATCCCCTGTTCTCTTAATGCCTAATTCCAAATACTTAAATATACTCATAATCAAAAAGGCCATCTCTAAACTCATAATTAGCAGGAATTTAGGTCTAAAAATCATGCTTTCAGCATCCACATAACCATGGCAAAGGAAAATGTCTAGTTCTAGGAATCCTGAGTGCTTTCCTGATAACTATTTGCATCCTTCTAAGTATTTCCATGACGCATTGTCACTACAGCGCTATATTTACAGATTATTTTGTACAGCTTTCACTAGTTGCTACTCCTAAAAATTGTCCTAGTAGGAACATTGATTAGTGCTTAAAAGTTCAGTTTCTGGAGTCAGAAAGAGCTGGATTCATGCCTAGGGAAAATACTGAAGGTCTTCAAAGCCCTTTCTCTCATCTATAAACTGGGCTATGACTCCACCTCTGTAAGGGTACACCAAGCCTATAGAGTGATCTAGTGAGGACTTGATGAGATAATGCATTTAAAGCACTTACCATACATGATAACACATTAGTTGATAAGTAGACAGTTAAATGACAGCATGCTATTTTTTGTTATTATTTCTAACATTCAGATAATTAAACAGGAATCTGAGAGTTTAAGCTACCAATNTACCATACATGATAACACATTAGTTGATAAGTAGACAGTTAAATGACAGCATGCTATTTTTTGTTATTATTTCTAACATTCAGATAATTAAACAGGAATCTGAGAGTTTAAGCTACCAATTCTTAATCTTAGGTTGTGACCAAATTTATTGCAGAGATAAATATTTCTATCTCTGCAATAAATAAATTTAAAATATTTATTGTTATTTTTATTAAGTTTATTTATTTATAAAAATAAAAAATATTTCAAACATCCTAAGACATATTTAAAATAAAGCCTTGACTTCCACAGGTATATGCTGGAGCAGGCTCCTAGAAACCAACCCTTTAGCAGTATAAATTCTGGACACAATTTTAAATACTCAGAGCTCTAAAAAGTGAACAAAAGCAGGGAAGTTTTAGAGAAGAGTCACATCTTGAAGGAAGGAACAGACATAGGTGAGTCTCTATTTGTTTAGTTTTGAGCTGAAAGGTGACAGCCTCAGTGCAGTGCAAGGAGATTAAAATTCTCTTGTAAAGTCCACCATCTTTTTTGCCTGAGGTCCAAGGCCACCAAAGCTGCCAGAAAATGAAGGAGGTGTCTTGGAGAGGATAAGCCAGAAGAGGCCATAATCTTGTGGACAAACATTGCCCAAGTTTCTGGCTGACTCCTGAACCAAGCATGTAGACGGCAGACTCAACGCAGCTTGCATTAAGGTTTAAAGAACTAAACTGGCATTTGAACTCTCAGCATTATAGGTGATAAAGGGTTTGCAAGTCAACTGCATACTACATAAAACCATGAAAATTCCTAGAGGCGTATAAAAAAATCAGAGTTTCTACAACACAATACTTACAATTTCTAAAATCAAATTCAAAATTAATCAATATATAAACTAGGAAAGTTTATCCTCACTCAAGGAAAAATTCAACCAACAGAAGCAAACCCTGACGACTCAGATGTTGTCAATATCAACAAAAATATAACTGCTACTGAAACAATGTTCAATGGGGTAAGGAAAAATACATGCACAATGAATGAATGAAAAGGTAGAAAATATTAGAGAAATAGCAATTTTAAAAATAAAGTTTCAGAAATGAAACATACAAAATCTAAAATCAAACATTCACTGGATGGGCTCAGTAGTAGAGTGGAGATGACAGCAGAAGAGGTTATAAACTTGAAACTATGCCAGGACTTCCCTGGTGGTCCAACAGTTAAGAATTCACTTGCAGGTGACATGGGTTTGATCCCTGATCTGGGAAGATTCCACATGCCTCAGGGCAACTAAACCCATGTGCCGCAACTACTGAGCCTGCGCTCTAGAGTCCGTGAGTCACAACCTCTGAGTCCACATGCTGCAACTGCTGAAGCCCGCATGCTCCCCTAGAACCTTGCTCCGAAACAAGAGAAGTCACCACAGTAAGAAGCCCATGCACCACAAGTATGATCGAGTACCCCAACTCGTAGAGCAAATAGTGGAAGCACGTGCACAGCAGCAAAGACCCAGCACAGTCATAAATAAATTACTTCAGGAAAAAACAACTGTGTCAGTAGAAATCCAATTTAGAAAGAGAAAAAAAAAAATATGTTTGTAAAACCACAAATAGAGCTTTAGGAACCTGTTATACAACATCCAAAGGTCTAGAATAGGTAATTCAAATACCACAAGAAGAGGAAAGAGAACTGGGCAGACCAAGAAAAAAAACAAAAAACAAAAACTGAATAATAGCCAAAAACTTTTCAAAGTTGGAGAAAGGCATCAATTTAAATGTCCAAGAGGCTCAGCACACCCAAACAAGAAATATTAAGAAAACCATGTCTAGCTGCATCCTAGTCACACTGTTGAAAAGTAAAGATGAAGAGACAACTCTTCAAAGGACACAGAGTAAAAGAACACATTACACAGACAGGAACAATGAGTCAAATAACAACACACTCACCATCAGAAACAATAAAAGCAAGAAGACAGTTGCACAACGTCCTATAAGTGCCGAAAGAAAAACCTGCCAATGCAGAAGTGCATATCCGGTAAAAACATTCTTTAAGAATGAAGCGGACTCCCCTCGTGGTACAGCAGTAAGAATTGGCCTGCCAGACTTGTGCACACAGTGGGGGAAGGAGAGGGTGGGACAAATTGAGGGAGCAGCCTAGAGACATATATATTTACATTATGTAAAGTTAGATGGCCAGCGGTAATTTACTGTGTGATGCGGGGAGCTCAACCCAGTGTTCTGTGACAACCTAGAGCTGGGATGGGAGATGGGAGGGAGGTTCAAGAGGAAGGGAGCATATATATACCTATGGCTGATTCGTGTTGATGAATGGCAGAAACCAACACAACATTGCAAAGCAATTATCCTCCAATTGAAGTTCAAAAATTTTTAAAAAAGAATCTATCTGTCAATGCAGGGGACATGGGTCCAGGGATTGGTCCAGGAAGATGCTAAGGAGCAACTAAACCTGCGCTTCACAAGAGAAGCCACCGCAATGAGAAGCCCGTGCACCACATCCAAGAGTAGCTCCCCATCACTGCAACCAGAGAAATTCCACATGTAGCGCCAAAGATCCAACACAGCCAAAAGTAAAACAAAAATAAATAATTTCTTTTAAAAATGAAGGAAATACACAGACATTTTCAAGTAAAACAAACTTTAGAGAATTTTTCAACAACAGAAATGCACTATAAGAACTGCCAAAAGAAATTCTTCAGAGTACAGGGAAATTATATCAGAGGGAGTGCATTGCTTCAAGAAGGAACAAAGAACATTTGCAATTGTAAATGTGTGAGTAAATATAAATAACAACTTCCTCTTAGTTTACTTAATATATACATGACTGTTTAGAGGAAAGCTTATATAACATTTTCTTGCCAGACTTGTATATGAATAGAATACATACGATAGCTATGACATAAAGGATTGGGTTGGTAGATGGACTTCTACNAACATTTGCAATTGTAAATGTGTGAGTAAATATAAATAACAACTTCCTCTTAGTTTACTTAATATATACATGACTGTTTAGAGGAAAGCTTATATAACATTTTCTTGCCAGACTTGTATATGAATAGAATACATACGATAGCTATGACATAAAGGATTGGGTTGGTAGATGGACTTCTACAGTTGCAAGGCTGCTACATTCCTCTAAAACGATACTACATTAGCTCTAAATATATTGTTAAATCCCTAAAAATAATGCAAAGAGAGCTAAAAAGTGAATAAAGAAATTAAAGTGAAATTCATTTAAAAATACTCAATAGTCCAAAAGAAGATGCAAAAGGAAGAGCAGTGGAAGAAAACAAAAAGAATGAACATAAAATTTTTAAATGGTAATAGTGATTAAAAACATATTAGTAATTATTTTAAATATTAATGAACTAGCCAAATCAATTAAAAGGCAGAGGTGATCAGAACATATAAAAAGTAAAACACAATTATAGTCTAATAAGAAGAGAATCTCTTTAATTTACAAATACATGTATGTTAAAAGAAGATGGATAGAAACATACCATGTAAAAAATAAGCATAGAAAGGAGCAATCAAACTAGAAAAACAAATCATAAGAAAAAATATTACAAGATAAAAAGTGAGATGCCATAGAAAGGAGCATGCTGTAGAGTTCTCATTCTGGGAAGATAGAGTAGATGTACTTTTCCTTGTTCCTTCTGCTGCTGCTGCTGCTGCTGCTGCCTCGCTTCAGTCGTGTCCGACTCTGTGTGACCCCGTAGACGGCAGCCGACCAGGCTCCCCCGTCCCTGGACTCTCCAGGCAAGAACACTGGAGTGGGTTGCCATTTCCTTCTCCAATGCATGAAAGTGAAAAGTAAGTCCGACTCCTAGCGACCCCATGGACTGCAGCCTACCAGGCCCCTCCGTCCATGGGATTTCCCAGGCAAGAGTACTGGAGTGGGTTGCCACTGCCTTCTCTCTGCTAACTACAACTAAAACCACTAGAAGTGAGTCACAATACAAACATACAGTTCTGAAAGATGGTGAGAAAACAAATCAGCTAGATAGTGTTGGGACCCAATGAACAATGATGGTTGTTGTTGTTATTTATCTTTCTTTCTGCCCTGAAATTCCCAGATGTGAGCTGAAGTTAGCAGCTTGAAAGTTCATGTGGTCATAGGACCAACACACACATACATACCCACAAAGGCCTGATCTTGCTAGTCAAAGGACAAGGAAGAGGACAGGCTAGCAAGAAGGAAAAGTTTAGGTAATATCTGGTCTACTCAAGCAAAAAAACAGAAAAAAACTTATGAGCCAGAGACTTTATCCCTATCAGGCAATAAAGAGCCTCTGTCCTCTCCCCTGTGGAGATCACACAGGCATCCTGGACTACTCTTCACCAAGCATCAAGAAAGTGGCATCAGAGTAGGCCTACTGTAGACATTCATCACTGCCCATCAGTAATGAGGCAACCTCCCCCATAACCTCGTATTCACAGATACCATGTCAGAGGCACTAATGAGACACTCTACACATACATGCCAGGGTGGCATCATCAGAATCAAAACTCTTAACCACAGCCAGAATAAATAGAAGGCTCTCCCTAGGTCATAGGAAGCTAAGTGAAGAACCTGGAATTCTACCATCACCTGGAGGCAGGGTCTCTCCTCTTTCCTTGCTGGCAGCATTAGAGAAAACCAGTAGTCAAGTTCAATACTTATTTATGCCAGAAGGTTTACATAAATTTTTAAAAATCACATAAAATAATAACCAAAATATCCAGGTTTCAATTCCAATCATTCATCATCCCAAGAACCATGAAACCTCAATTTGTGTGAAAAAAAGATAATCAATAGATGTTAAGAGATGTTAGAATTATTTTTAAAATATATTAAAGCAGTCATCATAAAAATACTTCAATAACAAATTGCAAATACATTTGAAATGAATGAAAAAAATTCCACAAAAAAAGACATAAAGAACCATATGAAATTTTTGAACTGAAAAGTAAAATAACCAAATTTTTTTAAAGTTCAATATGATGAACCCAACAGTAGACTGTAAGAGATAGGAGAAACAATCTGATAACATTAATGTAGAAAAATAGAAACTACCCAATTTGAACAAGAGAGAAAAATAGACTGAAAATAAGTGAACAGAGCCTCAAAGATTTGTGGGGCCATAGTTAAAGATCTAAAATTCATGTCAAAGAACTGGAAAAGGAGAAAAAAAGGGGGCTGAGAAGTGCTTGAAAAATAATGGATGAAAACTCCCTATGTAACAAAACACATAAGCCAACAAATTCAAGAAATATTTCAGTTCAGTTAGCTCAGTCACTCAGTTGTGTCCGACTCTTTGTGACCCCATGAATCACAGCACGCCAGGACTCCCTGTCCATCACCAACTCCTGGAGTTCACTCAAACTCACGTCCAACGAGTCAGTGATGCCAACCAGCCATCTCATCCTCGGTCGTCACCTTCTTCTCCTGCCCCCAATCCCTCCCAGCATCAGAGTCTTTTCCAATAAGTCAACTCTTCACATCAGGTGGCCAAAGTACTGGAGTTTCAGCTTTAGCATCAGTTCTTCCAAAGGAATCCCAGGACTGATCTCCTTCAGAATGGACCGGTTGGATCTCCTTGCAGTCCAAGGGACTCTCAAGAGTCTTCTCCAACACCACAGTTCAAAAGCATCAATTCTTCGGCGCTCAGCCTTCTTCACAGTCCAACTCTCACATCCATACATGACTTACTGGAANACAAAGAGCACTGCCATTTGCACTCAAAGTATTGTTGAGCAACTTTGGAGCACTGAGGCGTCTGAAAAACTCCCCTGGGGTTTACTTTAGCTCCTTGACCGGCTGGTCAGAGGGTGGGATGAAAAGTGGAACTGTGGGCTTCCCTGGTGGCTCAGAGGTTAAAGCGTTTCCCTGCAATGCAGGAAACCTGGGTTCAATCCCAATCCTTGGATCAGGAAGATCTCTGGAGAAGAAAATGGCAACCCACTCCAGTATTCTTGCCTGGAGAGTCCCATGGACGGGGGAGCCTGGTAGGCTATAGAACACGGGGTCGCAAAGAATCGAACGCAGCTGAACGACTTCACTTTTTCACTTTCTTTCAATTCTGAGACATGTTCACTGCCACCTGTGGGCAGAAAGAAATGTCTGAAATTAGAAAGGCCACCCTCCCCTAAACCGTTGGGGGAGGGGACACCTCAGGGACTCTGCCCTGGGTTATGGTCTTTGAACTGACCATGGCTTTGCTCACTCTAGTCTGGACTCAGGACAAGAAAACGGCCAATAGAAGCATGATCAAGGGGCCAGGGTGAGGCAAGGTTCCTGCCCCCCTTCATGGTGGCAAAACTCTCATCCAGGGAATAGCCATGCACTTGTGCTAGAACCACGGTTAGGCAGTGTCCTGCCTTTCTGCTTTGCACAGGAAGCTAGTCCTTCTGGCCCCAAATGCAGCTCAAATCGATTTCTCATTCAAGTATCTATCTCCATTTCTTCCTGAAAATCCATGGAAATGACAGACAAAAAGTATCAAGGGGAAGGAATTCACAAAGGTACTGAGAACAGGTTGGGAGAGGATGTTTCTCTAAGGCCTGCTTTCTACCCTGTCATTCCCAGTGATTGTGTCCAGCTCTGCCCACGTGGTCAGGGCTGCTGTAGAGTGAAGCAAAGAACCCCCTTGTGGATGAGGCTCCCTCCATGAATCACACCCTCCACTCCAATGCACACGTGATTACCAAGGACAAAGCCCACATGTGGGAAACACAGTTGTCTTTTCCTTAGAACTAGAAAGTTCATTTGTTCTCCAAGTGAGCCCAGGAAAAAAGGAAGGGAGGGTGAGTAAGAAGGGAAGGGATGGATGCAGGATGTTGGGATCTGAAAGGTCTCCGGAAAAGGACAATTAAGAGTTGCTCCCAATCAGAGACCTGAAAGTGAAAGTCACTCAGTTGTCTCCAACTCTTTGTAACTCCATGGGCTATACAGTCCATGGAATTCTCCAGGCCAGAACACTGGAATGGGTAGCCATTCCCTTCTCCAGGGGATCTTCCCAACCTAGGGATCAAACCCAGGTCTCCTGCACTGCAGGCAGAGTCTTTACTGTCTGAGCCACCAGGGAAGCCCAGAGGCCGTAAACCTTGCCAAAATCTCAAGGAACCTATGGTAGGCCATAGGAGCAATAATGGCAAACTGGAATTCGAGTCCCTCATCTCACACGCTAGTAAAGTAATGCTCAAAATTCTCCAAGCCAGGTTTCAGCAATACGTGAACCGTGAACTTCTAGNGGACACGACTGAGCGACTGAACTGAACTGATGTAAATTTTGGTAGTTAGTTGGGTATCAGACAGAGAGACCCCTCCTTCAGCCTTACTTCCTGCTCACACCTAGTCCAGGCCCTTGAGCCACACCCACCTAACTGTGACTCCTCCCCTCCGCCCCACTGCCCCTGGCAGTCACTTGAATTTGCCCTCAAACTCATTGACAAGCCATGTATTTTTAAAGACAGAAGAGAAAGAAAATCTTTCAGTGTCTCCCTAGGAAGACTAAAACAGTGTAAAATAGATACTTCTTGGCCCTCAAGGCCCACGTAATCCCCCCTCTATAATTTCCAGCATACTTGAGTGGCTTTCCTCTTCAACCCCGACTTATTCCCTCAGCTCTTTTTTCTTCTTCTTAGTTGCTCAGTCATGTCCGACTCTTTTCGACCCCATGGATTGTAAGCCGCCAGGCTCCTCTGCCCATGGGATTTTCCAGGCAAGAATACTGGAGTGGGTTGCCATTTCCTTCTCCNTCTTCAACCCCAACTTATTCCCTCAGCTCTTTTTTCTTCTTCTTAGTTGCTCAGTCATGTCCGACTCTTTTCGACCCCATGGATTGTAAGCCGCCAGGCTCCTCTGCCCATGGGATTTTCCAGGCAAGAATACTGGAGTGGGTTGCCATTTCCTTCTCCATGGGATCTTCCCAACGCAGGGATCAAACCCGGGTCTCCCGCATTCCAGGCAGACTCTTTACCACCTGAGCCACCACGGAAGCTCTTCGGCTAGGTCTAGTCATGCTGTTTCACCACAAACCCAAGTAGCTCCCCAACCCTTGCCCCCTCTTCTCCACAGCGGTGCAGACCCGCCCCATCCTGCAAGGTCTTACGGAACATGCGTGCACACAGATCACCTCCCCTGACTTTACTAGCTCTCATGTTCCCTCCCTCAATTGTTACACAACAGAAGGTGGAAGGACTCTAACCCTTGGGGGCTCTTCCAGCCTCGGTCCTCCCACGCCCGAGAGCCCCACACCCACCTGTGGGAGTCAGTCCTGCCAAGGGGAGCGCACAGCCCGGCCCCACAAACAGATGTGTTTCCACATGGCACCCTGCAGGTCCCGAGTGCCAGCCCATTTCTGACACAACGGGCCTGGGGGCAGCCTCTGAGCAGAGACGGCGCCCCTCCCATGTCACACGCCAGCCGGAAGTCTAGCTGTCCTTTCTAGAAAGTCACACAGAACTCGGACACATTTTACTTACTAGAGTGTGTGCTTATGATTCAGGGGCAGCAGCTGAAAGAGACGAGGAGGGCAAGGTGTGTGGGAGGAGGGGTGGTGGAGCTCCCATGCCCTCCAGGGGCCGTCAGGTCTCCAGGTGTTCGCATCCCAGAAGCTCTCAGAACCCTGTCCAATAGGGGGTTATGGAGGCTTCTCGACACAGGAGTGATTGATTTAAACCGTGGCCCTCAGCAGCTGAACTCCATCTCCAGCTTCTTTCCCCTCCCCGATGGTGGGAGAGGGGATAGGTGTGGGACTGAAAGTCCTAACCTCTAACCTGTGACTGATTCCTCTTAGATGATTCCAGCTCCTTCAGTTCAGTTGCTCAGCTCAGTCGTGTCCCATTCTTTGCGACCCCATGAATTGCAGCATGCCCCTCATCAACATAACAAAAGACACATTAATAGATCTCAAGGCTTAGTAAATTCCGAGAGTTCCAAGAGCCCTGTGCCAGGAATGGTGACCAAAAAACAGATACATATTTCCTGTTATACATCACAGTATAAGTTTGTGCTACACAAGTTCATTTGTAGCTACACGGAGTGCACTTACCCTTGCAAGTGCCTGTTAGAGTGGTTCTTGGCCTGTCAGCTTCTCGAGGACAAGGCACTGACCAGCCACACTCCTGGCCTTGTGAGAGGTACTGCTTACCCCCGTTCAGCTCACCCCTTCCAGGGCTATAGTAGGGTTGATTTCTCCAGCTCACTTTGATGTTGGGTCACAGATGGTGAACATGTGAGCAGAAATGTGAGCAGAACAAGTGAACATCTGTGTGTCAGGATGGGGCTTCTATCGTCCTGTGTCCCAAGTGACTAGGAGACTCCTTGCTAATTTGTGCTCAATATATAACATGATGAAAACTAAACCTTTGTTAAGATGCTGAGACTTGGGAGTTGTTTCTTCTACAGAATAACCTTGGTTCTCTAAGTGGAAGTCTTTGACCAACAGCATCTAAGAGGTTGTTCAAAAGGTGAAATCTCAGTTCCTGCTCCAGGCCCACCAGATAAGTATGGAAATTGTTACTTCAAAGTGGCTGAATCAAAACCAAAAATGGGTGCTCAGAGAGCATTGAGGACAGTGCCTGTTATGTGGGGGCAGAGAGCTTGGCTGATGGATGATCTACACAGTTAGACAAGGACAGGTGGGAATAGGGGTCATGTGCACTGGCTACAGTTGGCTGTATTTGATGAGATCCTCCAAGGAGATGAGCTTGGAGACAGTGACCTGAATACCAGCAGGAGTGAAAGGAACTCCAGATGAGAGCACAACAATGAGAATGCACCTAACACCCTGTAACTGCCGGCCTGAAAAAGATGATAGGTTTTCTGTCGTGTATTTTACCACACGTGTATAAATAAACAAATATGATTCATCAATGATGCATCTAAAACCATCTTAAAAAAAGTTTTTTTTCAGGAGAATCCGAAGTCAGGGAGAGTGGGGAGATACAGCTTTTTGGACTCAATAAGTAAAAGTAAGCAAGCTGAATAAGTAGATCAGTTAAATCTCAGATGTGGCACAGGATTAAATCAAGGGGGTGGCTTTCACCACCATCACAAATCCTCTGAGTGGTTCCAAGGAAGCTGTCAGTGTAAAGTTCTCAGAGTTTATCAGAAAGATCCAGTAAGTCTTTCAGCAGGGCAAAATGGCTCAGAAAAAAGAAACTAAAAGCATGACTCCCACTGAGTTGGATAGACTCAAGCATACGTATTTAAGATGAGAGCAAGAACAAGTCTTGGGGGCAAAAAGGAGAGATGTAGTCTCCTCTGTCTGTGGGATTCTCCAAGGAAGAATACTGGAGTGGATTGCCATTCCCTTCTCCAGGGGATCTTCCCAGCCCAGGGATCGAACCATGGTCTCCTGCATTACAGGCAGATTCTTTACCATCCAAGCCACCTGGGAAGCTGAGATGTACAGCAAGCCCGGGAAATAAACAAGCCAAGGTGGGTCCTGAACAGCAGAGCTGCACTGGACACAGGCTGCCACTGAGCCCTGGGCAGGTGAGGCTGAGTCTCCCACTCACTGCTCCTGGGAGGGGTTCATGTCTGTGTGGCCCCGCTTCCACCATCATTACACTGGGAAAAATATTGGATAAGGTGGCCTTTCAGTTTATTGGTCTCCAGATCAAGAGGAGCGACATCTGGGCCCGATGTAGAGACTACCTCGCGTTTTAGAGTTATTCTCTCCCTGGAAATCTCAACACACACCTGCCACTCACCTATGAGAACTCAGCCACAGCCCTCGTACCATAGCACACACAATCCATGCCTCCTGAATTCACATTTAGTTGTAGGTAGCACCTTGGACTTTGGACATTGCTTCTACAAGTCTTGAAATATTCATGCCCCCCAAACTGTAATGGCAGAGATCCCTGAATGGCACTTTCTCTACCCTCCTACTGAGAACAGATAATAACACCAAAATACTTCCTGAAAGACAGAATTCTGGACAGGATATAATGTCACCTGTATAATTTTATTTTATTACCAGGAGTTAAATCATTTTGAACTGATAAATGACCATCCTATAAGCAATAAATACTGTCAAGAAAACACCATCACACCTCACCAGTGAACATCCCCCCTCATTTTGCAGCAGCTGCTGACAGATAGAAGACCCGAGTCCCTCTGATTAAAACGGGTGGTCTGGTCCTTCTGTTTTATTAACCCTTTTTTAAACACATGTTTTTACATCAAATAAAGTTGCTACAAAAGCAGAAATAGTTAATATACAATAGCATACAATAGTTCTGTGGATTTTTTTGGTCTGGGGGCTGTGGGCTGGGATTCCAGGCTCATTTACAGATATTTACTGAGGCTCTGCATTCCGGTTACTTCTTCCAAGTGAAGACTCATCAGAACACTTGACTATTTCTGCGCTACTTATACAGAAATTACAAGACCTTTGAGCATTTCCTCAAGGACCTTTGTAGAGAAGGTCAGACCTTGTCTGCAGCCAGTATCCACCTAGAGCAGTGAGTCAGCCTGATGAGAGTGAGTCCCCAGCAGAGCCACAGGGCAAACCACGAGGGCTGAAGTGTGATCTGCCTATGGGATCATGGCCCTGGTGACCTCAGTTAGCACTCTGAGAGTGCTGGCGGGCAGCAGGCTAAGTACACATGTGGTTAGCAACAATGACAAACAGCAGCCGAGCTCCAGAAACTGCTGTGGCAACAGGGCCCCCGAGGCGAGTCGGGCAGCGAGAAGCCCGTGTTCCTGGAGCCGGGGATCCTGACACGACCCACACAACTTGGACTGGTGGTTCCCAACACAGTCATATGGAGCTCACTCATGCCCATGGGTATACACAGGAATGTCAGCTAAAAGGACAGGACGCATTTGAAGGGTTAGTTGCCTCCTTAAACCTCAACTGTCAACAACCTGCTAATTTGCCCTTTCTAGAAGATTCATATGTTTTATGCACTTTCCTACTTGAGCTGGCACCATTTTTCTCAGGACTCTGAGCTGCTGAGTGGGGGTTGTGCGTATAGGTTGTGCTTGTGCATGGCGCCCAGGGAGGTCTTCTGGTCAGTAGACCCTCACACTCACCACTCTGTGACCCTAGTGGGCCACTGCTTGTTTACATATATTCCTTCATTGGGGACAGTCTAGACATGAATAGCCACAACAAAAGAGAAGCTATTAATGTCCAAGACAAGAGAATGGAATTCAGAGCCGTAAGAACCAAGCCCTTCAGATGCGAGCCCTGGGACACAGAGGGTGGAGACCTGCCCAAGGCCCGCACCCGCTCTGTGGCCAGGCAGGTCTCCTGGCTTCCAGACCACTGCTCTAACAGCCCTCCGCATCCTTCCTAGCACCACCCATCTGCAACCTTCCTTTAAAGTAAATAGACAATCTCCAGGGTGCTTTCCAAGTTTCAAGTGTTCTCACGCTTTCTCATGCCTGCCCTGTGGGGTCAGCACAGATGCAACCTGAAATGAGATGATTAAGGTGACACTGCCCATTAGGGGCAGAGTTAGGACTGAACTCCACTTTCCTAGTCCATTCTGCACTGGAAAAGATTTGACTTAGCAGGGCTAGTGCTGGGCACCTGGACTTTTGGAGTCAGACTGCAAACTGCAGATGGTACAGGGATGGGGCTTCAGACTCCAAGACAGACCCAATCAGAGAAGATCAAAGATAGCTTGCCTGTGGGGTGTGTTTATGGCAGGTACCTCGGGGCCCCCCATGCCCCCAAAACACTCACTTGGAAACTCCGGACTGAGTCAGAATAAGACAGTAAGAAAGAGTCACAAAGATGTTCATGCCATGTAAGGGGAAGTTTGGGGCAAGAGGTTTTCTGCCTGGATTAGTGCAAAAACATGACTGACAGAAATATAATTAAAGAAATGTCACAAGCCATGAAACCAGGAGTTCAGGAAAGGAGAGCTGTGGGAAATTCCCACCGCAAATAGAAATTTTCAAATGGAAACAATCTAATCACTCTACTCTGCCCCGAAAAGCACGCCGAACTCCCAGGGGCATCACAGAAAGTTAGGGAACTGTTTCTGGGACAGAAAGTGATGATGCACCGTAGTGTGTTCACAGCTTTTCTCCCAGGTCCAGGCACGCTCATCATGCTTAGACTTGCTCATGGAGTGTCACCTCCCCTGAGCACACACTCAGAAGATGGAGGGTGCTGGGGACCCCAGAAGTGGGTGGGAGCAGCAGAAAGTGCAGGAGGAAAGCAGACTATAGGAAACTGTCACGGGTGTTCTGAAGGCAGAGAAGTGGCGTGTGCACATTTGACCCAATGACTGCCGATCGGGGAAAAGCTGCCTCTTAGACACAGATTCAAGGTGGAGAAAAGATGAAGGGAATGCATGGTGTAATTTCCAGTTCTGACTCCTCCTAACCCACCTTGGCATAAGGGCGATGAAGGAGCGAAGAGCTGTGAAGAGAAGGACTTTTAGTTTAGTACCTGCTCGGGAACCTACAGGGTGTTCTGAAGCCCTGAAAACAAACAATCTCCTTAAAGGTCTTCCGCATCTCTTGGCTGCGGAAGGCGTATATCAGAGGGTCAATCACAGAGTTACACATGATGAGGATGAGGTACATGTTGAAGTGAGACATGAAGCAAGAGCAGTAGAGGTTCTGAGGACACGAAATCATCAGGATGAGGTGGAGGAAGAAGGGGGCCCAGCACACGATGAAGACGCCCAGCAGCATGGCCAGGGTGATGGCACCCTTCATGCCAGTCCTCTGCCGCGCAGCGCTGTGCCCAGGCAGGGCAGCAATGCGCCGGATGTGGGTTCGAGCCAGGAGAAACATGTGGGTGTACAGAGACGCCATGAGGAGCAGCATGGTGAGGAACATGGCAATGAGGCAGACGACCACATATGTGGACTCGTAGTACACGATGAAGACCGTGCCGCAGCTGGTGCAGAAGGCCCAGATGCCAGCGATGATGGCCCCCGAGCGCCGCCCCGTCATGATGCGCTGGTAGCGCAGGGCGCAGAAGATGGTGACATAGCGGTCCACAGCGATGGCCAGCAGGCTGCACATGGAGGCCACCACGGAGATGCAGATCATGGAGTCAAAAACGTTGTCCAGCTGCCGCACGGAGGCATCAGCCATCACCAGGTGCTTGTTGGTGAGCAGGTAGATGGTGATGGTCTCCCAGAAGTTGGACAAGCTCACCAACATGTCGGCCACTGCCAAACTGCCCACGAAGAAGTACATGGGGATGTGCAGCTTCCGGTTCCTCACGATGGCCCCGATGACCAGGATGTTCTCCAGCAGGCTGATAAGGCCCAGGGCCAGGAACACCTCCACCGCAATGCCCATGTCCTCACATGGTGAGGACGCGTTCCAGACACTCAGTCCCGAGAGGTTGCCTTCCGTGGTATTCAGCCCAAGATCCAAGAAGTGCAGATGGAATGAGGAGTTCATCGCTCCTCTTCTGAGCAGCAGATCACTGTAAAACAGGTTTTAATTCATGATCCAGAGGGGTTAACAGTCTATAGAAGTACATGCATGTGGAGAGCAACCACACCATAAGCAGCGTGCCCTGTGTACCTGGGTCCTTCATCGCGGACCCTGGAATAGAGTCCCTCTAATGTGAAGCCCCCTCTGCCCTTCTCCCCTCCTTCCAGACCTTCTAACAGAGTCATCAGACACCTTAGCATGCACAAGACACTTTCAGTCTTGTTCTTGTCATCTTGGTGCCCATGCTTACTCTCAAAAGTGCCACAGCTCACAATCTGCAGAACCTTTCCCGTCTCCTGGTTCCACACACACGGTGACTGCCCCACATTTCCTGAGTGGCCTCTGAGTCCAGAAGGACCTGCAGGTCTCAAGAGAGGCAGACAGGTACCTCCTTTTCATCCTGAAGCCCCAAGGATTCATCCCTACAGTTGTCACTAAGATCGTAACCAAGGTGATCAACTAACTTGAGCATAATCACAAATAAAAGTTACTGTCTTCCATTCATAAGTTTAGATTTCATATACACACTAAAACTGAAGCCCTGAATTAAAATTTCCCTGACTTCTGTGTTTGAAATTCCATGGAGTCAGATTAACAGACAGTTGTATAAGTTCCACAGAAACGAAGTACAAAGAAATGAGGCATTTAGATTTACCAAGAACTAGAGCAAGATACTTTCCTCCTCTGTTGCCCAATTCCTCTCCCGCAATTTATATTCAAAACTCTCTGCCCTCAAACTCAGAGCATGTCTAGGGAGAAAGTCACAGTTTCTGTCATCACCCCCATCGTCAGGAGTCATTGTGTATTATTTGCCTAGTTCGGTTTTGGGGATAACGGCCACCACACTGGCATGTGAGTCCCCAGCCAGCTCTTCTCCACATGTAGGTCAGGCACGGTTTGCACCCATTCAAGCCAACTTGAAGCGAATAGAAAGCGTGGCTATTTACCCGTCTCCCTTGTCTCCCTGGCGCGGCTCCTCTTGCACAGCAGCAATGAGGCTGCACTCGGGACTGGGACCGGGGCTCAGCCTGGGCACCGGGGGGAAGTGCCATCCCCGCAGGATGAGGACTGGGTGGCAGAGGCGCTGCAGCCTCCCTGCGGCTCATCCTTTATGCAGCTTCGCAGGACCGCCTCCTGCCCGCCGCCGCCCCTTCGGTCCCTGCTCTCCAGTCACGGCCTGAGGTACCACCTAGTGGTCAGAGCAGAGCCCTTCCTCTCCTGGCTGACACCTGCACCTTCTGTTTGTGGAAAATCCTTCCCCCAGAGGGAGTTCAAATGTGTTCTCCAGCAGGTTGTTCTTTTTGACTCTGCTTCTTGTTTCTTCCTCTTTGAACTATGGAAATACTATGGGATCCTGTGACAGCCCAGGACACCAGTCACTGGTCCCCTGATGGCTGTTCTCTGGAACTGACTGTGGTGACCCNCCCGCTCTGTGGCCAGGCAGGTCTCCTGGCTTCCAGACCACTGCTCTAACAGCCCTCCGCATCCTTCCTAGCACCACCCATCTGCAACCTTCCTTTAAAGTAAATAGACAATCTCCAGGGTGCTTTCCAAGTTTCAAGTGTTCTCACGCTTTCTCATGCCTGCCCTGTGGGGTCAGCACAGATGCAACCTGAAATGAGATGATTAAGGTGACACTGTCCATTAGGGGCAGAGTTAGGACTGAACTCCACTTTCCTAGTCCATTCTGCACTGGAAAAGATTTGACTTAGCAGGGCTAGTGCTGGGCACCTGGACTTTTGGAGTCAGACTGCAAACTGCAGATGGTACAGGGATGGGGCTTCAGACTCCAAGACAGACCCAATCAGAGAAGATCAAAGATAGCTTGCCTGTGGGGTGTGTTTATGGCAGGTACCTCGGGGCCCCCCATGCCCCCAAAACACTCACTTGGAAACTCCGGACTGAGTCAGAATAAGACAGTAAGAAAGAGTCACAAAGATGTTCATGCCATGTAAGGGGAAGTTTGGGGCAAGAGGTTTTCTGCCTGGATTAGTGCAAAAACATGACTGACAGAAATATAATTAAAGAAATGTCACAAGCCATGAAACCAGGAGTTCAGGAAAGGAGAGCTGTGGGAAATTCCCACCGCAAATAGAAATTTTCAAATGGAAACAATCTAATCACTCTACTCTGCCCCGAAAAGCACGTCGAACTCCCAGGGGCATCACAGAAAGTTAGGGAACTGTTTCTGGGACAGAAAGTGATGATGCACCGTAGTGTGTTCACAGCTTTTCTCCCAGGTCCAGGCACGCTCATCATGCTTAGACTTGCTCATGGAGTGTCACCTCCCCTGAGCACACACTCAGAAGATGGAGGGTGCTGGGGACCCCAGAAGTGGGTGGGAGCAGCAGAAAGTGCAGGAGGAAAGCAGACTGTAAGAAACTGTCACGGGCGTTCTGAAGGCAGAGAAGTGGCGTGTGCACATTTGACCCAATGACTGCCGATCGGGGAAAAGCTGCCTCTTAGACACAGATTCAAGGTGGAGAAAAGATGAAGGGAATGCATGGTGTAATTTCCAGTTCTGACTCCTCCTAACCCACCTTGGCATAAGGGCGATGAAGGAGAGAAGAGCTGTGAAGAGAAGGACTTTTAGTTTAGTACCTGCTCGGGAACCTACAGGGTGTTCTGAAGCCCTGAAAACAAACAATCTCCTTAAAGGTCTTCCGCATCTCTTGGCTGCGGAAGGCGTATATCAGAGGGTCAATCACAGAGTTACACATGATGAGGATGAGGTACATGTTGAAGTGAGACATGAAGCAAGAGCAGTAGAGGTTCTGAGGACACGAAATCATCAGGATGAGGTGGAGGAAGAAGGGGGCCCAGCACACGATGAAGACGCCCAGCAGCATGGCCAGGGTGATGGCACCCTTCATGCCAGTCCTCTGCCGCGCAGCGCTGTGCCCAGGCAGGGCAGCAATGCGCCGGATGTGGGTTCGAGCCAGGAGAAACATGTGGGTGTACAGAGACGCCATGAGGAGCAGCATGGTGAGGAACATGGCAATGAGGCAGACGACCACATACGTGGACTCGTAGTACACGATGAAGACCGTGCCGCAGCTGGTGCAGAAGGCCCAGATGCCAGCGATGATGGCCCCCGAGCGCCGCCCCGTCATGATGCGCTGGTAGCGCAGGGCGCAGAAGATGGTGACATAGCGGTCCACAGCGATGGCCAGCAGGCTGCACATGGAGGCCACCACGGAGATGCAGATCATGGAGTCAAAAACGTTGTCCAGCTGCCGCACGGAGGCATCAGCCATCACCAGGTGCTTGTTGGTGAGCAGGTAGATGGTGATGGTCTCCCAGAAGTTGGACAAGCTCACCAACATGTCGGCCACTGCCAAACTGCCCACGAAGAAGTACATGGGGATGTGCAGCTTCCGGTTCCTCACGATGGCCCCGATGACCAGGATGTTCTCCAGCAGGCTGATAAGGCCCAGGGCCAGGAACACCTCCACCGCAATGCCCATGTCCTCACATGGTGAGGACGCGTTCCAGACACTCAGTCCCGAGAGGTTGCCTTCCGTGGTATTCAGCCCAAGATCCAAGAAGTGCAGATGGAATGAGGAGTTCATCGCTCCTCTTCTGAGCAGCAGATCACTGTAAAACAGGTTTTAATTCATGATCCAGAGGGGTTAACAGTCTATAGAAGTACATGCATGTGGAGAGCAACCACACCATAAGCAGCGTGCCCTGTGTACCTGGGTCCTTCATCGCGGACCCTGGAATAGAGTCCCTCTAATGTGAAGCCCCCTCTGCCCTTCTCCCCTCCTTCCAGACCTTCTAACAGAGTCATCAGACACCTTAGCATGCACAAGACACTTTCAGTCTTGTTCTTGTCATCTTGGTGCCCATGCTTACTCTCAAAAGTGCCACAGCTCACAATCTGCAGAACCTTTCCCGTCTCCTGGTTCCACACACACGGTGACTGCCCCACATTTCCTGAGTGGCCTCTGAGTCCAGAAGGACCTGCAGGTCTCAAGAGAGGCAGACAGGTACCTCCTTTTCATCCTGAAGCCCCAAGGATTCATCCCTACAGTTGTCACTAAGATCGTAACCAAGGTGATCAACTAACTTGAGCATAATCACAAATAAAAGTTACTGTCTTCCATTCATAAGTTTAGATTTCATATACACACTAAAACTGAAGCCCTGAATTAAAATTTCCCTGACTTCTGTGTTTGAAATTCCATGGAGTCAGATTAACAGACAGTTGTATAAGTTCCACAGAAACGAAGTACAAAGAAATGAGGCATTTAGATTTACCAAGAACTAGAGCAAGATACTTTCCTCCTCTGTTGCCCAATTCCTCTCCCGCAATTTATATTCAAAACTCTCTGCCCTCAAACTCAGAGCATGTCTAGGGAGAAAGTCACAGTTTCTGTCATCACCCCCATCGTCAGGAGTCATTGTGTATTATTTGCCTAGTTCGGTTTTGGGGATAACGGCCACCACACTGGCATGTGAGTCCCCAGCCAGCTCTTCTCCACATGTAGGTCAGGCACGGTTTGCACCCATTCAAGCCAACTTGAAGCGAATAGAAAGCGTGGCTATTTACCCGTCTCCCTTGTCTCCCTGGCGCGGCTCCTCTTGCACAGCAGCAATGAGGCTGCACTCGGGACTGGGACCGGGGCTCAGCCTGGGCACCGGGGGGAAGTGCCATCCCCGCAGGATGAGGACTGGGTGGCAGAGGCGCTGCAGCCTCCCTGCGGCTCATCCTTTATGCAGCTTCGCAGGACCGCCTCCTGCCCGCCGCCGCCCCTTCGGTCCCTGCTCTCCAGTCACGGCCTGAGGTACCACCTAGTGGTCAGAGCAGAGCCCTTCCTCTCCTGGCTGACACCTGCACCTTCTGTTTGTGGAAAATCCTTCCCCCAGAGGGAGTTCAAATGTGTTCTCCAGCAGGTTGTTCTTTTTGACTCTGCTTCTTGTTTCTTCCTCTTTGAACTATGGAAATACTATGGGATCCTGTGACAGCCCAGGACACCAGTCACTGGTCCCCTGATGGCTGTTCTCTGGAACTGACTGTGGTGACCCTCAGCTGTGAGCCTGATCCACCCCTTGTGGGACCAAGATTAGCCCTTCTGCAAGGACTCTGCCAGGTCAGGTCCAAGACAACAGATGTAATTTTGTTGTTGTTCAGTCACCAAGTGTGTCTGACTCTTCAAGACCCATGGACTGCAGCACACCAGTCTTCCCTGTTCCACACCATATCCTGAAGTTTGCCCAGGTGCATGTACGTTGCATTGGTGACACCATCCAACCATCTCATCCTCTTTGTTACTCAAGTAAAAAAGGAAAAGAGACTTTCCTTTGGCCGAACACCGTGGACTTGGGCAAGAACTTCTGGATCTCCCATTTCTCTGGGACTTAGAACACTGACCTGCAGTCCTGCTGGACCAGGCCTGGTAGAAACATCCAGGGCCCCTTTGCTGTCAGAGGTGTGACCAGATGGCCTTTCCAACTGAGTCGTTGGAGCCAACACACTGGTGTCCTGGGCTGTGCCAAGGGTTGCAGGATGGAATGGTAAAAATGGTGCTGTGTACACACAAAGGGACGGTTGACAGAAAATGAATGATTCAAGCTTCCCTTACTTGTTTCTCATGTTCCATCAGCTTGGGCTCTACAGAATAGATTCTGGCTTCCCAGTAAAGTGGTAAAAGTGGAGACTTCTGTTAAAGATCATTAACCATCCAGATGACACAGCACAGCTGCCACAGGTGCAGCCCTCCTAGCTTGTGTGTTGGTGACTTTGTGTGTGCTATACATGAATTGGCTTCCCCTGTGTCTCAGGGGGTAAAGAACCTGCCTGCAATGCAGAAGACACAGGAGATGTGGATTTGATCCCTGGCTTGGGAAGATGCCCTGGAGAAGGAAATGGCAACCCATTCCAGTATTCTTGCCTGGAAAATCCCATGGACTGTAGCCTGCCAGGCTCCTCTGTCCATGGGTCACAATGGACCAGACACGACTGAGCAAATAATACATATACATGAATTACCTTCATCGTAACAGGAGCCTTAGGAAGTGGGTCCTCCCATCACCCCATTTCACAAAGCAGCAAACCCAAGGTCCCAGCGCTGGAAAGGAGCACAGCTGGGCTCAGATTGACTGGGCACGAAAACGCCACCAGAGGGGCCCTTGTAGTCATGGGGCTCACTCTGCACCAGCCCGGGTGGCCGCTGGTTTCCTACTGTTTAGTGCGGCTAAATTTGGTGTGTAGCGCTCTTGTTTTGTTCTGTCTTTATCAGGGTTCGGTATTCAGGTTACCCTGGCTTGGTTAAGTAAACTGGGGACAGATTTCAATTATTTCCTATTCTGAGCCAGTTTGAATGAGGTGGGATTTATCATTCTGTTGCAGGAGAGATCCCATCGATGCCAACAGGGCTGAGAGAATGTAGACTAAGCTCCTGCCTCCTGGCTCCTCCCTCATAACAGCATACACACCACACACAGGGCACCCCGAGAGCACCAACTGCACCTGGGGGGGTCCCTCCTCTGTGAAGGATCCTGTGTTCTTCTGTTTTGTTGCCCAAGCAGGGACGATGCAACAAC
Organism: Neotragus pygmaeus; assembly: GCA_006410875.1. Lineage (NCBI taxonomy): Eukaryota > Metazoa > Chordata > Mammalia > Artiodactyla > Bovidae > Neotragus > Neotragus pygmaeus. The sequence continues at coordinate 1,094,670 of SJYV01042269.1, read as the reverse complement.
CGTCGATTCAAAGGCACAGGGGAGACGCTTTGGCGGTCCATGAGGCCCAAGGGTGGGACCCGCTGGATGCCCTGCAGCACAGCTGGTTCCCAGATGCCGACTCGGGGTTTACTCCACAGGGTCCATCAGGAAGCACCTACGCTCAGAACCTGGGGGAATGGGAGGGGAGCGGTGGGGCAGCTGGACAACAGAGAGGGCCCACAGCTCAGGCAACCCTACTCAGAGCTCTGAGACGTGAGTGAGACAGCCTCTCTGCTCTGCCTAGAGGGGTCACCAGAAGCCTTCCCTCGCCCTGGGGAGGTGTGAGGCACAATGGAGGGAACGACACGGCACAGGCCTGTTGACCACCCCTGCAGCTGGGCAGCACGGCCTCCCTTGAAGGGGTCTGGGCAGCATGCGTCCATGTTCATGGCTCACAGCATCAGTCTTTGCTTCCCCAGCTTTACTGAAATATTATTGTCACATGACTTATGTCAACTTAAAGCATACAAGGTGATGATTTGATACATGTTGATACTGCAAAATGATGACCATAGTAAAGTATTAACACATCTATCAAGTCATTTAATTACACATTGAAGATCTTACTCCCTTGACAACTTTCAAGTATACAGTACAGTGTTGTTAACAACAGTCACCAGAATTTATTCTTCTTACATCTAGAGGTTTGTACTCTGACCAGCATCCCTGTTTCCCCCACCCCCTTCCCCTGGAACCTACCAATTGATGCTACTTCTGACTTTGGCTTTGTTAGCTTCCCCTTATCAGTGAGATCATATAGCATTTTTCTTTCTCTGACTTATTTTACTTAGTATAATACCAAGCCCATCCATGTTGTCACAAAAGGCAAAATCTCATTATTAAGGCTGAATATTATTCCACCGTGTGAGGAATATTTTTCTTTCTCCATTTATCTGTCGAAGAACACAGGTTTTTTCCATGTCTTTGCTATTGTGGGTGATGCTGCACTGAACATGGGGATGCAGATGTCTCTATGTGACACTGATTTCATCTCTTTTGGATAAATATCCAGGAGCTGTTGTTCAGTTGCTAAGTTGTGTCTGATTCTTTATGATTGCATGGACTGCAACATGTCAGGCTTCCTGTTCTTCACTGTCTCCCAGAGTTTGCTCAAATTCCTGTCCATCCATCCATGATGCCATCCAACCATCTCATCCTCTATTTCCCCCTTCTCCTCATGCCTTCAATCTTCCCTAGCATGAGGGTCTTTTCCAATGAGTTGGCTCTTGGCATCAGGTGGCCGAAGTATTGGAGCTTCAGCTTCAGCAACAGTCCTTCCAGTGAATATTCAGTGTTGATTTCCTTTAGGATTGACTGATTTGATATCCTTGCAGTCCAAGGGACTCTCAGGAGGCTTCTCCAGCACCACAGTTCAAAAGCTGGATCATATGGTAGTTCTACTTTTTAATATTTTGAGGAATCTCCATTGTTTTCCCCAGTGGCTACATCAATATATATTCCCACCAAGCGTGAACAAAGGGTTCCTTTTCTCCACACTCTTGCCAGCATTTATCTCCTGTCTTTTTGATGACAGTCATCCTAACAGGTGTAAAAGGATAGCTCATTGTGGGTTTGATTTTCAGCAAACTCTTCTACATGCCATCTCTGTGCTGAGGCTCGCTAGACGCCATTGTGGGTCCAGCCACAGTGGCAAAGCTTACCTGGGTGAGACACAGGAAAGAGCATCATGTATTCACAGAAGTTAGGTAACAGATTTTTTTTTAACTCCAACGTGTGTAAAACATTTTCATATATCAACTCACCTGATCCTCCCAGAAGCCCTGGGAAACAGTTTCTGTGTTACCTTCTCTACAGATGTGGACTCGGAGGCTCTGAGAAGCTGAGTGGATTTTCTGACACTGCTGGGCTGAGAAGTGATGCCACCAGCTGTTGAGCCCAGATCTTCTTGCTCCAAAGTCCAGGTTTATAAATACACACAAGCCCTGTACACTAGGTATGAGCACTAGACAGTGGAGTCCTAGTAAAGTAAGTAAAAAAGTAAAGTAAAAAGTCGCTCAGTCATGTCCGACTCTTTGCGACCCTGTGGACTGTAGCCTACCAGGCTCCTCCGTCCATGGGATTCTCCAAGCAAGGATACTGGAGTGGGTTGCCATTTCCTTCTCCTAAGGAAGCAAGCACCAAATCTCCTGTGAACATTTATTGAGAGCCTACAATGCCTGTGACTGGTCCACAGGTCTAGAATCTCAGCAAATCCTCCAGCAACATATGAAATCAAAATCTTTAGCACTGCCTTCCATACCAGAAAACCGAGGCTCAAAGGAGACTGTGACATAGCTATTAATGAAAGCAGGACCCGAAACCAGGCTTTTCACCAAATCTATGCTTTATACAGAGTCTGGTGTCTTCTTGTGACTCAGTCACACGCCATAGGTGGAAACTCGGGTGCGACAGGACTGCAGAGGCCATGGGAGAGGAGCGGGGAGAACGGGAAGGGGCGAAGGAGGGCACTGAGGGCGGGGGCAGGCGAGCTGCTACTTGAGGGATGATCCCCAGCCCCAGGGGCGGCATGGGGGAGGGAGGGCCGGTCACGACACGCCCTGTGGCTGGCTGAAAGGTTTGGGCCTCGTTCTAAGAGCAGAGGGAAGCCCTGCAGGGCTTCAAGCAGCAGATGGAAGCAGCCGCAGTGAGGAGAGAAGCAGGATCAGGAGGGGAGAGAGCTGTGAGTCGACAGCAGTGCCTCATGGTGAGACGTTTAGATCCCTGGGCAGAATTTATCACCCAGGATCCTGCGATCTGGTTGATTCATGCTCAGACCACGCTGCTCTGAATATCAAGCCTGAAAACCAAGGCAGCCCTGAGCCAACAGCTTACAGAGCCACACCCACCCCTGTGTGTCCACAGGCAAGAAAGGGACAGCCTGGGGTTCAGGGACTCAACGTGGGGCTGGGTGGGGGTGGGGGTGGGATTTCATTTGTCGTGTCAGGTTTGTTTGGGCTGCCAGGGCAGGGTCTGTGGGTTTTCACACTCAGTGTGTGAGTCAAGGTTCTATTAGTTCTTGGGAAGCTTATTTTTCAAATCCTATGCACTTTTCCTTTGAAAAGGACTCAGTAATCATCCTTTGATTCCGTATAGAGCTAAGAATCTTAGCAGAAATCTGAATTAGACAGTCCTTTCCTTCTAGAAGTGTATAAAGCCTAATAAGCAGGTTGAACTCACTGGGTTCCTGTCAAAGGGTGTTAGTTACATCTCTCCGAGATTCTCGGCCTGGCACTTGGATGATTGTTGGGACATTAGCCACAAGCTCTAGGAGGGCATCTCAGCAGGTTTTAAATCTTGCCTTCCTGTTCATATAATTGCCTCACCAGCTTTGTTCAGGAAGGGCTTCTTCACTGCCTGCTACTTCAGGCTTCACAATAGGACTGCTGTTTCATAACATGAAATTTGGGGTTCCCTCTACCCCAAATTCCTCCCTTTTCTCCTCCTGTGGCCACTGAACTCTTATTCATCCGTTTAGATCCAGGCACAGTACTGGAGTAGGAAGGCATGGCAACCCACTCCAGTACTTTTCCTGGAGAATTCCATTGACAGAGGAGCCTGGTAGGCTACAGTCTATAGGGTCACATGGTCAGACAGGACTGAAGTGACTAAGCAGCGGCTACCCCAAACTCCTCCCTTCTCTCCTCCTATGGCCACTGAACTCGTATCCACCCTTTTAGATCCAGGCCAGCACCTCTTACTGGGAACCTTTGGGACCAGGTGCTGTGCCCTCTGACCTGTGTGATGTCTGTCTGACACCTTCCTGGCTGACTATGAACTGCTTGGCACAAGTCTCCCCTCTAGGCCGTGAGTACTTCAGAATCTTGCTCAACCACTAATAAGAAACGAATTCTTTAAATGTTTTATAGTAATCTCTGCCATTGTGTAAGTTCCTTTTCAGAAAAGTCATTTCAGAAAATGAGGTCTGACATCAGCTACCAAATAACAGAAGTAAAATCCTCCTGTTTATAATCTGGATGCTGAAGACACCATGCTGACATTTCCTCCTTATCTCCTTTCTAAACCAAAGAAATTTAGTTTAGGATGTAGGGAGGGAAATGAAAAAAAATTTATATGTAAAGAAAGAGTCCTTAGAAATAGGATATGATGAGGTCACAGGGTAGGGAGTCTAGTCAGATGGAGAAGAGGAGCTGAAGACTTATTCAAGGAACTTAGGATCAACGACAGCATTTCTAAAGAGCAGTCTACGAACCATCAGCATCAGATTTACCATGGAGCTTATGGACAGGTTGCAGGCAACTGAATGGGAACTTCTGGGAGAAGGATTTTGTGGTTTTAATTAGCTTCTAGGCAATGGCACCCCACTCCAGTACTCTTGCCTGGAAAATCCCACGGACGGAGGAGCCTGGTAGGCTGCAGTCCATGGGGTCGCGAAGAGTTGGACACGACTGAGCAACTTCACTTTCACTTTTCACTTTCATGCATTGGAGAAGGAAATGGCAACCTACTCCAATGTTCCTGCCTGAAGAAACCCAGGGACGGGGGAGCCTGGTGGGCTGCCATCTATGGGGTTGCACAGAGTCGGACACGACTGAAGTGACTTAACAGCAGCCTTAGGTTCAAGAGAAGGCAATGGCACCCTACTCCAGTACTCTTGCCTGGAAAATCCCAGGACAGAGGAAACTGGTGGGCTGCAGTCCATGGGGTGGCTAAGAGCTGGACACAACTGAGAGCCTTTGCTTTCANGAAGTGACTTAACAGCAGCCTTAGGTTCAAGAGAAGGCAATGGCACCCTACTCCAGTACTCTTGCCTGGAAAATCCCAGGACAGAGGAAACTGGTGGGCTGCAGTCCATGGGGTGGCTAAGAGCTGGACACAACTGAGAGCCTTTGCTTTCACTTTCCACTTTCATGCATTGGAGAAGGAAATCGCAACCCACTTGAGTGTTCTTGCCTGCAAAATCCCAGGAATAGGGGAGCCTGGTGGGCTGCTGTCTATGGGGTCACACAGAGTCGGACACGACTGAAGCGACTTAGCAGCAGCACCAGCAGCAGCAGCAGCCTTCAGTTCAGTCGCTCAGTTGTGTCCGACTCTTTGTGACCCTATGAATCACAGCAGACCAGGCCTCCATGTCCATCACCAACTCCCGGAGTTCACTCAAACTCATGTCCATCGAGTCAGTGATGCCATCCAGCCATCTCATCCTCTGTTGTCCCCTTCTCCTCCTGCCCCCAATCCCTCCCAGCATCAGAGTCTTTTCCAATGAGTCAACTCTTCGCATGAGGTGGCCAAAATACTGGAGTTTCAGCTTTAGCATCATTCCTTCCAAAGAAATCCCAGGG
>SJYV01042269.1:1078602-1088709 GCA_006410875.1 Neotragus pygmaeus | reverse complement strand
GTTTCTCATGATGTACTCTGCATAGAAGTTAAATAAGCAGGGTGACAATATACAGCCTTGACGTACTCCTTTTCCTATTTGGAACCAGTCTGTTGTTCCATGTCCAGTTCTAACTGTTGCTTCCTGACCTGCATACAGGTTTCTCAAGAGGCAGGTCAGGTGGTCTGGTATTCCCATCTCTTTCAGAATTTTCCAGTTTATTGTGAGCCACACAATCAAAGGCTCTGGCATAGTTAATAAAGCAGAAATAGATGTTTTTTTTCTGGGACTCTCTTGCTTTTTCAATGATCCAGCAGATGTTGGCAATTTGATATCTGGTTCCTCTGTCTTTTCTAAATTCAGCTTGAACATCAGGGAGTTCACTGTTCATGTATTGCTGAAGCCTGTGTTGGAGAATTTTGAGCATTACTTTACTAGTGTGTGAGATGAGTGCAATTGTGTGATAGTTTGAGCATTCTTTGGCATTGCCTCTCTTTGGGATTGGAATGAAAACTGACCTTTTCCAGTTCTGTGGCTGCTGCTGCTATCACTTCATGGCAAATAGATGTGGAAACAATGTACACAGTAATAGACGTTATTTTCTTGGGCTCCCAAATCACTACAGATGGTGACTGCAGCCATGAAATTAAAAGATGCTTGCTCCCTGGAAGAAAAGCTATGACCAATCTAGTGGTGGTTTAGTCACTAAGTCGTGACCAACCTAGACAGCATATAAAAAGCAGAGACATTATGTTGCTGACAAAGGTCCATCTAGTCAAAACTGTGTTTTTCCAGTAGTCATATATACATGTGAGAGTTGGACCATAAAGAAAGCTGAGTGCCCAAGAACTGATGCTTTATTACTGTGGTGTTGGAGAATATTATTGAGAGTCCCTTGGACTGTAAGGAGATCAAACTTGTCAACACTAAATGAAATCAGTCTTGAATATTCAATGGAAGGACTGATGCTGAAGCTAAAACTCCAATATTTTGGCCCCCTGATGCAAAGAACTGACTCATTGGAAAAGAAACTGATGCTGGGAAAGATTGAAGGCAGGAAGAGAAGGGGATGACAGAGGATAAGATGTCTGGATGGCATCATTGACTCGACAGACATGAGTTTGAGCAACGTCCAGGAATTGGTAATGGACAGGGAAGCCTGTTGTGCTGCAGTCTATGAGGTTCGCAAAGAGTCAGATATGACTGAGCTACAGAAGTGCTAAATATTAAATTCATATGAAAGAAGGCAAATAATTCAAAGCAGAGATAGTAAGTGGATTAATGCCTTGTCTTACCATGTGTGAAAAATAAAGCTTGAATCTAGATTCCTAATATCCTACTAACCCATGTTTTATAGAATTGTTTTCATTTCTCATAGTAGCTCCCACTTGGCCTGAATAGCAGTGTTGGTTTCTGTTAATTTGGAATTTTCATGCTTGGATGATAGTATTAATGTTTTATGCCAGTGTAAATGTTAAGTCTCCAATCAAAAGGTTTAAATATATTAATGTTCTGCCTCTGTGCATAGGTATAAGAAGATAAAATGAATTATGCTGTCTGAGACATTAGTTTTGTACAAACTAATATATTTTCATTTAAAAACTTGGAATAAAGTTTTCTAAAGTTTCTTTCCTCTTTTGAAGACAGAGTAAAATATTTTATCAATAATATTAAAATAGTCAGCCTTAGATTTTTAATCTTGACCTTTCCAGAGATAAAATATTAATATATGTAATAAAGATATATGTAATTTTCAATATTGTTAATTGTAGATCATCTTTCCTATTTTTGCCCTTAATCAGTCTAATACTGCAATTTTTAACATCTCTGGAGAATGTTAATTTACAAAAATGTATCATTTTCTGCAAAAAAAAGTTATGTAAATCAAAACAGTTACCTGACAAGTTATTGTCTGCTTTACTACCATCCTTTTCGACTGTCCTCAAACAATCAGCAACATTGGATGCTACCTCCTCTTTGTCACCATCCATTCTCTTGTTAACTGTTTGCATCATGATTGTCCTTATTCACTCTACTGAGATGCCTCTGATGAGTACTGCCAAACTTTCAGTTTCCTTGATGGTTATGCCTCTACGTGACCATATTTCTATGAGTATTTATAAATCTCCTTTTAGCTGAACCACAAGTTCTTTCAAAGATTCACATTTGCAGTAATAAGACGCACACCAATTACACTTCATGACTCATTCTGATGAACCTGAGAATATCTTAGACTCTCATTTAATTATGCATATTACAAAAGACACTACCTATAAAACATGGAAGGGTTATATAGAAAAATAGTATTCCCAGAACTGAATAAACTATATATATATATACTTATATATGTATATATATATATATATATTTTTAAGCTGTGCAGTCGAAAGCCTAATTTGTGTTTTCTGCTGCTGTTAAGTTGCTTTAGTCGTGTCCGATTCTGTGCGACCCCATAGATGGCAGCCCACCAGGCTCCACCGTCCCTGGGATTCTCCAAGCAAAAACACTGGAGTGGGTTGCCATTTCCTTCTCCAATGTGTGAAAGTGAAAGTGAAGTCACTCAGTTTTGTCAGACTCTTCACGACCCCATGGACCATCCATGGGATTCTCCAGGCAAGAGTACTGGAGTGGGAGGCCATTGCCTTCTCCTTTGTGTTTCCTATGTTACACACACAAAAAATAGGCAGTATTGATTTTTTAAAGTCCTTAAACAAACAATGAGGTGGGCATTATTGTTCCCATTGTTGTCTCTATTCATTATGTAGAAACACTCATTCACCAGTTGGGAAGTGAAGAAGAAATATAAATGAATGGAATTATAATCTCATGACGCTGCTGCTGCTGCTAAGTCACTTCAGTCATGTGCAACTCTGCTATCCCATAGACGGCAGCCCACGAGGCTCCTCTGTCCCTGGGATTCTCCAGGCAAGAATACTGGAGTCGGTTGCCATTTTATTCTCCAATGCATGAAAGTGAAAATGACATTCTACTAATACTCATAGAAACTATAAAAGTTTTCTTACAGACCTATTAGGATATTTCAACATTGATGGCTATTTAGCATAAGTTTTCCATTGAGAATCACTTTTCAATGTGTTCCAAACTGTGTTGCTGTAATATTGTAAAGTTTTTGTTGTCACAATGATTAGGAGACACTAATGGCACTTAGCAGAGAGTGATCTGAGTACAACAGTCCTACATAATGAAGAATATTCTTACATCCCATACAATATTCTAACATCACACAATATTTTCTTAAACTAAAACTCTGTCTATAATTAACTGAACCTTAAATCTAACCATTGTACACATAAACACGGTACTTTTTCTATGACTTGTATACACTAAATTTACTGGGAATGCAAAAACTATGTAATTCTAGAAAGGACTAGGCACATTTGGTTTGAAACTTTTTAAAGAATTATTCATTAATTCAGAAGATAAGGCCTAATCAAATAATACTTGTATATTTTAATCATTACAAATTTGTCTCTATCAGTTTGCACTTGTAGCTGTCAGAAATTCAATGCACAAACTGGCTCTTTTATCTCATAGTACAGTCATATTTGTGTATTGGCATATTAAAATATGTACTATCTTCTGCATTTCTTTCATTTCTCTGTCACACTTTTAGGGCATTGTATTAATTTTTTAAAGTACGTGCTTTGAGGTAGATTTTATTATCCATTATTTTTATTGCAGATATTTTAAAAACTCATTGTACATGTGTTATTAAAAGATTGTTGAATTTGATAAAGTTGACAATCAAAGACATAGCAGAACTTTCTGTTATAATAAAATATCAGTACATTTCTTATTCACAATTTTTCACATGGCAAGCTAACAGAATAGGGTAATTTGGGACATGGTTAATACTGCTTTTTCATGTCATAAGAAGAACAGTGTGGCAGTGTCTTATTACTTCTGCCTTCATTTTATATTCAGCTGTGATCTTATAACAGAAATGAAAATTTTAAAAGACCAGAGAATGATATGGGTTAGAAAGAGTGTAAGGGTTGTATGATAGCATCATAAACAGAATTGACACAGAGATGCTTCCTACTGATAATAAATTGAAGAAAAAGAAGAAAAGCAAGTCCCCCACAAAAAATTGATGGTTCTGAAACAAACAAACAAGCAAAAAAGACCCAAAACATCTAAAAGAAGGAGAAAAGTATACAATATATTGAAGTCAAATTTATAAAAACAGGAAAAAAAAAGTTTATATGGGATTTGTTTGTGACGTAGTGCTCAGAATTAATGTGTGTGCTATGTGCTAAGCCATTTCAATCATGTCTGACCTTATGAACTGTAGCCTGCTAGGATCCTCTGTCTGAAATTCTTCAGGCAAGAACACTAGAGTGGGTTGCCATGTCCTTCTCCAAGGGAACTTCCCTATCAGGGATAGAACTGGAGTTTCTTAATGTCTCAGCAGGTGGTTTCTTTACAACTAGGGCCACCTGTATTTCTTTCTGTAGAAGACACTTGTGGCTTTCTTACAATGAAAGTGAAAGTCGCTCAGTCCTGTCCAACTCTTTGAGACTCCCATGGACTATATACACCATGGAATTCTCCAGACCAGAATACTGGAGTGGGTAGCCTTTCCCTTCTCCAGGAGATCTTTCCCACCCAGGGATTGAACCCAGGTCTCCTTCATTTCAGGCAGATTCTTTACCAGCTGAGCCACATTGTGGATCTCTTAAATTAGCTGCAATATCACATGGGGCAATATATACACATGGTCTAACAATATTGATGGCTTCCTTAGTGGCTCAGCTGGTCAAGAGTCTGCCTGCAATGTGGAAGACCTGGGTTTGATCCCTGGGTTAGAAAGATCCCCTCAAGAAGGAAAAGTTACTCATTCCAGTATTCTGGCCTGGAGAATCCCACGGACTGTGTAGTCCATGGGGTTGCAAAGAGTTGAACAGGACTGAGCGACTTTCACTTTCACTAACAATACTGAAACTACAATGCAGCAACTTTGCAAGAAATCTAGCCATCCCATTTATTATGATTATTTATTATTCACTGAGCACCAATTCAATGATTCTTAGAGCAAAGAAATAAGTTTTTATCTATTTCAGATATTTTTACATATAAATAAATGAAGAATGGAATTATCTTGAGGCTGTTACTATAAAATTCATCTCTTTTATTCCCTCTAGAAATTTGTCACAGAAAAAAGGAGACTTAAACCTCTAAAGAATAAATGATTAAACCAGAAAATAAGGAAAATAACAAAGTAAATAGGAAGAATTTAAGGGGAAAAACACATAAATTCCAAAATTTTTTAAAAATTTTTTAAAAATTATTATTATTATTTTTACTTTACAATATTGTATTGGTTTTGCCACACATCAACATGAATCAGCCACGGGTCTACACATATTCCCAATCCCGAAACCCCCTCCCACCTCCCCCCGCTCCTGTGTCCATGGGGAACTCCAGGCAAGGATACTGGAGTAGGTTGCCATGCCCTCCTCCAGGGAATCTTCCTCACTCAGGGATCGAACCCAAGTCTCCCACATTGCAGGTGGATTCTTTACCATCTGAGCCACCAGGGAAGCCAAAGAATACTGGAGTGGGTTAGCCTATCCCTTCTCCAGGNGAACATTCTTTGCCATTGCCTTTCTTTGGGATTGGAATGAAAACTGACCTTTTCCAGTCCTGTGGCCACTGCCGAGTTTTCCAAATTTGCTGGCATATTGAGTGCAGCACTTTCACAGCATCATCTTTCAGGATTTGAAAGAGCTCAACTGGAATTCCATCACCTCCTTAGGCTGAGTCAAATTTGGGGATAACTGTGCATGGAATGCATGTTATTTGTCAGGCACACAATATGTGTGTCCTTATGGGTAATATCTGTAAGACGGGTGTTACCCCATTTTACAGGTGTGGAAGCTGAGGTTCAGTATTATCCACTCATAGGCCAAGGTCACACAACTAGGAAGTGGTAGCACTAGAATTCTCGAAGTCTAACTCCAAAATTGCTTATGGAAGAAACTCGGTTCTAATAAAGAAAAGGTAAATGGGATGAATTGAGATCTTCCTTTTCTCCCTCAAATGTTTTGTTCTTGCTATTCTAAACAATTTGATTTCAATGGAATTCTGTTTCTAAGAAACAGCACCAGTGACCTCTGTGTATAAATAGCTTCTAATTCATGTGAATGGAATTTAAAATGACAACTCTTTTCTACTGAAATGAATTGACTGAGCCTTTAGTGGAGTAAAATGACCTTGAGAAAAACAATTAAACAAGGAAGCACCTTGACATGAATTTCTATTTTCAGAAAATAGAGATGAAGTGGAAGAAAGAAGAAAAGCGTAATATTTAGCAAACGTTCCCTCACGTTAAAACCTCTGCATCCCCGGAGTATCTGTCTCATGGGTGATCTATAAAAGTAGACATCTATGTCTTAGCCTCTATTTCAAGATCTGCCCTTTCTCAACAAATGGGAGTCCTGCCCACAGTCTGGTGCTGGGTGGTAGGAGGAGCACAAGGCCAAGGAAGCCCCACCACGTCCCCCGGGAGTGTGAGTCAGGCCCAGTGGGATTCTTCTGTGTTGCACACTGCAAACCCTGGGCCCCACAGGAGGCACCATTACAGGGTGGAGGCTGCAGGAGTCTGGGCTGGAGGTTGGGGAGACTAGGGGTTAGGGTTAGGGCTTTCCTGGTAGCTCAGATGGTAAAGAATCTGCCTACAATGCAGATCTGGGTTTGGTCCCTGGGTCAGGAAGATCCCCGGAGAAGAAAATGGCAACCCACTCCAGTATTCTTGCCTGGAGACTACCGTGGACAGAGGAGCGGGTTGGGTACAGTTCATGGGGTCGCAAAAAGTTGGTTACAACTGAAGTGACTTAGTACAAGCATGCTAGGGGAGGTGCCCTTGAGGCAACTCAGGGGCCAGCCAACTCCTCTGACCAGGGTCAGCCTCCTGGAAATGTGGCGCCCATGCTTAGTTGCAGCTCAGGAGCTGCGGCTCACGGGCTAAGTTGCTCCATGGCATGTGGAATCTTCCTGGCCTGTGTCCCCTGCATTGGCAGGCAAATTCTTATCCACTGTGCCACCAGGAAACTCCTATCCTGTTATTAAGACCATTATAAAGATATAAACTCATCAGTGAAACAGAAGAGAGTCCAAAAACAAATTCACACATATATGATCACCTATTACATAACAAAGGTGGAAAACTGCTGTAAATAAGGATGGTTTTCCTCAATCAATGATGCTGGGTCAGCCAGAAACCTGAGAGAAAATTTATACCCTAAATCCTAATTCCCACTATTAGCAAAAATCAACTCAGGAAGATTTCTGATTTAAAAGTGAAAGGTAAAACAAAAAAGACTAGATGAAAACACAGAACAGCTTCACGATCTTGGAGTAGACAAAGATTTCTTAAACAAAAAATGCCAACTATAAAGAACATCAGTAAATTGTATATTAAAACTCAGAGCTATTCACTTGGAACATACAGGCTCTATGGTGGGTTAGTGGTGACCTCCAGGGCTCACTTGCCAAGGGGTGTCTCCCAGGACTGCTTCAGCCAGTGGCACTGTCCCTGTGTTGAGCCATTGCGAATTCACACCCCCTACAGTGAGACCCTCCAACACGAGCAGATCCACTCAGCCTCTGCTCCAGCTCCTCTATCAGGAGGTTGGGTGCATGCGAATCACACTGATGGGCTCTCCTGCACTTGGACTGCTGGTTAGTTTGGTCAGGGGAAGGCACCAGCAGAAGTGGAAGCAGCATCCACAGGTGAGATCAAGGAAAGTCATGGGGACTATGAAGCTGGCCTGAGCGTCCACTCCATGCAAGCAGTGATGGTCCACCTTAATCTGTGCTGCATCTCCAGCCCCTTGCCTGTAATCTGGAGAGTGAAAGAATATACAGCAAACAAATAAATGAACAATTATGAAATGGATGAATAAAATGAAATAATACATGAGCTCTGAAAGTGGTGTTCAATATAAAGGCATAGATCACAATTCAAAAACAGAAAAGAAGAGCTTTTTGCCAAGTATATTCTCACAATATATTCAACAAATGACTTGTATCCAGAAAATACAGAAAAGACAGTCCACCCAATAGAAAAACGGGCAAAACTTGAACAGACATTTCACAAGAGGACAAAGGCCAATAAGCATATGAAAAGTGCTCAGTCTCATTGAGTGTGTGGTGTGAGGGACAGTCACTCAGTTGTGTCCAACTCTTTGTGACTCCATGGACTGTAGCTTGCCAAGCTCCTCTGTCCATGAAGTTTTCCAGGCAAGAATATTGAAGTGGGTTGCCATTTCCTTCACCAGAGGATCTTCCCGACCCAGGAATCAAACACGGGTCTCCTGTATTGCAGGCAGATTCTTTACCATCTGAGCCACTAGGGAAGCTTATTAAAACAGACATTTTTAAGTATAAAGACAGGTCAACTTAAGAAAGTATCAGCAGATACATGCTTGACTTTATCTTATGATCTACAGACAATATATTAGAATCTGTAATGAATCCATATACAATCTCATTAAGAAGCATTAAAATGAAACCTAAAGCCAGTGACATACCACTATGTGCCTGCCAGAATAAAATGAAAAAGACTGACACTACTGAGTGTTGGTGAAAAAGCGGCACAACTAGAACTTAGAAAACCCGCTGGGGCAAGTCCAATAAAGCTGAGCACGTCTGCACAATGACCCCCAATTCCACTCCGAGGCAAAGAAGAGTACCCATGCCCCAAAGTTCACAGACTAGAATACCTGAAGCAATACTATTAACACATTAATGACCAGAGACTTCTTAATATGTCTGTTGTTACCTAAACATTATTGACCCAGAACTTATCAGTAAGTTTTTAAGACAGTGATACAATTAACATCACCATGCAAAGTTTCAGGGCTCAAAATTGATCAGGGGTTCATCATACAACTTATGATTGTCATTATTGTTCACATTTTGCTCCATCAGTTTTCTGTTTCAACCTTGTACTATAAATGCAAGTTTATTACCAGGAAAATTTTCAAAAATGACATGTGGCTAAATTTTCAGTGAAGAATTTCTTGGTGAATTTCATGCAGATACTTTGCTTGATTACTCAAGAGACATATATACTGGTGTCTCAGAATGCAACAGTTCTTCAGAATATAGTTCTGACTTACATGTGATTATTATACCAACAAAAAGACAAAAAACCTTAGTGATTGACTCTGATACGGAAAGTAGGGAAAAAAAAAACCCACATACCATACCGGAGAAGGCTTTACAGGTATGTCAGGCTTAACTACTGAATGCAATAACCCATAAAGCATTAGTCAAATAACAGGATTAATTTTGGGGCAGCCACAGGCATTAGTTTCTGCAAACATCCCCCAGTCAATAATGAGTTAATAGTATTTCCAAACTGGGAATGAACCAAATATCCATTAGATAAATAACATGTGATTTATGCAGTCATGAAAATCAACCATGTACAAATATATGCAACAGAAATCTACATACTGTTGAGCAAATAAGCCAATACAAACAAAAACATAGTTTGATTCTATTCATAAAATGTACCCAAACAGACAAAACTATCCCATTCTCTTGGAAGTCCAGACAGTGGTTACCCATGGGAGGCAGCAATTAAAAGGGAGAAGAGGGACTTCTGGGGTGCTGGGAACATTGTTTGATATGGGTGCTGACTGTATGCATGTTTTCCATCTGTGGCTTGCCAGGCCAGCCTGGGAAGAGTATTGCTGGGTGCCCCAAACCTGTTTAGTAGTGCAGTGAGAAGCAGGCACACATGCCCCAGGCTAAAAGGGAACACACTCTAGTAAAGTAATGCTCAAAATTCTCCAAGCCAGGCTTCAGCAATACGTGAACCGTGAACTCCCTGATGTTCAAGCTGGTTTTAGAAAAGGCAGAGGAACCAGAGATCAAATTGCCAACATCCGCTGGATCATGGAAAAAGCAGAAGAGTTCCAGAAAAACATTTATTTCTGCTTTATTGACTATGCCAAACCTTTGACTGTGTGGATCACAATAAACTGTGGAAAATTCTGAAAGAGATGGGAATACCAGACCACCTGACCTGCCTCTTGAGAAACCTGTATGCAGGTCAGGAGGCAACAGTTAGAACTGGACATGGAACAACAGACT